>OZ025696.1:0-369471 GCA_964019335.1 Diplonema japonicum
GGGTTTGCGGGTTTGCGGGTTTGCGGGTTTGCGGGTTTGCGGGTTTGCGGGTTTGCGGGTTTGCGGGTTTGCAAAATAAATAAAAAGGGGGACTTGAGAAAATAAATAAAAAGGGGGACTTGAGAAAATAAATAAAAAGGGGGACTTGAGAAAATAAATAAAAAGGGGGACTTGAGAATGTTTTTTTTTTTTTTTTTTTTTTTCTTCAAAAGACACACAAGGCACGATAAATCTTAAGAGAAAATAAAAATGAGGGAGAATCAAAAAAGGGGAAAGGGGCAGAGTGACCAATGTCCATGCGAAAAAGCATAGAGCGGGGGAAGAAGAAAATCAAAAACAGGAAAAACACATCACCACAAAAGAAAAAAGAAAAAAGAAAAAAAAAAAAAAAACGTCGACCGAGATGGTTCCACTTCAAAAAGAAAAAGAAAAACAGTAAAAAGGGGTCACCTCCTCCTGCGAGTCGTCTTTTTTTTTTTTTTTTTTTTTTTTTTTTTTTTTTTTTTTTTTTTAAAAAGGGGGACTTGAGAAAATAAATAAAAAGGGGGACTTGAGAATGTTTTTTTTTTTTTTTTTTTTTTCTTCAAAAGACACACAAGGCACGATAAATCTTAAGAGAAAATAAAAATGAGGGAGAATCAAAAAAGGGGAAAGGGGCAGAGTGACCAATGTCCATGCGAAAAAGCATAGAGCGGGGGAAGAAGAAAATCAAAAACAGGAAAAACACATCACCACAAAAGAAAAAAGAAAAAAGAAAAAAAAAAAAAAAAACGTCGACCGAGATGGTTCCACTTCAAAAAGAAAAAGAAAAACAGTAAAAAGGGGTCACCTCCTCCTGCGAGTCGTCTTTTTTTTTTTTTTTTTTTTTTTTTTTTTTTTTTTTTTTTTTAAAAAGGGGGACTTGAGAAAATAAATAAAAAGGGGGACTTGAGAATGTTTTTTTTTTTTTTTTTTTTTCTTCAAAAGACACACAAGGCACGATAAATCTTAAGAGAAAATAAAAATATTCCAAAACAGACAATCAAGTTCCAACCTGGGAGGAAGGCATGGGTTTCTCTTTTTCTTTATGGGAGGGAGAGGGGAAGAAGAAAAATTCAAAATTAAAAATCTCAAAAAAGGCTTAAAAGAAGAAGAGGCAAATTCAAAAACATACTAGGGAGGAATGAGTGGGGCAGGGGGTAAAATTTAGGAGGGGGAAAGAGGGAGAATCAAAAAAGGGGAAAGGGGCAGAGTGGCCAATGTCCATGCGAAAAAGCATAGAGCGGGGGAAGAAGAAAATCAAAAACAGGAAAAACACATCACCACAAAAGAAAAAAGAAAAAAAAAAAAAAAAACGTCGACCGAGATGGTTCCACTTCAAAATCTTGGATCCATTTTTTTTTTTTTTTTTTGTTTATAGTGTGTGTTGGGGGGGAGGGGATCCTTTCGTTGAGCGGCGGGCAGGCCGACGGGCAAAACAACCCCCCCGGACGACGGCGACGACGGAAGACGGACGCAGCGGCAAACCCAGGCAGAGGCACAGGAGTATTAGAATCGTTGGTTGTGTCGGTCGTGGCTGCGGCAGGGGCGGCTGCAGCGGTCTCGGTTGCGGCAGGGGCGGCGGCGTTTGGGGCGGCAGGGTCGGCTGCGGCGTTCAGGGCGGCTGGGGCTGCTGCAGCAGTCGTGCGGCTGGGGCGGCCGTGGCTGTAGCAGGGGCGGCTGTTGCTCCTTGGTTGCGGCGGCCAAAACCGCGGTCTCTACTTGTGATTTTTTTATTTTATTATTTTTTTTTTCTAAAGGGGGGTGGGGGGATCTAGGGGCTGGGGGTGGGGATTCATACTGCCCAACCAGATAGTCTGGTTGGGTCGGCCCTGGCGTCGTGTGCAGCCTGGCGGCCTGTCGGGGTTCCTTCTCCCTGCGGTTTGCGCGGTCACCTCCTCTTGTGTTCCGTCTTGGATCCATTTTTTATTTTTTTTATTTTTTTTTAAAGTGTGTGTTGGGGGGAGGGGATCCAATAAAGTACAGAAACTGTAGCCACTTTCAACCTCCATCAAAAGCGATAGTATTTTGTCGTTCTCGAACTTTCGCCGTGTCACCGCAATGAGACTGCAAACCAGGAGCATCATGATGGCAGCCTGAGACTTCATTCTTAAACTTCTTTTAATCTGAATGGTGGATCTTATTATGAGTTGCAAAAAAACAGGTGAAACAAAGATTATCGTTTACCGTAGAAAAAAAGAAAACATGGTAAGGTGCCAAGTCAAACGGCGGTGCACGACCACCACAGTCGGCTCTATCAAGTAGTGGGTTCTGTAGTCAAACTTTTCGATATGTTGATCCCGTATCATTCGGGGTTCCTATTTTGCTCAAGCGATGACTTAAACTACGCTAGAAGCAACCATGTGCTCCCAACAACAACAGAAAGATAATCACGTGTTCTTGTGGTAGTACTCAGCCATGCTGTTTCCGACTTGCTGAATTTTATGAGCGATGATCCTGCGCAGGAGGGGGTCAATGAGGCTTCCAGCACAACCACAAGGTGGTGTATAAGACATGGTGAGAGTCACATCAGTTCGTGTTGGGGTTTGGGCATCGATGCGGTAGGTGAAGAAAGAGTCTTTGAAAGGAGATGGCTGATCTCCTTTGTGGAGCCTCAGAACAATTTTCGATTTCTCCTCCCATTCTGTCACTGTCTCCTGCAAAGGGTCATTGTCCTTAGCCCCTTGGAACACCAACCTGCTTGCTCCTACTCCCATCTTCTTCTCACTCACAAATTGAACTTTTGTCACGTTCGGCACGTACTTATCAGCAAGACTCAAATCCTGCAGCCGCCCCCACACTTTGTCGACGCTCTGATCAATCACTACCTTCGCTACTGCATTGCTAGGCATGGGTATGGGTATGGTATGGGTTGAGGTCTTAAGTTTTGACAGTTTTTGTTTCCACAGCGGCAGATTTAAATAAAGAATTAAAGAATACAACTTAAAAAAAGCAAGAAAAAGCAAGAGGACAATAAGTTATAGGTCTTTAAAAAAAAAGATCGGTAATTTGCACAGTAAAGTGGGAAAACGTTGCCTTTAAGAACACCCCGGACAGAAAATGGTCCGGCTCGACAAGCTCAGTCGCCGAAAAACTCCGACATTCCGGTTCTTTCATTTACGGTGAAAAGAAATTCAATAGTGTGTAGGACGAGGGGCTTGTGATACTCACTGGATATTAAAAAAACCGCCTTCTGGACAACTTCCTCTCCCGTAGGCCACTACAATGAAGTAATTCTTATTGAGCCGCGACAGTTGAGGGGTCGAAAAAAAAAAGATCCCGGATTTAATATTGATATTTACACTGCATCTTCTGCTTGGTCGGTCTCTCAACCATATCGACAGGGTAGTGTAGAAAAGTGCTTAGAAATATAAATAAAAAATAAAAAATAAAAAATAAAAAAAAAGGAGAAAAAAAAAGAGAAAGCAAGGCCAGCTGAAGAGTCTCAATCTATTGATCGAACCTTTCTGCTGTGGTGGCCTTCGGCCCCTTGTTCACCCTCCTCGGTTGAACCTAGGTATAAAACCCTCAAAATAAACTCATATTAACATGCAGACTCCTAAAGCGAAAGCCGCATGCCCTAAAAGGGAGGGGGTATGGTCAGTACTAGGCATCTCTCAGTTTTGATCTAATCTTGCGAGATCTCTTCAGGCAAGTAGCACCCTTCATTGGCTCCCACTAGTGTCCCAGCAGGTATGGAGAGTACTTTTCCCGACCACGGTCTCCGCATTTGCTCTGTGGACAAGGTTATTCTGTTAAAAGCGAAGACTCACACTTCTTCTTTCTTCTTCCCTTTACTGCCTTCTCACACGATGAAATGTGATGTCACGTGCGCTTATTCTTCCTCAGCACCATGCCCACGTAGCATGTCTGAGATCTCCTTGTAGCCCTCACGCACGGCCAGACGCAGGGGGCGGAGCCCACGGGAGTCTTTGATATTAGGATCAGCACCATGACTGAGGAGGAGCTGCACAATGGCAGGATGATTGAGACGAACAGCAAGGCAGAGCGCACTGTCCCGGTTGCTGTCCCAAAGGTTGACGTCTGCCTTCAGGTCAAGAAGAACCTGCACTATCTCCACGCGAGTGTGCGTAGTAGCCGAGTGCAGGAGTGAGTCGCCGTAGCAGTTGAGGAAGTCAGGGTTGTCCACGTGATACAGAAATAATCTTACTATGGCAGTGTACCCTTTGCTCACAGCAACGAATAAGGGCGATAGACCTATTCTGTTCCTCACGGTAATGTCAGCATTCTTCTGAAGCATGATCTGCACTACGTCGTGTAAGCCTTTGTCCACAGCGTCGTGCAGGGGGTACCCCCACATTGGGTCTTTATAGCTCATGTTTGCTCCGAGTTCGATCAACATTTTTGCTATCTCTGGGTGACCTTTATTCACTGCCTGGCCGAGTGGCATGTGCTTATGATCATCGTCACTTGTAGTCGTCGACACACGTTCTGCGATTGTCCACTGAAGCGTACCGAGGTCGCTCTTTAACAAGAACTCTGCACAACCTATAAGCCCGAACTCTACTGCTTTACAAAAGGCTTTCTGCACGCCTTCCATGGATCTGATCGCATCAGCGTCGCACAACAGCTTCAGTATCTCCATATACTTACAGTCAAGGCTAGCTGGATCTCGTTGGCCACCGCCAAACCTTATAGTCAAGGCTTGCTTGATCTCGGTGGCCATTACCGCCAAATCGCCATGACTCCAATTAAGCTCCTTCAACTGCATCTCAGCCCTCGGCTTCCTTCCCATCTCCACCGTCACTTCGCTTTGGTCCTCAAAGGGATACGCGTCCACCCTTGCTTCGTCATCAAGTTCCACGCCGTCAAAGGTTAGCATTAACTGCTCTGTGGCAAGTTTGGAAGCTGCTGCAGCGGCTGCCTTCACATCTCGAATAGATTCGGAGGCCATAGCATCGACGGCGATGGTCCGCGAGGGGAACTTCACCTGCAAAGTGACTGACATAAAGCTCCTGGCATGGTATTAAAACATGCACGAAAAACTAATATCGAAAGATAAAATAGTTGAGGTCTGTGAACAGCATCAATCAAGATTCTGCGCAGGCGCCCTACCTTCTTTGTTCTTTGCGGATTGGTCAGCACCTTGTTCGACGAGATAATTATAGACGTCAGTGAACGGGTATTGGTGATGTAGGGGGGTGTCTCCGTGGACATCGGCTGCGTTGACGTCGGCGCCTTCTGTGACCAGTACCATGGCGACCTCGATGCAAGTGACAGTATGGAGGGGAGTGCTCCCATTGTTGTCACAAGTGGACACATCGGCACCTACTGAGATGAGGTACTCAGTCTTCTTCACCATCATGGGATAGGCGGCAATTCCTACGAGCGGCGTTATTCCCATGGAGTTCCTTGCATTAATGTCAGCTCCATACTTCACAAGCAAAGCTGTCACTGCTGTTGAAGCGAAAGTGCAGTTGTGTAACATGGTATTTCCATCCGCGTCGCTGAGTTTGAGAATGTCAGGCTCTACGGTTAGGAACAGCAGCAGTCCCTTCTCGATCGCCTCAATTTCTTCATCAAAATCAACAGAATCGATCTCATCATCACTATCAACCTCAAAACCGTTTAAGAACAACTCGAGCCCTTGGAAATCTGCTGTTTTCCCCATCGCCTGTATTTTCTTCCGCGCCTGCGCTGCCTTGTCCACTATCAGCACCACCTCGCAACCATCGGAAAAACAATAATCTTGCATCTTCATGTTCATGTCCCGCAGCACAATTCCGTCATATAACATCTCAAACATCCCTTCCTCAACTTCGCACACACGGGCGGCTGTTGCACGAAGCTCTTTTGCAGTCCCTTTCCCCTCCATCTCTACAGGGACCGTTGCATACTTGCCCTCTACACGCAAAAAAAGCTCTATCGACATTCTTGTGATAAGCTGTGAGTGAATGATAAGGTGCTTTGAATACAAAACCATCAAAGAAGAATTAATAAAATAATTAGCGAAGAATGCCTTTAATTAAAAATGTGTAAATGCTCAAAAACCCCAGCAGCCAAGCTTACTCACATGTTCTCCTGCTGAAGGATTACTGATCATGTGGGTAGAGGAAAGGTTACTTCGAGTGCGATAAGCGTTAAGAAATCCAGAAAAGCTACTATCCGAGTTGACTGCGATGTGATGAGAAGCTGTACGGGAGACCTCCCAATCAACGGCAGCACGAACCTCAAACGGCCAGCCTGACTCCTCTGGATGGGCTTGGCTCTTGTGGATTAAAATAAATGTGCTGTTGAGATCCGCCAAAACAGGGTCATCCATGTTTATGTCAGAAGCCAAATACACGTGCGTTGCATCAGGGGCGGCAGCAAGAACTGCCTGTCTGAACACTGCTACTTGATCCTCAGTAATACTGCACTGCCATCTGCGTAAGTGAATAGACACCCAGTACTTCGGTTTTGGGAGAAGCTTCACTACTTCGTTCACCCTTCTTCTAATCAACCAGTTTGGCCTCAATGCCGCCATTGCCATGTTGCACCCGTCCTCTCCGAATTCTTGGCACACTTCTAGGCGTCTGCTGTAAACCACTGTGCATAAACTTAGCATCCTAGTCTTGTCCAGTTCAATTAGCTTAGTATCGGGTGAATCATCTATGTCTGACGGATACGCCTCCATCACTTCCCCTACGCTCATCCCACGCAACCGCTTGAGCGAGTCGGTCCGCAGTCGTATCTTCAGATCCTCCCTTTCTGTACTCATAAAGTTCGTTACGTTGGACACATTTGCTGCGACGCCCATACCGAAGTCCGGCCTCCTCACACACAAGCCGTACCCGTGGACAGTGTCGTAGAAGTGGTCCTTGTCCCATAAGGCCCATATTCCGTAGTTCCTTCCCTTAACCATACCCGAGTGGTAGTCATCCGCCATCATGTGCCATTTAGTCATTCCAGCATACGACTGAGGGATCGCAGGCGGTTCCTCTAAGTCGGTGCCCCACAGCAGAGAGAATAGGATTGCGTTGACTATGTGCTCGCGTTGATTGTTCAGACCGCCTCTGATGTCGGTGGTGGAGCGGAAGACGACGCTGCTGCTGTTGCATGCAATGTCCGTGTCTAATATCTGCTTCGACGGGCGCACAACACGCTTCGGAACGTCCAGAAGGTTGGACACACGACATTGCTTCAAAAGCCTCTCCGGGAAAAGCCTCGCTGCATCCAAATATCGCTCCGTTTCCAGCGTGAAGCTGTCAGCCAGAAGCTTCGTTGGAGGATACACTAAGCCCATTATCTCAGCAGACCGCTTGCTCTGGCAGGAACCCCTCACTATTTGTGCCATGTACCATGACCGAGAAAACAGCGCTGGCAGGTGGCTCCACCCTGTTTGTAGGTAGTCAGGGCACTCAATGTCACTCGAAGATTCATTCTGCGGCATAAAGGAAACATGGATAGGGTGCGTCAGCTGGGCCTCTATGCTGCTGAAGATCTGTGCGAACGTTGCATTTGGGAGGGGTGGTGTGTTTAAGGACGACACAAACACAAGTGGCATTCCAGTTAAAGACACAGCGTGGTGCTTCTCTCCTTGCGGGGACATGCCAGACGAGTTCGTGATCTTCACAAGGCCTTTGATATCGTTCTCAAAGAGCAGCTTTCGGACATCTTCGCTCTCCACTTCAAAACTCAGTACGACGTCGAAGAGCCAACGGTGCTTCAGCACACTCAGCCATTTCGCCAAGGCAGCAATGTTGCTACTGTTGCTTGTGCTTTCGCCTGACAGTCCCCGTGCCAGCACCAGAGAAAACCATGGGTGTCCTGCTGCGGAGAGACGATGTTTCCTCGCATTTTGGAATGCATGGAGGCAGATGTCTTCCCACGATGTTGGGCAGTTGCGAACTTTGAGCACCTTTAATCGACGTTTCCTCAAGACACGCGGACTGCGCTGCAAACCCAGAACAGGAAGATTGGGTGTCCGCAATTTGTGGGGGGGCAAAGGGATAAGAGCTGCACGCAGCAGATTTGGAATCTTCTTTGGAGATAGTTTTGGCTTCAACATTTGTGGTGCCTTCTGGAGGGCTCTTGGAGGAGGCAGTAGCGGCGGCGACGGAGACGGCGATGGTGTGGTATCATTATGGAGTAAAGCGGCAACAGGCACATACTCTGTTTCATAATTCCTAAAAACCAGTAGCAACATGCTTGCTAGGCACGAACTCAACAGCACATTCCTAATTAACACCAAAGGGGGTGACATAGCTGTTTGTGATTTAACTTCTGCCTCGGTAATAAAACTAGTACGAACTAATAATGCTAGGGTGAAATTGAAAAGCCTTAATGCCCCTTTTAAGTCGAGCCTCCCCGAAAATCTTTTACATCCCTCGGAAGGGCTTGAGAAAAACCATCTCGCCAACCTTTGGAAAGATTTTCGAAATCTTCCTAAAATTCCCTCTAAGCCCTTAGAGCAAGTTCAGGATTAACCAGACGGATCTTAGAGATATGGGGCGTAAAAAAAGCTGTTGTCACGGAGAGTGTTTAATCGGAATTGCTGCTAATTCACTAACGGCCGCTCTTCATCAACGTCTGTTTCTGAGTCGGTTTCACGGTCGGTTTTCTCGGCATTAATACACTCCGAGCGTTTCTTAGCCGCTATGACGAGCTTATCCCAGTCACTATACCATATTACAACCCAAGAGACGGTAGCACACACAGCATAACCGCACACACACACGAAGAGCATGCCGTTCAGCTTATAGCCTAACTTGTACACAGCCAGAGCTGAAAAAGGGATGTTCAAGAACCACGCAGAGGACCCGATGATCGCTGCCCCCAAGCCAGGCCGTCCTTGCCCGTCCATCACAAAAAGCGCTACGACTCCCGTGTTGAGCAGCGGGATGGCCAGAGCAAGCAGCCAACACATATCCCTCACGGTGCGTACTATGTCATCGTCACTGGTGAAGATGCGCCCCACGTAATCACGAAACAAGAATATACTCAAACCGCACACGCTTGAGATAGCGGATATCATGGTCGTCCCGTACTTGATTGCCTTGAAGTTCAAATCGAGATTCCCGGACCCAATGTGCTGTGCCACCCGAATATTAATGGCCTTGCAAAACCCCATAGATGCGCCTGCCAGCTGCATCCACAATGCGCCTGATGCAGACCACGCGGCGATGTCGGTGGTCCCCATGTGTGCTGTAAATATCGTCAAGAGCTGGAACTGCCCTTCTTCCACCAAAGCTCCTATGGCTGTTGGTATGCACAGCATAAGGTACTCCTTCATGCGCGACCATTTCACAGCAGCAGACCATGACAGACCGTCCCAGTAGTCAGCATGGTACTTCTTGTAATACATGAAACCCAAGAACATGGCAAGCTGGCCTATCATGGCCACAGCCGAACCTACCGCGGCACCGACGTACCCCATGCCACCCCACGAAGTGCCCGGTATGCCATTGATGAACAAAACGTTAAAGCCCAAGGAGAGGAGAAGCGCAAGACCTGATGAGATCATAGCAGGCTTCGTAATCCCCAAAGCGCCGTAGTATTGTTCCATAGCATACTCCATACCAATCAGGTAGTACAGGGGAATAGAGTACCGTGCGTACCGCTGGCCGTCCTTTGACAGATCATGGTCCATGCCCATTCCTTTTAGCACTGTGTCTGTGAGGAACCACCATGAAATGAAGACAGGCACAATAACCGCTGTGTACACAATAAAGCCTGCCTGAAGCCAAATACCGGCAAGTTTCTTATTCCCGGCTCCAATGGCCTGCGAACACACCGTGTTTAATGTGTTAAGTGTGCTGAGAGCCAATGTCTGCGTTAGTGACATGAATGCTTGCCCCAAGCTGACAGATGCCATGGCGTCCTTTCCGCATATCAGCCCAATGCACGCCACGTTGATGAGCGCAGACGACCCAACGAACATGTCACTCAGTGCCATCGGCCATGCCAGACTCCAAAGAGTCTTCCACTCGTCATCTCGCCACCATTTCATATTCCTATATTCTAAGACAGTAAGTACCAGTAGGGACAGCGAAATAGCAGTTTCTTTTATAATGGGTGAGAGACAAAAGAGCATACGACACTAATGAAAAAAGGGAAAAAGAAAAGCACTGGGCTAGTTTGGCTTTACATTTACTTACGGTCAACGATCCACAGGATAGCGCCTGCAACCCATGTGAAGGCCATGCTATGTAAGTGTTGATTGAGGTGAACAAAGGGACATACAAGAGCAGCATGATGGTAGCGGCGTTGAGCTCATAAGTCTGAGGTTCATTCTTCGCTTGGATCTTGTTCTCCTGAATTTGTGCCATCCTCTCAGCGACCTCTTGCTCTTTACTCTCAGACTCAACTTTCTTCTCCTCTTGCTCCGCTGCTTGAAGTTCTGCAAGCTTCTTGTGCTCCTCTCTTGCCTGCTTCTTTCTGTTCACCATCTTCTTCTCGACATCAGGTGCGTAAGAGCTGGTGTCTCCAACAACGCGAGTCGCATTCTTCTGCGAATGAAGAAACAAAAAATGCTTTATTTATCCTTACCAATGTCACATACCGCCTTCTTGTCGTCCGTGAGGCCTTCCGTCGTGGCACCTGCGTTTTTCAACATCTCAACAATGTCAGCCTTGCCCTGGATCCATGCCAGTGAGATAGGAGTCTCGTCCTGTGCGTCGGTGGGGTCCACGTTGACACCCTCGAACGAGACCAGCTTCTTCACAATTGATGAGTGGCCGTTCATGGCGGCATAATGCAGGCAGGTGCTTCCGTCCTCGGCCTGGCAGTTGATGAGGTCGACAGGTTCCTTGTGGTCCAAGATGGCATTGACGAGCTCCAAGCATCCATCCATGCATGCTTCGTGTAGTGGCGTCACGCCCTCCTCGTCGCTAGAGGTGACGGAGGCACCAAGGGACAGGAGCTTCAAGGCGATGGGTGTGTTTCCCGTGGAGCAAGCCTGCATGAAAGGAGTCCCGCGTGCGGTTTTCATGTCGACGAGCTTCAGCATGTCGGACGACCCACCGAGGACAGTCTGCGCCTTGTCGATGATGAAGTCGGCAAGCTCACGGCAGTCTGCCTCACTGGCCGCGAGGTGGAGAACGGTGCTGTCGTTCTCGTCCTTCAGCCTCAGAGCGTTGATAACATCTGTGTTGCTGACAGGCATCGAGACCTTGTGCCTGTGTGTCTCCTCCTCCTCGCCTGAGAGTGCCTCTTCCTCGTACTCCTCGGGGGTCATGAGGACGCATGCTATCTTCTGCGACCCTTCAGTGGCAAGCCTTGCCGCTAGATGGATGGCCGTCTCACCCTCTGCGTCCTGTGCGCTGAGCTTTCCACCGTACTTCACAACATCCATAGCGGTGATGTCGTCCTCTTCCATGATGCAGTAGTGCAGCGCAGTCTTCCCGTCCCTGTCCTTTTGTGCGGCTTTGGCGCCTAATGATAGCAGCATCTCGCTAATGTCGCTCATGCGCTCCTCTACAGAAAGCATCAGCACTGTCTGACCCTTCTTGTTGCAGGCGTTCACACAGCTTCCATTCATTTGAAAGAAGTCCTCTGCCTTTCTGATGTCGCCCTTCTTCACGATCTTCACCGCCTCGGCATCCTTGTCACCGGCAGGGCTGCCACCACCACCACCTCCTTTCTTACCCATTTCTTTCTTCTCGTCTGAGAAAAGTTACATGTAAGTAGGTAATAATATACAGGAAAGCAGAAACGGACCTGAATAAAACATATGGGAGGAAGGTGGACGGGGAGGTGGGAAGGGGAGAGGAAACACTGTCCTTCTTTAAATGTACTTTTCTATTCAAATGCGGGACGTGTCTCTTTTGGAATAGGGAGGGGGGGGGGGGGGTGGAGAGAGACTTTTTCTTTTCACTATTCTTCTTTTTTTTTTTACTATATGTTGTGATGGATAGAATTGAAAAAAAAATGGGGGGGGGAGGAAAAAAAAATGGATTCCTTTTCCCTTCAAGATAACATAGTACTTCGAAAGAGGGGAATGGAGAAAAGTAAGGGTAGAAAGAAGAAGACCTTTTTTTCTGGTCGTATCTTCTTGGCACGAAGTTACAAGAGAAAAAAAGAAGGTGGGCTTTGAAAGAAAAAGAAGTCGAAGACACGAAGGGAAGGCACCTTTGCCCAGAAGCTAGAATGTATGGGGAAAGTAACAAGAGGAACTGAGGAGGCGAAGAAAGAAGAAGGGGTCTGTAGGCTCGCATTCTTTTTCTTTTTTTTTTTCATTTCCTCTCCAGAAATGAACTAAACAGCACCAATAATGGGGATATTACATATCAAAGAGCTTGTCAGTAAAGTAAAAAAAAATGGTTAGATATATTCTTTCAAACGTGCATACTGGCTCTTCCGACACCACTTTAAAAAGAAAAGGCAAAAGTAGGTAAACAAAAGTGTCCCTTTAGGGCGCACCGTTTTGCTACTTGTGCATCATATGGTACCTCCTACTGTGCAAAAAAAGATGGGGAATAAGGCCCATCATACCGGTTCTCCTCGTGCCTGTGAGTTCCATTGTTCCTTGATGGAAAAAAAACAAAAAAAAAAAAAACAAATAGGACACAGTATTTCTTTTTCCTTTTTTTCACTTTAGGGGCGAAAAACAAAAAAAAATAAAGAAGGGCAGAGGAAAAATGCAGTAGCATTTCCCGTTCCTTACCTCATGGGTGAAAGAAAAAAAAGGGCCTTTTTCTTCCGCGGGCGCCTATTCTTTTCTTTTTAAAACTTCTTCCGTTCTTCTCCTTGTTTTTCTTTTCTTAGCCAATGTTGCTGATATGTTGATATCTTTTCTTAAAAGAAAAAGAGAAAAAAAACCGTATTAATATAAAAGAAATGTAACAAAAAAAAAACGAGGGGGGGAAGAGGGGGGATGCCTCACAAATATTCTGATGTTTTCTTTTTTCTTTCTTTCCCCCTTTCTTTTTGCTCTTTCTTCCCCTGAGAGGAAAAGAGACAAAAAAAAAGAAAGAAAGCCAGTTGCCATGCCGAAAGTTTTTCTTTTTATTTCTTTCATTTTTCTTTCTTTAAATATATTTTCTACCTCTTCCAGTGGAAGGTTCTCTTTTTGCCTTTTTCTTTTTGAAAAATCTGTATAAACATCGATACTTAATCTGGCATTCTCTGACGGGGGGCAAGGGGGGAATAAAAGCTAGAAAGAGAATAACAAATAACAAAAGAAATCACAAGAAATCCTGAATGCTTATGGCGACGTCACCTGAGGACGAAGTCTCTGCAGTTGAGGTACCCGTAGGCTTGGGCGAAGGAAAGCCTTGCTGAGGTCTTGCGTGGGCGTGAAACAGCTCAGTAGCAGCGGTGGCGATCTCAGCCTTGCTGAGCTTCATGATGGAGGGCTGCTCAAGGTACCGGTAGACGGCTATCATGTTCGCGACGAAAAGCATACAAAAGTAGCACGCGTGGGTGTCGTAGAACTCAGCCCTCTCGTTGGGGAAGGTCTGCACGTACTTATGCACCCACATGCCTAGCCCGCTCACCCCAATGATGTGAGCGGCAATGATGGGGAGGTATAGGTCGATGTTCTGTCTGTGCAAGGCAGCGTTCACGAACGTCATAAACAGGATGCTGCTCGGCAGCACCACGCAGCTGTACCTCTCGCAGTTGTACAGGTTCATCACCTCCAAGTACGTAATCATCATCTGGCAGAAGCTCAGGAAAATGTGGAAGTAGAAGCTGTTTTTGTGATATGTCATCATCTTGCGTTTTTTTTTTCTTTTTTTATGCTGCATTTTTTAATTTTATTTTTCTTTTTGCACAACAAAATAATAGATACACTCGCAAGATTTTATCCTTGATTAGAAAAAAGAAACGGGAAAAGCAAACAACCCAGGGGGGGGGGGGGGGTAGGAGAAAAAGGGCACCCTTGCTTACTGGGAGGGAGAAACATCCGTTTTGTTCTTCTTAATCCCTTCTCTCCCCCAGCAGTTTTCTTTAATAAATCATTTTAAAGAAAAGGCTTCGTAGCAGAATTGACCAAAGTCCTCCTTTTGAGGTAAAAAAGAAAAGATTGTTAACCGTTTTGGTACTACACAAGAAAAAAATAAATAAACCATAGTCATCAAGAGTCACAGGCCTCAGGGGAAAAGAAAAAAAGAAACAGAACCGTTATCTACTTGGGCCGACGGAAGAGGCAAGTTCTTCATTTTGAGCTCAGCTGCACTTAGGGTACTAGCTGCGTACTACCCGTACGACTCGTGATGACCGATGGAAATATCAACAAGGAAAAGAGGGAAATACAAATAGAATACAAAAAGAAAACACTGTTAAAACCTAAGCAAAAGAAAAAACAAATTTCTGATCACAATAAAAAAAAGGGGGGGGGTTGGGGAAGTCGAACGGAAGGAACCAAAAAAGAAAAAAAACTCTCGATCTCATAACGTCTAGGTGACACAAGTCAAACGACCATCACTGTCAACCCCAAGCGTACAGGGGATGGGCACATTGGAGCGAGCTTCATGGCGTGCCTGGTCTGTCTGTGCCTGGGTGACAGTTGCTCAGCCGGTTGCAATAGCTGATGACACCCGGCCAAGGTTTGCCTTATTCTTGTCTCTCTGTCGAGCACCAGTCACCCTGGCACGGACCTTCCTGAAATGATTCGCATAAGGGAAGGTGTCGTTGCGCACCAAAGGTCCTGCCTCATTAATAAAAAATTTGATAAATTTCGGTGTGCGGGTGGGTGCTCACCGTTCAGGGAGAAATTCACACTAATCGGTCACCGTTCTGCGGAAAAAAAGAACAACGCAAGAAAGGAAGATGGGTGAAGCGTGCCGGAATTGCGCACCTCTAAGGAAGGAGGGAAAAAAAAGAACAGGAGGCTTAGGAGAATCTTGGAAGGAAAATCATGCAAGAAAAAAGCAAAACAAGAACAGGAATAACTATTCTTTGCTTGAGCATGACGGAGAAGAATTTGCGATACGCCCCACATGGGTAGAAAGCCACCCGGCGTATAAAGGGTTGAAGAAAAAAGAGAAATACAACCCTATAATCTAGATATCTCAAAAAAGAAAAGAGTCATTCAACAAACTATAGAAAGATCTGTTAAAAAATAAACGTTTATGCTTCCCACCAAAGGAACGGCTCACCAAAAGGCCATCGAGGGATACCTTTAGGCTTTCGCTCAGGGGAGCGACGGTTCCAGCCCGGGTGGATGGATTGAATGAAATTTGTCTGAGAGGTGGTAGAGTCGATGGCAGCTATCTTATATCCAGAAATCTTGTTTTTGTAGATCTCATTGCATGAGCAGCCTGCGCGGATGTAGATGCCTCTCTCGTGCTGCCCGATGAGCTCATTGTAGGCAACTATGTTAAACTTCGATCCAGTGAAGTCCAGATCCTGTGCTCCGATATCGTCAGAAGGGTCCGAGAGCAGCATGACACCAGGGAAGGCGATGTGCTTGCTCAAACTTCGATCGTTCCCGTTCACGACGTTGGCCAGCACTACGTTGTAGAAGCTTGTCCTCACCATCTTTATCCCACCCCCGTGGTTGCTCGCCACCATGTTCCCGCTCAGAATGTTGTACACCCCATTGTCAATCGACACACCGGGAAGCTTGAAGATCGTCAGCCCGTCCGACCCCGTCCTGTTGTCCGGTACCTCCTGCTTCAGAACATGTGGTGCCTGATTGCCTCTTCGACCGCAGTTGTGTATGAAATTACCATGCAGCACGTTAGATGCACTTCCCCCGTCAATGCAGAGCCCTTCCTTTTCCGAGGAGTCTATCTCGTTCCCAATCAATGCGTTTCCCACACACCCGTCCAAGTAGACACCCTGAGCACGGCTTCTCAATATCTTGTTTCTCAAGAGAACGTTGCCATGTGGGTACCGCCGCCGTTTTAAAAGGGAGTAGTCTGGGTCGTGGTGAAGGTGCCGCGACAGGAGGAAGGACACACCTGTCAAGATGTCGATGTCGCGGTAGGTAAGCACGATCCCCGCATGCCAGTTCGCGATGCCTGTCCCGCCCACCACACGATTCTCCTGCAGCAAGGACCCTGAAACATTCCCATGCACAATAATTCCCCCGGCTCCTGAGTCCCTCACCACATTGTTGACAATCCATAGCCCTGACGAGTCAGATAGCGTCATGCCTGCTTGTTGAGAGTTCACCAGTGTCGATCCCTTTATCGTTACATTGTGCGACCTGTGCACTAAAAGGTGTCCTGCCTTGAAGTCGCCGTCTTTTTGGTAGAAACCGACTGGTGGCGTTGCTTTGTAAACCAGCCGCATGTTCAGCAGTACTATATTCACGGAATTCTCGACGTGAAGCATGTACCGCTGTGTGGTCACTATGTCCATCACAACCTCCGCTCTACGGAAGTCTACCACAAGGTTCTTTGTGTTGTTGATCAGCAGCGGTGTGTTTCCCTTGATACCATCAAGGGACATTATTGTCACTTTTCTACCTGATTCTATATACTCTTGTAGGTCTGAGAAACTGTTTACATTCGCGGACACTAACGTAGTGGGCTCCATCTCCAGCCGTCTCTTGAATTCCAGCTGCATATCATTCGCCTGTCCAAAGGTCACCGCCCCCGTCTCGAGCGTCGCTCCTATGTCAGCAGCACTCCGATACACCTGCGTCGGCTGCACCAGCTTTATAATCTCTTCTGCACACTTTTCCTCTGGGTGTGTCAGATTCCTGATTGGCGGAAGACGGTAGTTCGAGAGGAGAACCTGCAACCCAGTATAAGAAGTACGACTTCGATACAGGACCTTCTGTGTGCCCTTGAAGGCAGTTGTTCCGAGATACACATAATTCACCACCAATACTGCCGAAAGTACCAACAGGATGACGGCATACTGCTTGCGCACTTGCAGCATTTCATCTGTAATGGAAATAAGCAACAAACATGGTTTAAAAAGAAGAAAGGAGTGAGGGGAAAGCTATGCTATAAAGCAAGCTAGACAGTATTACCACTGCAACACCATAGGAGCCATTTTCAGCATATCTACCATGTCGCGTCCTTCTTCTGTGAGACCTTTAGTAGAGTACTGCTTGCCTCGCAAGGCGGCCATCCCTACCTCATTATAACGAGCCCACTTCTGCCCGCATCCCATCTCGAGCTGGTACATCCACTCCGCATCCATGACAGCCACTTCCTGCACCAACATCACTTCATACAGGAAAGATGCCTCATCCTCATGCCCCTCCCTGATGAACAACACGTTATGAGGGATGAGCCGCAAGGCCTTCATTTGTTCCACGTCCTTGTACACTACCATATCTGCCACGATGGGGTACTCTTCCTTGCGTCCAAGCCTCTCGATCACAGCCAGCCGCAGGGGTAGCTTCCCCACAATGCTGAACCGTCGCATCTCTTCGCATCCGAGATCGCCGCACGTCACTGTTCCTGAGCCAACAGCAGCATTGACATCAATGCAAGTGCTGTCGATGTTTGCATTAATGACACGAGCACACAAGGACAAGGCTGAGTCAACTGCGGCACAAGTATGCCTGATACAGGGACGTGCTGCGTTGAAGCTCATTTGGATGCGATCGCCAGAAAGGTCGTTGATGATACCTTTGAAAGAAGTGACGATGGTAAGCGCCTCAGAGACTAACCAAGAGTTCGAGTTCGCAAACCTCTCAACATCGAGCAAGGTGTCCTTCACATTCAAGAGGAGCATCGAGATACGTGCTTCTCTGATATCTTGATGGATCAGAGTAGCAAGGCAGCAGTCGAAGGTGTTAGACTGATATTCAGCAATCATGGCGTCATTGCTTTCTTCGTAATGCCGGCTGAAACACGACTGTGGAAGATACGGGCGATAAGCGTTAAGATTGGTGACGAGCATCGTGAAGGCTTTGCAGAGCTCAGGAGGTACCTCAGCTCTGTCGAGGTGGTGCATGGCCGCTTCGAGGTTGTAGTCAGCCAGGGACTGCGCGACAAGCTCGGCAACGTTGATCGTTGTCTCCAGCTCTACATTGAACTGCTGCATGTGGTCGGCGAAGTATTTGGTTAGTAAGAGGTCTACTACGAACACAGTTATCTGCATCAATGCACCACCCAAAAGACCACTAAAGCCGGTCTTGCATGGCGGTTTAGCACATGTATTCACAACGCGATCCTCACGGGGAGGGGAACCAGGGAGATCATAGAGACCAATTCG
Source organism: Diplonema japonicum (assembly GCA_964019335.1). Classification (NCBI taxonomy): domain Eukaryota; phylum Euglenozoa; class Diplonemea; order Diplonemida; family Diplonemidae; genus Diplonema; species Diplonema japonicum. The sequence goes on from OZ025696.1 coordinate 18,088, forward strand.
GTAGGCGTGCTCGAATGCTGTGGTGAAAAGCCACAAGATGCATATAGTGGTAACAAGGACTATGATGCGCTTCCTTGCTCTGAAGAGCAGCAAGCTGTCGATAAGCAGAACGAACAACGGCCACGAACGGTTTGCACCTATGATCGCACGATGCAGATCGGCTATTATAATAGCAAAGCTAAACAAAACCCAGCTGACCTCCATGATGCTGTGAGGGTATGTCCTCTTCACTATCATATACACAATTCCGAAGAATGCCGTTGAAACCGCCAAGCCGGTGCCCACCTTCCCGTACGCAGAAGTGAAAGACAATGTCGTCACACCAGAGGCAACGCACACGATGCAAAAACTTATAAATAGCATTTTCTTCCTCACCCGTTCGTCTCCCGTGTCATTGACATGCATGAGCATCTCGAAACATGGTGCACACAGATTGTTGAACATTGAACACCTAGTGTATTATGACCAATAACATTATAATAGGGAAGTATGCCTCGGATCAGATGCTGGAAAGCACCATATCACCAATATAGCATCTTAAAGCCAATCTGTATGCCACGGACCATGTTGATCTCTTCTTCCGTGAGACCTTTAGTAGAGTACTGCTTGCCTCGCAAGGCGGCCATCCCTACCTCATTATAACGAGCCCACTTCTGCCCGCATCCCATCTCGAGCTGGTACATCCACTCCACATCCATGACAGCCACTTCCTGCACCAACATCACTTCATACAGGAAAGATGCCTCATCCTCATGCCCCTCCCTGATGAACAACACGTTATGAGGGATGAGCCGCAGGGCCTTCATTTGTTCCACGTCCTTGTACACTACCATATCTGCCACGATGGGGTACTCTTCCTTGCGTCCAAGCCTCTCGATCACAGCCAGCCGCAGGGGTAGCTTCCCCACAATGCTGAACCGTCGCATCTCTTCGCATCCGAGATCGCCGCATGTCACTGTTCCTGAGCCAACAGCAATGTTGATCGTCATACCCCTGGCTTCATCCCCCTCGGATCTTACCCGTCGGAACAGGGACAAAGCTGAGTCAACTGCGGCACAAGTATGGTTGATGCAGGAACGTGCTGCGTTGAAGCTGGCGTGTATGTGGTCACCCATGAAAGTGTCAGTGAGCCCTTTGAAGGAAGCAGTGGTGCTGATGGTTGCTAATAGCAGCCAGGAGTGTGAATCGACAAAGCTCTCCACGAAGATGGTGTCATTCATGTTGACTACTAGTAGCGACACACGCTTCTGTATCATTGTCTTCATCTCGAAGATGCTTGGTGAGTCGTGAGAGGCAAAAAGGGGAGTGCGGATGGAGGCGATCCATGCTTCATCGTCGTGCTGTGGTATGCACGACGGAGGGAGGTAGGGCCGGTATTTCTTCAGATTCGAAAGAATATCTGTGAAGGATTCAAGGAGCCCTTGGGGGAGCGGGTGCTCGTGAAGGATCGATTCAGCTAACTTCAGGTCGAATTCAGCCAGAGCCTGGGCAACGTGACGTGAGGTGGTTATTGAGATCTCAACGTTATAGCGTTCCTTCTCTGCCGACGCAGCGAAACCACGGGTGGCTACGAAATCGCACACGAAGACAGCCAGCGAAGAAATACCAACAAAGATGCTCGAGAGACCTCCTGCGCAGGGTGGCGCCTCACAGTCACAAAATGCAGTGCGTTGCGAATAGGACGGCGTGCCCTTGATGTCGTAAAGGCCGAAACGGAAGCTGTCCTCTATGACAGAAATAACAAGCCAAACAAGCGCGGCAATCATTAAGATAAATGCATCCCGGTGAGGTAGCCGAATGATCAGAAAGAAATCGATAAGCAATATGAACAACGGCCAGGACCTTGGGGTCTGTTCGGCAGCTCGTGCAAAATCACCAAGAACAACGGAGACGAACCAAAGCCAAGCCATGACACGCATCCAGAATGGGGGGAGGGACCGGAAGACGAAAAGCCGCACCAGAGCGATCACACTCGAGCACACACTCACAAGCCCGCCCAGCTTGCCATAAGGCGTGTGGTTGAGAACTGCTAAGATTCCAAGCAAGAGTCCACACAAGCTCAGAACCAAAACTACTTTGTGCTTTAATACATCAACCTCAGACATGCCATCGGTGACGAGTAGTCGAAGGAACCACTGCCTGTTCCATTCCATTGAGTCCCTACCAGCCTTTAAAACTGTTGTCAAAGAACTCTTTTCTAGGGGGAAACTGGTCAAAAGATAAAGCTTGAGCACGCCGTGGTTGAGCTGAGTAATGACATAGCGCCCTACTACAGAAAAAGAAGGAGTAAACACCGGGCGCAGGAAAGGTAAAAGTCAATGCCTAACCGCGAACACATTTGGAGATATTGCGTTTCATTGCTTGTGTATAAACACGAGAGTATCGTAGCAGAAGCTACAAACAATCTTCCACATGGTCTACTACTAATTCTCTGAACTGTTCACTTGATGTGATGACACGCATGCGCACGAACATTATGGGGAACTTTGTTCTTGCATTGTTCTCTATGTTTTTCACTTCACTAGTAGTTGGGACAGCAACCCCGCCGAGGGAGCACCTAGCGTACTGCAAAACAATGCGCAGCCCATCACCCCACTCGTCGTAGATCTCGCGCAGCTGGTTGATGAAAAGAGACAGCCTTTCCAGATAAGATAATCCAGCGACCCTATCCTCTTCATCTGACAACCCCTTTTGCCAAATAGTGTCAATAAGCAAAATGAGCACAGGCACAACCAAAGGGTTCATCACATGATCTGGGAGGCTGTCGATGGCCTCCTGTAAAGGGTGCTCCAGGGACGAGTCACAGCTGGCCACTGAATGTGACATGAACGTGATGACGCTGTCAGTGGACTCAGACCACTCAGGTTGTTTGATAAGACATAGTAGATCGTCAGTACTCGTGACCACCTGCGGGGCGTTAGGGTCAGCCCCGTTTGAGAATGTCAGTTTCACAACCCTGCCAAGTAGCATGGCGGTCATGAAGAAAGACTTGTCCCTCGTCTTTCTGCTGAGATGCATGGCAGCATCTGCATACGACGCCGAGCAACCGCTCTTCCCGTCTAGGAATGCAAACACCACTCGCAACAGCAACATCATGCAGTCCGCCCTGTACGTACCTCGCGCGTCCGTGCTGATTATCTTCGGCGTGAACCTCTTGGTGTACATGTGGCCTTTCACAGCAAGCATCGCTAGCAGCGTCGATATGCTGACTTTGTTGTAAACGTCAACTTTTGTCCATGCAATCGCCGCGTGGCTGTGATTCCCCAGCAGGATGAGCTTGAAGGCAAGCGCAGCGTTGTATATACTGATGAGAGCAAGCGAGTTGCATTCCTCACGCCTTTTGCTTGCGGCCATTGCACCCACTGCTCCAATGTACAGATCTCTGTTGTTGATCAACACTGCTAGGTCAAGGACAGGCAGGAATTCCTTGAGGGGCATGCTTTGCACTTTTGAGTACTTGTGACTCAATGCCCATGTCAGCCACGGAAGTGACCGCTCGTTGGTTCCCAGCTGCTGAAGCTCGCTAACAGACGTCTTGCACCACGACTCGACCAGACCCAAGACGCTTTTCTTCATGCCAAGCACAACGCTGAGATCTAAAAGCATGTGCAGCCATTCGTCTTGACAAGCTGTTTTTAATTCCGTGTCGTACTTTGTCCCAATTTTGTCATCCTGCTGGCTGCTGTTGTCACTTTCTAGTCGCTTTGCCCTACTCAATTTCTGTTGCGACAACATTGGATCTGCCTCATTTTCTAACTCAATAAGTATGTTGAGCAATTTGTGTGCCCCAAAAAAGTCGTGCTCCGTCCATGCAAAATCAAGCGATCGCTCATACCACTCTTTCGCCTTTGAGTGCATGTCGGCCTGATGAAAGTGATTCGCTATAATGGTGTCGTCAAAGTGGAGCGTTTCACGTAACCGCTCCATCACATTGGCGATGTGCATGTGTGCCTCTTTCTTCTCTGAGACGAGCATGTTGTTCTGCAGCACCTTCGGGAGGAGCATCGATGAAAAGCACAACTTCTGTCGTTCAGTCACTTTCAGTATTTTGCTTCCGATAAGCTGAGCGCACATCCTCTGTGATTTATCTGGTGTCATATCATTTTCAAAGAGCTCCGTAACAAGCCGGCTATCAATGAGGTGCTCCATCAAGCTGAGAACCTTTAAGAATCTGCTGGCGGATTCTCCCAGCTTATGCATGATGTGGTCTAGCTGTCTCGTCACAATGGATATGATCTGTGGCAGCTGCGCAAGGTAGCCGCCTATATTGTAGTTCTTGTCTACAAGCACCGTGACGCCAGCACTGTTTCCCAAGAGATCCTGCTCGATCAGGTGGTTGATGATGATTTCAGCTAGCAACGGGCTGCCCTCGCTGTTTGTGTAGATCACATCGCTGAGGTCCGCGTCTACCTTTCCTGTTTGAATGTAGTGTCTGTAGTGCAGAACAGCATCTGCCCTGGTCATGGGACCCAATTCAAGAACCTCACACTGCTGAGAGTCGAACCACTGCTGTATTTTGCACCCATGCCCTACGCCGCCTGACAAGTCAGAGCACACGGTAGTCTGCGCGTCTGCAAACCCCGTGGTGTAGCTGCAAATAATCATGATCTTATGAGAGATTCTCTTTATACTCTCCTGAATCAGGTTAAGTGATGTCCAGTCCAACCACTGAATGCCATCGATCACGATCGCCATCCCCTTAATGCCGAGATTCTTGCAATGGCTCTTGAGTGCAGCTTCTATAAGTAACACTACATCTTCTGTAGATTCTGGCTTGAGGCCAAGACCGCTCTGCAGATTGGTAACGAGGTATTGAAGATTCGGAGGCGCAACTGTCTGCAGCCATCCAGCGGGGCACACCTCGCCTTGCTTTGTAGAGCAGTCGTCCTTCCTTGGAGAGCGGGAACTGTATTTAAAAGAGAGAGAAGTAAGTAGCGTCTCAATGCCGCCGTAAACACGCGTCTCTTGACTGAACGTGATGAACACAGATGGATGCTTAAAGTTATGTACGCAGTAAAGCAAAAAGGTTGTTTTGCCTACACCAGGATTTCCCTTTAGAACAAGGACTTTGAATGTACTTGACTTGTGCATCGAACACAAGCTCTCGTCAAGCTTCGCTATCTCCGACGAGCGGCCCACCAGTGAGTCAAGTTGCTTGGATCCCGTTCGCACGAGCTTGACTGTTTCCCCACCGATTGTCGAGCGTTTTCTGTTGCCGTTTTTGAACCACAGCTCGTTAGTGGCGGCGACGGTGCGCAAGTTCTTCGACATCGGGGCTAAGTTCTGAAACGGCCGCTCGGTATCTACGGTCAGCAATGAGGAGTTACCACCGTTGCTAGGGCCGGGTTCACCAACCGCATCAGCACCATCAACATCATGCCCACCGCTCCTGCGCACAAAGCTGCGCGGCGAACTGGAATTAATGTCAGAAGGCACCAAGCACGTCGTATCGCAGATACCAATGTTCACCGGGTCACCTATGCCCTTCAAGCTCACGGTAGTCGTTTTAAAACTGTAAACATTCTTGAGCTCGCGCATCATGACATCGTCCAGCACGAGGCTCGACTCACTCTGCGAGGAAGCCCCATATGTCATAAGCCGGGCAGCAAGGTTGACGGAGTCGCCAAGCAACGTGTACTCCGCCCTGGTGTTGTTCCCCAGAACACCGCAGAACACCCTACCGCTGGTGATCCCGATGCTTATCTTAAACGCAGGCTGGTTTCGTATTAGCTCTAAAGCAAGTGAAGCGCTCCTCGTAGCATCATCCGAGTGCACATGACCAGTGACGCCAAAGCAAATGAGCGCCAGAAGGCCCTTGTCATCGAAGAGCACCTTGTTCAGGCTCCCGTTGTGCTGAGAGGTGCACGTTTGCACAGCGTTGCAGATAGTGAACAGGTCGTTCACACTGTCGGAGGTAGGGGTCGGCAGATCGCAGAATTTCACGAACATCGTGTTGATCATGCGTGTCTCGGGTCTAAGCCTTTTGATCCCACGTGGTATGAAGCCGCGATAGAGGACCTGCTGCCTCTTCGACAACGCTACGGATCTCTTCTTTTCCGAGCTGATCGGGGCCACAAGATCGAAGGGTGGGCTCAGAAGAAGCGATCCATCGCCGTTCTTTGTACCGCCGTATGTGTTGGACACGTAGGGAAGGCAAGAGGAGTGGACCAACGCGTGATGCGCGGGGCAACCATCGCAGGCGGTGCAAGAATGATTCCACACCTCGCCGCTGTGAAGCACCATCCACCTGTTCTTGTACCCACCCGTGACTACGTGCAATATCGTGCCGCAGGAGATGCCGAGCTTAATACCAAGATCGATGGTATGGCTCATGAATTGAACAACTGAGTTCTCGACACTCTTCAAAATGGCTATTGCGCAGTCGACGCAAAGCTGCGAGTTCTTCTCCAACGAAGAAGCGTCGCTGGTGGCCTGCGTGAAGATCGCCATGATGGCATCGCCCGAGAACTGTATGGTGTCCCCGCCGTACCCCTCGATCACGGCTATCATCTTGCCGAAGAAAATGTTCAGGATGTTCGAGATGTTCTCCCCTCCCTCTGCCGTGCTTGACGACCCCAGAAGCCCTGTCAGCCTTGTGAACCCCACAATGTCCAAGGACAAGACGGCCCCTTCCCTCTCAAACCTTTGCTGTGACAGAGCCTCCACATCAGCAAGGTACGGAAGTACCCATTTCGGTGTAAAGTTATGGTATTCTGCGCCCAGCGGTGACTCCTCCTTGCTTGACGCGTCGAAGACAAAATCCGAGCTGGTGCTCCGTGCGATCAGCTGCTGAATTGCCCTGCCGCTCATTGTTGCTTACCAATTCAAAATAGGAGAGGGGGAAAAAACAAAATTAAGAACTGTGATAGGGTTCGTTCAAATGCGTCGAAGTTCATTTCACTAAATAATCTTTCAAGAGAAGGGAGGAAAAAAAAAAGGTCAGACGAATTCCGGAAAACTCTTTTCTTGGACATTTTCTAGTGCAACCCCTGCCTGCTGGCACGCTGATAAAAATGGCGACTTGAGCGTAAAGCCTTGCGATGGCTTCACAAACCGAATGCAGCCACGAAGAATGTGCAAAAGAAGAAAAGATATAAAAGAATACTATACCAAGAGGAAAAGAAATGAATGAAGAAACAAGAAAGAAAAAAAAAAGAAGCAACCTACCTAGTCAACTATTGGCAATGAATGGCCTTTTCTCACGAAGTGAGTTCTCTGCAGATCTACCAAAGAAAAGTGAAAAAATCAGGTGGTGGTATGCCATAAAGACAAGAACCATAAACAGCAAAAAAAAAAAAAAAAAAAAAAAAAAAAAAAAGAGAGACATTTAAGGGCACCTGCGGTATGTGACAGGACGCCTGCAAAAAAAACTACATATGTGAATGGCGGGCTTCTGTAAGCCAGAACCTAGCCCACATTCCGTTTGCGCATGAGCGTTATATGCTACTAACTTCTAGTCAGAAAAATATAATTCACAATGTGGCGAGCCTACCTCATGACGCTGCTACCAACCGTACTACAGCCTAGCTGCAAATAAAAAAAAGATTATTGTTCTTCCCCACGCCATCACCTTCTGGTAGAATAAAAGACCCCCGAGGACAAAGCTGCGAGGTTCAATTGATCGTGCTAGGCATTCTTGAGGAGAAGAAGGTCACAGTTGCCTTTCACGTTGACTCGTGTAACGAGAAGTGCCGTCACGCACCTGAGGCCTAGGCCCGAACCTTGGCCCAAAAAAAAAAGAAAAAAAGAAAGAAAGGAAATCGGGAATGGCAGGAAATGTAAATTCAGCAAGCCTCTTTACCCACGGGCAGAGGTATGGCTACAGAAAGCGAGAGAAAAAAAAAGAAAAAAAGAAAGGAAAAAAAACTTTGCTCTTGCGCAACGAGTACAATGAGTAGAACCCCGGGTGAACGAGTTTGTTGTAACGCATATCTCTGCCCAAAAGAAAATTAAAAGCTCGCGCTTACTAGCTACCTCGTAGGCACCAGCCCAATGCGACAAAAAAAAAAAGAAAAAACATGGCATACACCATATGGCATTCTTTCGGCTCGAAGGTTCTGTAGCATTTAACATCTACTTGGACACCCGCAGCAGATCTGACGAATAACTGACCGTATGTATGTATACTTGTCTATAGAAAAAAAAGAAGAAAAAAAAAGAAAGTTGCGTAAATGAAATTTAAAAAAAAAGGGGGGTGAAGTACAGGATCATCCCATACTGTAGCCAGAAAAAAAAAAGCCCTCCCCTCTACAAAGAAAAGGTCACAACCTTGCACCCCCAGGTTTCGACAAATTACAAAAGGTGACCAACCTTTTTGAAAATTCATTTCAGCAAGTACAATTTCTTCAGATTTCAGAAATAGACGGAGATCCGGAAGCTAACTGTGAAGAGGGGGCTGCCTTTGGCAGCTTGCCCAGCCGTTTCTTGGGAGGAGGCAGGTGATTCTTTTTTTTTTTTACCGCGTGGAAGGGTGGGGTGAAGTTACACTTTATTGAAAATGAGGGAATGCAAAGGAATCTGGGGTCACTTTGCACATTCTAAGTACTTTATTCAAATTAAAAAAGAAATTCACTATGATAGGAACGTAGTGGTTAACGGCCCACAAAAAAAAGAAATAGTTGGGATGTGCAACAGCCTTACGGTTGGTCGCTTGATGGTTCTGCCACTCAAATGGCCGAAATGACTGACCCATATCGCGAAAGAGTCGAATAAGGAAAGAGTCGGCTGATTTTGTTGAAAACCGAAGAAAGAAAAGAAAAACTCCCCCCCCCCCCCCATGGTTCCACCAACGTGAGATAAACCAAAGTTTACATATATTATTCTTTTTTTTTTAATTCTTTTTTTTACTAATTTCCTTGTATCATATTCTCGACGATAGCAGGTGGAAAGGACGGAAGAAAACCTTTTTAAAAAACTGGAGGGAAAGAATTCACTTATTTACGGGAAGGGGAGGAGGAGGAGGGGAGGAGGGAAAAAAAAAACCAGATACTACAAACCTCTGAAAAAAGAAGGAATCTGTGGCGAACCACAGCAGAACTGTTTGCGTAGTCCCCTAGAATACTTTCTTTCTAATTGAAGAGGTTTACAGAACGAGTGCGTTCTCGCACCACCCCGCCTGTGGGCGTGTGGACTCGGCTCGAGAAGAAAGGAAGGGAAAAAAAGAAAAAGGGAAAAGAAAATTAGCCCGCGAAGCAGCGGCACCCCCACCCACACTGCTTTACTTTTAATTGCACCAGGCAAAGAAGAAAGTAGAACAAAAGAGGGGAGTACATACCCGCTCGCCTTTTCGGCTTCACATTCTCATCCTTCTTCCAAGAGTCGTCGAGAATGGAAGTGCGACCTTGACAAGAAGAAGAAAAAGAAAATATCAAAATTACACTAATCGGTCACTGCTTCGTGATTGCTGACTGTCCGTGCGAAAAAGCTTGGTTACGAGCCCAGTGATCAACTTACCAGTATTTTCGCACAGAAGGCAATTCAAGACAGAGGAAGGGGAGGGGGGAGGGGCTTTTCGAGAGAAGAAAAAAGAAGAATTCACCTCCCTCTCTACAACAGGTTTCTAAAGGCTCTCAAACAAAAAGAAGAAGAAGAAAAAAAACATAGCAAGAGTTGAAAGAAATATTCACACTCTTTTATGACTTCGTCGAAAAAGTCGCGCTTTGCTGACTTCCCCTTAAGTCGCGTATCCTCTTTTTTGCCACATTCTTGATAACTCGAAATAATAGCACAAAAGTAGCCGGGTCAGCCGAGAATAGGTAGTTCTACCCGCCTATTGGCGGGAGGGAGGGAGTGATAATATATTGGAAAACATTCTCTTGAGAAAGGGAAGAACATGACCGAAACAAAACTTAAAGCCTCTTTCATATTCTGCTCTTATTTCCATTATTCATTCTTTTTCTTTTTCTTTCCCCCTTTTCTAATCAAGAAAACGGCTCAGTGTTCTTATTCCTGTCGTTGTGGGGGATGGTGGTGAAGTTCACCGTGTCTCCTGCCCCGTGCGGGGCGCTCTGGAAGTTCGCCGTGAATCTATTTTTTTTTTTTAATTTACTTTTTTTTTTTTCCTTTTTCAAATACCTAACACTGTCCTCAGGTGCATCGTGCGGTGAAAACTGCCCGCTAAATCTGTGTTGGAAATCTTAAAAAGTCACATCTAAACACATACGAAGGCTGCCCATCGGTGGCTGTGTTTAAGCTTTTTGATGTCCGCATTGTGCCAGTGGTCGTCGTCGGGAAAGAGGGGTTCACCGCAGTCTGCAAGGAGTTCGTTGGGTCAGTGCTGCCTCGTGCTGTGGCGGAGGCAGAGGGAGCAGCAGGCTGCCCTAAGTTGGATACGCTGGGTGAGAATGCCTTTCGTTTTATAAGCTCGTCCACGTTGCTATCCACCGATGGCACACTCTCATCTTCCGATAGCTCAGACTCCACATGCAGCCCCCTCCGAAGGAAGGCGTGCCCCAACATCAAATCGCACGATGGCCTCAACGTGGGATCCCTCTGCAGGCACTGCGAAACAAAGTCCTTACAATCATAAGACATCCATCCAGGGATGTCAGGGGTCGCGTCAGCCTTTCCAATATGATAGATCGCTGCCCAGTGGGTTTCGAATACGGGCCAAGGCGGCCTACCTTCGTCGAGGATTTCGACTGCGGTGCATCCAATAGACCATATATCTACCTTCGCAGAGTGCTCGGCTGTCCCTGCATTCGTGATCACCTCTGGCGCCATCCAGTTCGGTGTACCTGTCACCGTCTTGGCGACCGTTCTATCCAATGTGCCACCTAGCTGTTTGGCACTCCCGAAGTCAGATATCTTACACACACCCTCGTTGGTATCCACCAGAACGTTGTCTCCTTTGATGTCACGGTGGATGATACCTTTGGTGTGCAGGTACCCAATCCCGCTCACAATCTGTCTTAAGTAAACTGATGCCTGTTCTTCAGAAAGACGAGACCCCATGGAGCGCACCAGCTTCCCCAGCGAGCCGCCAGGGACGAACTCCATGAACAGTGTCATCAAGGCTTCTTTGCGGTTGTACGAGGCGTAGTAGTACTTCACGATGTTGGGGTGCTCTAGGTCCCGCATTGTTGTGATCTCTTTGACGTAGCTTTGCATCTCGAACTCCTTTACGTTCGATGTGTCGATCTGCTTGGCGGCGAGGCTCTTCCCTGTCGACAGCAGTACCAGGTACACACTTCCGAACTGTCCTCTTCCTAATAGCCTTCCCTTGCTCCAAGAGCCGTTCACAAGCGCAGACACGATGACAGGGGTTGCGTCTTTGCATGGAGGGGCAAGGGCTTTGTCCTCGTTGGCCCTTTTGTTTTTGAGCCAACGCAGTGCAACGAACACGAAAATCACGAAGCACGCTACGAAAGAACCGACGATGATGAGCGCGATAACAGCGGGCTGCAGAGAGTCGTCAGAACTGTCGAGGATACCACTGCAGAGGGGCAACAGGTTCTGACAGTCGAGATTCCCTTCAGGGCATTCGGCCCTGCACATAGACGTGAACGGCAGCGTTACGTTGCAGTCCCTCACAGTTTTTGATTGCCTGCAGTTAAAATTGTTCGCGCAGTCCATGTTGTGCTGCATGCACTCGTGCGTGCAACGTTCCTGCCCATTGTCGTTGAAGCATTCAGCCTTGCTTTCCAGACATTCTTGAAGATTCTTGTGGCCTGTTGTGGCATTCGGAAAGGTATGGCAAGATCCAGCATCAGGACAGTATAACTGCAACTCTTGCTTGCGAATCGCACGGAGGAAGGCTGAAGGACCGGTGAACTGCGCCAATGCATTCTCAACACCAACAGCACGACACTCATCTACAATCTTGTGCAGGCACTCGCCGTATTCACAGAACTCCTTCGTGCTTCCAGTAACAAGGAAGTTCTCCTTATTCGGGAGGGTGATGTGGCGGTTTGTGAGTTCCCAGTTTAGCTCATCGAAGCAGTAGCAGTCCGTCGTGCGGTTGGCAGGGCAACACTCGCTCTCACAGTACTTCAGTCTCTCTTGCAACAACTTCCCCACTGACCTGTCTGTGCAGGCACCCGCGGTATCTAAAGGTTGGTCCTCAGCGTCATCCAAAACCGGCTGACAGCTTGCGCATACAGCCAACAACACCACCACCACACTCCGTGATGCCGTCATCGACATACCCTTCTTTTTTTATTTATTTCTACTGTCTGACATAGGAGTTCGGCATTCACTAAACCAAAAGAAAAATGAGTAAAGATGAAAGAATGAATGAGTAAACACAAGAATGAGGGAAGGAAGAAAGGATGGGAATACATATCTTTTTCCTTTTTTTTTTTTGAAAAAAGATTGGAAAAAAAAGGGTGGGGGGGGGGGGGGGACAGGATGGAGTATATAAAAAATATATAAAAAAAAAGATTCTACTTACAAGGGATATTGGAAAAAAAAAAAATGAAACCTACAAAAAAAAAAAAGAAAATCCTCAAAAAACTCTAAGGCCAACCCATGGGCTTAGCCAATGGATGCACATTGGGCGGCCAATGCCAATCGTTTAAGGCATTTCAATGCTCTTCCGTCTGTCGGGGCGGGCCTTGGATGACGAGGTACGAGTTGTCTTCCCTCTTCGCTTTGTAGAGGGACGCGCTTGTGCGTCTGCTCCTTTATGTGACTGTTGGTAGATCCAGTGGTTGTGCACGGCATAGACAGCTTTGGGGTATTCGGCACCGAGCTCAAGCCAAGCACCAAACGTAATGTACCCTAGGTTATGAGGGTCGGCTAAGGAAAAGATCTTCTTGATCATGCTTGGCTTAGGGTTGGGGAAGGCTTCGGTCATGGTTTCTCTAGTAATGTTTGCGGTCTTTCTGGTGTCGAACTTGAAGAACAAAGCAGGGATTAGTTGTGACTCAGGGCCTTTGAAGCCGTACAACTCTACAAGCCGCCAGGATATCGTGCTTCTTGGAGGAGGAAGCGGTGAACAGGTGTCAAGCACACCAAGCTGATGGGCATGTATCTGCACCCCGTCCTCCATCTCTGCCAATAGCTCATCGTTGACCCTCCTCCCACTGTAGTACACCCACTTCCCGCCCCGACTCTTCTCCTTTTCCATCAATGCTAAATACGAAACGTGGAAGTTCAAGTCACCACCAGTCACGCCCTTCGGTTTCCACTTGTCAGCCTCGTACTCAAATGCGCTCTCCACTAGCTCCACAAGCGTTTTGCAATCAGGCTTCTTTGGTGCCTCCACGGATAAGTTCCACTTGCTGCCATATACATCTGCAGCGCAAAACACAGTGAACACCATTATTTTATTTTATTTTATTTTATTTTATTTTCTTCTTCTCCCCCCACACTCCCTGATTTCATTCTATTTTATTTTTTCGACATTGTACAAATACTAAATCTTAAAAAAAAAGGGGGGGGGGATGGGTAGACAGCTTTTCCGAATAGATATTCTTCTGGGAGGGGAGGTTAAAACGTTGCGAAAAAAAGGGGGGGGTGTGGGGGGGGAGGAAAGGTAATGAAAGTAAGAATATCAAACCAACATTATTCATTTTTTATCTTTTTTCTTCTTCTGTTTTTGCTTTAACAATATCTTATTGTCTCGTGCCTACAAACTAGTTATGGCAGCGTAAGGAGCTATTTTAGTTTTTAAATAAAATAACCGCTCGTGCGTATAAATAAATGAAAGCGCCAAACTAGGTCTTTTTAAAAAAAAGAGAGGACGACACGCTTTAATTGTCTTTTTTTGAGTATTTTCGAGAATCGATCTTTTTTCTGTCAAGCTTAAAAAAATAAGAATGAGTAAGGAGACGGTGTCCTTAACGCGTAGGGATAAAAGAAACAAAAAAGGACGAAAAAAAAGAAAAAAGCGCGGATCGAGCTGAAATAGGGGGGAGGGGGGGATTAAGCAGGGTTTTACTTGTAAGAAAAAGCCCTGAAAACAAAATAATTATTTACTCATATATAGAAATTACGGGGGTAATTCACATAATACACAACAAACGTGCCAAAGTTCGCTTTTGGTACCCTAAAAAAAAAAACTCAAAAATTCCATTTAATAACAAGATTGGTTTTTTTGGCCCATCAAGCTAGGCTGTATTTACAGGAAGTTGTTGTATACAGCCCCTAAAGCAAAAAAACCCATTTTTGGGTATTGAGTGAATTTTCGATCTTCTTTGGGTACCGCAACTACTTGAAATTTATTTTCTATTTTCATTTTTTGGCTTAGGCACCGGGCTACGGGGCCGAATAAATATGGTTAATAATCTGAATTGGAACTCTTTCTGTTCCATATTTAAGTACAAATACGGCTATAAGTGAATATTCGACTTTTCCTTCCTTTGGGTAACAAGTGAATATCAGTACGTTCTGGGCACTACCCCTATCTTAAAAAATAAAAAAAAATAAGAGGCCAGTGTAAGTGGCGCCCTGTTGAAAAAAAAAAACAGAGAGGGGGGGTGTCCTAAAAAAGTAAAGCTATGGTTTTTCCTTCCTTTTTTTTCATTCTTTTTTTTTTTTTCTTTTTCTTCAAAAAGACTGCACTACACACAGTCTAACTAACCCCCGGGGAAAATAAAGAAAAGAACGGGAAAAAAAAAAAAAAAAAAAAAAAACCAGAAATAGATCTTATTTAAAAAAGAAAACCGCATAGAAATATAGGAAGAAAAAGGGGGGGAAAGGAGATTTCTTTTTCTTTTAAATTTTCTTCTTTTTCCTGTCATAATAACCCTACGCGTCCATTGCGCGGATCTTTTTAGCACCTATGTCGCCAACCATCATAGTAGGAGCATTCGTGTTGCCCCCGATCAGAGTCGGATAGATAGAAGCGTCCACGACGGAGAGGTTCTGCAGGCCGTGCACAGAGAGGTTCGAGTCAACAACTGCCTCATCGTCGTTGCCCATCTTGCAGGTCCCCACAGGGTGGTACAGGGTTTCGACCTTTTCTGTCACGTACTCCCTCAGCCGTGCTTCATCTGCAGCGATCGCACGCATATCACAGTCGCTCTTCCTAATATGGTCAAACGTGCTGGATGTCGTCATCTTAACAGCAGCACGGACCCCTTCCATCATCACCTGCATGTCCTCCTCTTCTTTCAGGAAGTTCATACGTATCCTCGGTGCCTCTGTAGGGTCCTTCGAGTACAGCTTTGTGTACCCCTCCGACTTCGGGTACAACAAGCACGACTTCATGTTCCACCCTGGTATCTTCATGGGCGTCCTGCCGTGGCTGGAGCTCAGAAGTGGGACGAAGTGGCCCTGTATGTCGGGTTTCCCATCTCCCTTCGTGCTGTAGAAATACCCCGTCTCGCACGCGATCTTCGAGAACACAGATGTCTTCCAGTCTCCCATCCTCCACTGAAGGTATTGCTTTAAGGTGTTCGGCAGCCTGCTAGGGAGTGAGGTCCCATCAGGTACACCCTTTGTCACATCGATTTCCTGCGGCACTGCGACGTCGGGATGATCCAGCAAGTGCGCGCCCACTCCGGGTAAGTGGTGTTTCACCTCTATGTCGTGTTCTGAGAGGTCCGCTTTGGAGCCGATACCTGAGAGCTGAAGGATCTGCGGAGTCTGCAGAGCGCCTGCCGACAAGATGACACGCCTGTTTGCAGTGATGGTGCCCGTTGTGGAAGTAGCCTTTCCAGACCCTGTCACCCGGTACCAGTCCACACCCGTTGCTGTCTTGTTGTCTAGGTTCACCTTGGCCACCTGTGTGTTCGTCAAGACGGTGAGGTTCTTGCGTGTCTCGCGCACTGGCTTCACAAAGGCACGCGCTGCGCTGAACCTCTTCCCCTCGAAACTTGTGCGTTGATAAGTGAAGTACCCCTCCGTGTCACCGGAGTTGTAATCAGGGTTAGCCTTCAGACCAAGCTCATTGCCGGATGCTTCAAAGAACATTCTCTCCAGCTCTGTGAAGGGGTTGAAGACCGATTGCTCTTCGACAACCAGCTCGCCGCTGCTGCCGTGCGCAGGCAGCACGCCAGATGACAAGCTGGGGATGAACTTCTCGAAGCTCTTAAAAGATTCCAGGCACTCTTCCCAAGACCACCCTTCGTTCCCGAGTGCGGCCCAGTTATCGTAGTCATCCTTATGCCCCCTCGCGTACAGCAAGGCGTTGATGCACGACGAGCCTCCCAGGCATCGACCCCTTGGCTGGTATGGTCGTTTCCCGTTCTCTTCCTCTGCTTCGAAGCCCCAGTTCAGCTTGTCTCGGGTCAGGCGGTACTTCGCATTTTTACCCCATGCGGGTACCAGAATACCTATGCCGAGGGGCGTGTGGATAGCAGGTGACACGTCCTCAGGGCCGGCCTCCAACAAACACACGGTGACCTCAGGGTCTGCAGATAACCTGTTTGCGAGTACGCACCCGGCACTCCCACCACCTACAATGACATAGTCATAAGCCTTGCACAGCACTGCTCTAGAGCTTCTCATGTTGCTTAAGTACGTAGCTTCCTGAGGTGAAACTTTCAACTAAGAATTATAGCAAGAATTATATTGATGTGAAACTATAACAGCCCATTAAAAACAAAGGGCTTTAACCATCAGTGCCGAAAAGAAAAAGGTACTAAAAAACTATGCATATCTGGATACGACATTAGGCACAGTCGGCTCCAAGTGTACCATAAAGTACATGGGGCGGGGTGGGTGTTTAAAAACAAATGACACATTGGAGTGAGCTTCTAACCTGTGCGGTGAAAGTGACAGCCGCTTGGTAGTGCAATAGCGATGACAGCCGCCATGGTTTCTATGCCGAGCACCCTGGCACAGACCTTCCTGATGACTCGCCAAGGGAAGGTGTCGTTACGCACCTAGACCCGGCCAAAGGTCTTGCTGCCCTATTTAAAATAAAATAAAAGATAGCTGTAAAGCTATCGAAAAGAAAATTCACAGGTCGAGCCCTTCGATGGGCATTGAGCTTAGCAGGGCTTCTCGATGTTCAATTGTCAAGAGGCCAAGGTCAGTCGACCGGCTGAGGGTATCTGTCAGGCTAGCACCCTTAAGGAGGCGGAGGCCCGCAGCATTGTAGGTAGCCCAATCGTTGGTAGAAGAAGCGGTGCTGATCCCATACATCCATTCGCTGTCGTCGGCCTCTGGACATGCGTCGATGTTCAGGAGTTCGTAAGTGTAGATTGTGGAGTTCTTCTTCTTTAGTATCTTGAGGACCAGTTTGAAATCGTACATGTATTGTGTTTCCATGTAGATGCTTTTGTTGACAAGTATCTTGTGGGATGCCTTCGCACAGTACCTTTCAATGCCAGTTGCGATGCACATGTTCTCGCTGACAATGCTGTACTGCTTCGCATCCGGACTCCCCAGGTCCCCCGCCAGCAGCGATCCTGACACCACCGCTACGGAGAGGCACTCGTTCAGACCCACCGCCCAGCGTTGCACAGCCACTGCAGCGTTGACACTCGCCTTGCAATATGCCAAGCAGCGCTGCGACACATTGAAGGAGCAGAGCAAATGATCGCCGAAAATAAGATGCAACACCCCACGGAATTGTTCAACCTTTCCGAGCACGTTCGTGGTGTACAGGCTGTGCCGCTCTTGCAAGTTCTTACCGTTGCTCTCCGTGTGTGTTCCCTTCATGTTCGTCACGATGACCGCTCCCCTCTTCTGTTCCACGACGTGGCTCACGGAATAGCACGGCTCCTTCCGACGGGTCTTGTTCTTCCCGCTGAGACTCTCCATCTCGAGAACCTCGTCGACGCTATCCTCTTGATCGCTCTCCTCTGCAGGCAGGCATGCCCTCGGTAGATAGGGCTTGAAAACCTTAAGGTTATGCAGCAACTGCAACAGCGCACATCGTGTCTCCTGGGGGAGAGAAGGGATCTCCAAGAGACATTGCTCGGCGGTCTGAAGATCGAAACTCTCCAGATGCGTTGCCACCACGTTCACGCCTTCCACGGAAACTTCCATCAAACGCTTCTCGTCAAAGATCTCGACAGCAAAACTGCGCGTGAAGTAGTAATCGACGAGCAACACAACAGCTTTAAAGAGCATGTTTATAATAGAATCGTTGGCGTCCCTTGAGCAAGGCGGAGTGCTGCAAGTGAGGGGCAAACGCTCAGTCAGTGAAGACGTCCCCGCCACATCGTATAGTCCCATCCTGTAATGGTCCTCGAAACCTGTAATCACGACCCACATGGCGCAGGCCATCATGAGGTACATATCCAGACGGTACTCCCCCCTGCAGACGAGGAGGACATCGATCATGATGATGAAGACGGGCCATTGTCGGCTGCTGAGTGGACCACGCGACGCTTGCCACCAGTCCTGAAGGAAGAGCCCAACAGAGAAGACAATGCTTGTGGTGTACACAAAGTTGTTTGAAGCAGAACGCGTCGTCAGCACCCACAGCACGGAAAGAATGGCTGTTATAAAGTTCGAAAGCGCCCCCACGAGATGCATCGACATCTCCTGTAGCTGTACGTCTGTGAAGAGTGTGGTTCCAAAGGTCACGCATGATGCACCACATGTGAGCACAACGATGCGCTTCTTCCTTACCGTTGCCAACGTGTCGCCTGACTGCTTCAGATATTCGTCAACTGCTTTCACAAGGCGCCTCATGTTCACCTGTTTGGTATAGGTGGAAAGAAGATATGGTAAAAATAGAAAAAAAACGTGGGGGGGGGAATAGCTATTTATCCATAGCTGATAATGAATTCTTTTTGGGGTTTGAATCGGGATATCTGGTGGCTTTTTCGAGCAGCTTCTTCTCTAACGTCTGTTGCTTCCCTTTGCCATCTCCACATTGTGCCGCTGGAATCGTGCCTCTGGGACACTATGAGCGCCTTCTTGAATTCTTGGCGATCGCATTGCCTTCCAGCACTTTTAAATTGTGTAAATTCGCCATCTTTACTCTGGAGAATGGTATTTCTTTCTCTGTTTTAGAAAAAAATAAAAAAAAAAGACGAAAAAGGGGGTATTTTTTTAATTTTCTTTCCTCTTTTTTTTTTTTTTTTTTTGTGTTTTTGTTCTTTTTCAAGAGTGAAAAGCCATAGAAGAAACAAAGAAGGAAAAAAATTCGATCTTTTAACGTCAAGGTAACCACCATAAGCTTATCTGTGCCTGGGTGACAGTTGCTCTGTTGCTGTTGGTAGTGGAATAGCTGATGACAGCCGGAAGGTTAGCTTATACCGTCGTGTATATCTGCCGAGCCCCAGTCACCAGGCACAGACTTCCTTGAAATGACTCGCTTAAGGAGAGGAGAAGACACGCTTTTTTGAGCCCAAGACTCGTTCTTGCAAAAAGATTCATTTTGGCACGAATAAGGGCTGGTTTCTATTCTTTTTTACTCACCTTCAAGTTTTCCTTTTTTTTTCACTTCACTCAGTAACCGTAATAGGAAAACAAAAAAAAATTCAGTGCCCCCACCAATCTGACAGCCTAAAAGAAAAATCTGTGGTTTTTTTCGAGTGAAGGAAGTTAAAGAGATGTATGAAACTTCCTTTCGTAGAAAGAAGAAGGAGATAAAAAAAAAAACATTTCCCCTAATCTCGGTTAGGGGGTCAGCTCTTTTCGGTGAAAAAACTCGAAGGGCAGTTTTGCATACTGGGGTATCACCTCCCTTAGGCTGATGTTGACCCCCAAAACTAAAGAAACCCATCTTATCGTAACTACTGCGCAAAGCAATGGAGGTGAATTAAAAAGACAACCTAATTGATATAAAAAAAACCCCAAAAAGAAAGACGCGGCCCATCATTAAGGATGGTAAAAAGAAAAGGACGAAACAAATAGTTGTTTGAAGAAGAAAAAAAAGGAGAATTCTTAAAAAAAAAACGGGGGGGAAAAAATAAAGAACCCCCCCCCCCCCCCCCCCCCCTCCCACATATTGTCAAATAGTTAGTTCGATGACTATCTTACACTGCCCTAAAGGAAAATAATCAATAACCTAATACCATGTTTTTGACAAAAAGAATATGGGGACGTAAGAAAAAAACATTTTAAAATAAAAAAAAGACAGCGTTCTTCCACCATGAGTAGGCATATTGGTCTGGATCTGGATGCACCACGTGGGAGTCGGCGGGCTTAAGAGCTGCTTGCCCCATCTAAGCGTGCACACAGCTACTAGGAGGGTGACGCTACTCATCTGTACCACCACTACACTACGCAGCTTGCCTACGCAGCTTGCCTACGCAGCATTCGGCAGCGCTGAACAGAGCGGCTGTCGGACTGCTGTAGAAGTCCATCCCTTGTGGTGGTTGGGAACCATCTTTCAAACCCCCACGACCCCCAAATAAAAAAAACAAATGTGAGCTGAGATTGTTCTTCGTAGGACCCCCGTTTTCCCCTTCTTTCCTTTTGCCAATTGTTTCGGCCAAGCAGGTCTCTGGTTTTGAGATTCATAGTATCCAGGGTTAACCGATCACCCGCGGGTTTTTAATTACAATCGGGTTTTAAATTGACGTCAAATGAAAGGCGAGCATGCAACCATGCTTAAAACCCTTATATTCGTATCCCGGGGCCCCCAGATACACAAAGCCGACCCCAGGGAGTATCAAAACGACATGCACGCACACAGCGATGAACGCCCAATTTCTTACCTCCCTGCTTGCAACCCGGCGTGCCTGAGAACGTGGTGCCTGTCAGACGAAGACAGAGCACCGCTGATGTCCTGGTTCAGGTACAAGAACAACAGCTGCCTTCGTACGTCTGGTGTGAGGCGGACGCGACGCATCTCTCCGAACTTGGCGTCGATCGAGGAGAACACCGCGTCCACGGCTGTTACCACAGGCTGCGTGTACAGCAGCGACAAGGCCCTGGCATGGAAAACAGGGAGAGCAGCTTTCTGAGCCAGCCACCACGCTTCGATATCGAATGAGGTCGTCTCAAGGCTGTGGTCCATTTGGGCTATGGCCGAGTAGGACAGCCATTCCCCCTCAGACACGTCTTTCAGAGGTAGGCTGTCGCGTACCGTTGCGAAGCCGCGCTAGAAAAACTAGTTGATGGCAGCGTAATGAGCTATTTTATTAGGTAAAATTCCGCTCGTGCGCATAAACAGACCCTGACCCGGTATATAATAACAAGTCTGAAAACCAGTTTTTTCAAAACTGCATTTAAAGCCTTAAATAAGGCTCTATTTTGGGTTTTGATAGCTGGAATGGGCTCAGATCGTCAAAATAGGGTTTCTGAAAAAAAAAAAAAAATGAGCATGGCCTTGGTATTTTTTGCCAGAAATATGAGTTTTGGATCGATCAAACCGATCCGAAATTAAAAAAAAACCGATCATTAACCCGACAGTGATCGAAAATCTAAAATTGCTCGGGTCGGGTTTTAAAACCCGAAGGTGATCGGTTAACCCTGGATACTATGAAAGATTTATTCAAAAAAAAAAAGAAAAAAGATTTAAGATAAAAATTGCTGTTGTTCAGTGTGCGGATGCGGATGAAGAAAGGGAAAAAAAGAAGAAGGGAGGGGGGGGGGGGGGGGGGGGGAACGAGGAACAGGGAGATTTCTCTTCTGCCAAAAAAAAATAGAAAGACTTCGATAAAAAGACTTCTTCCACCCACAGTGGGTTGTGTTCAGTGCCTAGTACCTGACTGCTGTTACTACCTGCTGATATATACTAAGAGGAAATAAAGGGAGAACGAACACCTCCCTCCAGCAAGGCATAACAGGGTCGGGGCAAGGGGAACCGAAAATGACACTTCTTCCACTTCCTTCTTCTTGGGTATTGCTTCCCCTCTTTTTTTCTTCCTTTTCTTTTCTTATACTTCTGTTGTTCTTCTTGCTTCACCAAACCCTATCTTTCTTTTAAAAAAACCCCCCCTCAGATGCACCACAATATACTTTTTCCTTCTTCTCGTTTTCTAAAAAAGATGGATGCTAAACACTCTGCCCAGATCGATAGCACCCCTGCCCGTGAAAGCAAAGCCTTGAGCTTGCTGGCACGAAAGCAGAAAAACTGTGGAATTCTGAAAAAAAAAACCCCCGAGATCAGGGTTTCTTTCTCTTTTTCCCCTCCTCGTTTTTCCCCTCCAAAAAAAAAAAAGAATCGGTGTTTTTTTAGTTCTTCGTTTCGTTTCTTTTTATTTCTTTTTTTCTTTTTCTGTTCACGATCTGCGCCCTTCTCCAAGTTCCCTGCATTTCAGATTCTAGGCAGCAAAAAGAAGAAGAAAGCCGGTTTTTAGCACTGTTTCGTGCACACGGGGGTTTAAGTACTCTATTCTTTCTTTTTTTTTTTTGCTTCCAAGAAAACGAGCAGTACTTGCTAAATTCAGGATAATTCAGATCACACCTAGCGCCACAGATTACCACATTGTTCCCGATTGTTCTTACGACCTTCGCATGCTTTCAACAGCCACCTGGTAGATCGGCCAGGTGGGCTCATTCTTAGGAGAGAGCTCTTTGGTTTTGAGATTCCTCCCGGGGTGCACGCTCTTCACGAAGTTCATCTGCTCAGTAATGGACTCTATGTTGAAGTACAACGCATCATCGATGCGGTTGTTGAAAACCTCGTTGCAAATGCTGCCCGTGGCGAAGAGGATGCCTTGAGCATGAGGTGCTTCCAAGCCCCTTAGGTGGTTGTACGCAATGATGTTCCCCATGGAGGGCGAATAGTTTAGGTCCTGAGCGCCAAGATCATCGCTTTCATCTGCCATCAGCAGCATCGCGGGGAAGTTGAAAGCCCTGCTATACCTTGCAGCCATGTTGTTCGACTCGAAGACGTTGTCCACAACAATGTTGTAGAAGCTTGTACGCACCGTCTTGAGCCCGCTCCCGTAGTTCATAGTAAATTCGTTCCGCACGATAATGTTGTACACCCCATTGTCAATCGACACACCAGGAAGCTTGAAGATCGTCAGCCCGTCCGACCCCGTCCTGTTGTCCGGTACCTCCTGCTTCAGAACATGTGGTGCCTGATTGCCTCTTCGACCGCAGTTGCGTACTATATTTCTATACAGGACATTTGATGTGCTCCCTCCGTCAATGCAGAGCCCTTCCTTTTCCGAGGAGTCTATCTCGTTCCCAATCAATGCGTTTCCCACACACCCGTCCAAGTAGACACCCTGAGCACGGCTTCTCAATATCTTGTTTCTCAAGAGAACGTTGCCATGTGGGTACCGCCGCCGTTTTAAAAGGGAGTAGTCTGGGTCGTGGTGAAGGTGCCGCGACAGGAGGAAGGACACACCTGTCAAGATGTCGATGTCGCGGTAGGTAAGCACGATCCCCGCATGCCAGTTCGCGATGCCTGTCCCGCCCACCACACGATTCTCCTGCAGCAAGGACCCTGAAACATTCCCATGCACAATAATTCCCCCGGCTCCTGAGTCCTCCACAGTGTTATTGACAATCCATAGCCCTGATGAATCGGACAAGGTCATGCCTGCTTGTGGGGAGTTCACCAGCGTGGACCTCCTCACTGTCACGTTGTGCGACCTGTGCACTAAAAGGTGTCCTGCCTTGAAGTCGCCGTCTTGTTGGTAGAAACCGACTGGTGGTTGTTCCGCATAGCGCAGCCGCATGTTCAGCAGTACTATGTTCACAGAGTTCTCGACGCGCAGCATGTACCGCTGTGTGGTCACTATGTCCATCACAACCTCCGCTCCACGGAAGTCTACCACAAGGTTCTTTGTGTTGTTGATCAGCAGCGGTGTGTTTCCCACGATAGGGGGCCCAGGTGGTACTGTCACTTCTCGCCCTGACTCGATGTACCTCTGTAAGTCGGAAAACGTGTGAATCCCCATCGCGGTGACCCGTCTTTCTGGCACACCTGTCTTTAGCCGCCTCGTGAATGCCATCTCCATTTCGTGCGTCCGAACAAAGACCTCTGCCCCTGTTTCGATAGTGGCCTTCAGGTTCGCGGCCCCCTGATACACCTGCGTCGGCCGTACCAACCTCTTTATCTCTGTCGCGCACCTTTCCTCCGGATGTGTTAGATTCCTGATGGGCGGAAGACGATATTTACCAAGGAGGACCTGCATTGCTGTCCGTCCAGTACTCCGCTCCACGACCTTTTGAACTGGCGCCACCTGCGCCACGGAGCCTGTCATATGGGGCAACAGCACATACACATAATCTAGAAGTATGAAGAGAAAAATGCTAGTAGTGATGTTGCGCAATTTAGACATCGCCACTTGCCCCCTACCTGTGCGGTGGTTTGAATGGAATGATGAATAAAAGTTTTGTCAAAAAGCAGAATAGTGTGAAAATATGCGAGCATGGGGAGTAGGGAGTATGAAACTACAATATAATCTCTTCGGCGGCAGTGGCCAACTGCAGCAGCCCGTTGATTTCAGGGACCTTCTTTGCCTCGCTGCGCTGGCTAATCGCCTGTGCCTTGTCAAAGTTTCCGAGTAGGCAGTGCCGTCCCGCTTCGTTGTAGTCCTGCCACTCATCATTCAATTCGTACATCCACTCCATGTTGCTGGTGGCACGTGACATGTCGTTGGAAGACAAGAGAAGCTCGTACAGCAGCTCAGGCTTCGTAGGCTGCAAGCTGTCTGCACTAAAGAGAACCCTCTTAGGGATGATGCGAAAAGGAAAGCTGAACGTGGCGTCGTTGTACACAACACCTGACGTGACCACCTTGAAGCCGCGGCTGCAGCAGAACTCCTCAATCTTCGCTGCTAGCGTGCTGAACGAACTTATATAGGTGTACGTCAGCAGCTCGGGGCATCCCAGTGACCCGTAGTACGCAGCTCCAGAAGCGATCCCCATGGAGGCTTTGAAGCCCTTTGCAACACTCATTTGTTCTATAGCCGCGCATGCGGTCACCGCCTTCAGGCAATGTGAGTGGCATCGTTTCGTGGCGTTGAAAGTACAATGCACATGATCACCCACCACGACAGACACCACCCCGCTGCACGGGAGTAATGCCTCAAGCACAGTAGACATATATGTCGAATATGTCTGCTGATAGGATGACTTGTCGGTACTAACGAGCTGCTTGCTGCCGCTCATGTTCACCACGCTGAACGTAATATTCTTCTTTTCGATGCCCACCGGTGAGGATAGAGAACTGCCGCTGCGTGCCACTGATGCCCGATTCCCCCCCAACATGGTCTCGTCCTCATCGGAGTCCACCTCACCGTACAGGCATCCTTGCGGAAGGTACGGCTTGTAGACATGCAAGTTTTCTAGGATATCAGTAAAGGCTGCATGAAGAGGCCCTGACATGTTGCTCTTACTGATGGCGGCATCGGCAGACTCAAGGTCAAAGACCGAGAGGGCCGTTGCCACCTCCTCTGCGGCCTTGATCACTGAGAGCATCTTCATGTGCTCATTATAATATCCAGTGGCAAACCCAGACGTCATGTAGTAGTCAAGTAAGAAGACAACTATCTGCCCCATAACGGTGATGACGGCCTTCCCCCCTCTTGCGCAAGGTGGGTTATCGCAGGAAAAGGCTGCTGTCTTGTGAGAGTCGTCGCCGAACAAGGGCAGGTCGTAGAATCCAAAACGGAAGCCGTCCTCTAAGGAGATCACGATGAGCCACAAGCATACGGCACGCACAAACGCTTTGCTGTAAGAAGGCCGCACCCTGAGCAGCAGGCAAATATCGATGATGATAATGAAATAAGACCACGACCGCAGGGAGGGGCGCGCCACTGAAGCAACGAGGTCAAGGTACAGGAAGGATACGCTGAGACCCGCCATCGACAACATTATGAAGTGTTCAGTTGCCGTCTTTGTTAGTAGAAGATAAGGAATACCCACTAAGGAGGTGGCCAAGGCGGGCATGGCATACCACCCATAAAAGGTGCTCGTGTTGAGCGTGCGGTCAGAATTGCTAGCAGTGTAAAGCATTGCAAAAAATGAAACCAAAGCAACGGTTAGATGTGTTAGGAGCATGAACTTCTTTCGTTGAACTGTAAGCTCAGAATCGTCATCGCGCCTGACGTGCTGGTACAAGTAGGTGAGAAGCCTCTCCAGCATGGCAACCCTTTCCTACGTGTGGTATTGAGCATTTCGTTAAAAAAAAAAACAAAAAAAAAATAAAAGTCCGTATTTCTTTTTGTACGTATGCCGTGGGTAGAAACCCTCTTATGGCAAGAGGGTTAAGATACAGAAGAAAAAAAAAAAAAACACACTTTTTTCTTTTTCTTTTTCCTTTTCTCTCCTTTTTTTCTGCACAGAAAAAAAAGAATCTCACCTCAAGACTTCTCCTTCTCTTCTTCCTGCTCCTCTTTCCAATCCGCCACCAGGCTTATGAAAGCTTCGTAGCTGGCTGCAGCAAGAATGGCTGCAAGGATTTGTTTGTTCGTCTGGTAGTATAATTGTAGGGGGCAGAAGGAAGAAAAAAGGGAAAAAAAAGGGAGGAAAAGCTTGCATACCGCGTTTTCTTGGTATTCTTCTTCACACCTTTTGTAAAATTCGAGGTCAGTGATTCCTTCTTTTTTGCAGAAGATCTTCAAGCAGCTTTCTAACACGTTGCTGAACATGTCAAAAAGCTCCTTGTTTCGGTGTGTTTGTTCACCATCGCCCACAACCACCTCTTTTCCATATGTTTCCAGAAAGGAGTCCAAGTCATCCTGCAGCGTTCCCTCCATGTACCAAGCTGCCACTCGTTCCATGAACCCTTCAGCCATTTTCTGCTATCCTCGCCCCCCCTCCTTGGTGTGGTAACCATAAAAAGAAAAAAAAACAGTAGCCATAATACACAGAGAATCAAACGTTTGCACCAGAAAACAAAATAAGAAAAAAAAAAACAAGATGTACACAAGGCTTAGAAGGGAAGATATAAAAAAGAAAATGAGCAAAAAGAGGAGACTATTCCGCGACATAATGTTCACCCCCCTCCCCTCCCTCCCCTTTTTTTTGATCTGCGAATCTTGCAAAGCCTATCGGGGGAGGGGGGGGGGGGGGGGGGGATTTGGTTCTGCCAATTTCTTTTCCAGTGTTTTTTTTTTTTTTCTTCTTTGCACACAAAAAGAAGAATGCACTACGTAAGATTCCCTTAAAGCGGATTCTTCAATCGTTGCCAACAAAAGGCAGACCCAGCAGACCCAGGGGGATAAATGCGTGCCGTGTCGGGTGTCGAAAACCCGGAAACATGTTGCAAAGGAAAAGAAAAATATATTTAAGTAAAAGGAAGTCTTGGTGAGACGCCCGTCGCGTTCCCCCACCACAGCCAGCATGTATTGATGGGTCTTCTCGAGCCGGTCCTCGACCTCCTTGGCTGCTTGAAAAAAGAATTCTAAAATGAAAAAAAAAACCCCTTTAAAAAGAAATCTGATGTTAAAAAAAAAAAACCACCCTGTCTTAAAACCAAAAGAAAAGAGATGAGATAAAGGTTCCTGTTTTGGAACGTCCCCCTTGTCTCGACTTATCTACCCCTTTCTAAAAAAAAAAAACAAATTCGCTATGATGGTTTCCTTTTACACATCTTTGAACAGCAAGAAGGCCGACTCATGTGCTTGCAGACTGTGTGCAGTATAGGAACCTGTTGCGGCAGGGATATCGGAGTGAGACCACAAATCACGCATCTGAACAGCACGCGAGGGAGGAATGCCCAGGGTGGACCATGAGACTGTGATGCTCTGCGTGGTGTTAGCGTTGTTCAGCAGCAGGACCGCTGTGTCGTTGGTGCTAAGGGGCTTTGTCCAGATGAGTAAAGTATCATTAGAGGGGGTAACCTGCGAACTCACCAAGGTCCCTTGCACCGCTTCGCCACGGCCTAGGTCCTGATTGACTGCGAGCACTTCACTGTTGCTCAAAATTTCCATTGTGACAGCCGATGCATGTAAAAGATCGGTCCCTACCATAATGGGGGACGTCATCACCGCCCACAGCGACATCTGTGACTTTGCCTCTACAACGGACACACCGTAGTTCCCCACTTCTAGCATATCGGCGTTGTTGTAGTGTCCCGGTCTGGCCACGGTCGCATATTGGTTGTTGTGAAGGGCCTTGAAGATTATCTGCTGCCAGTTGGCTTGTATGTCCCCGCCCCCGTTGGTCCAGATGTCTGTCACGTTCCTGATCCACTCTGCAAACGTCGGCTCCGACTCTGCGCTCATGTCGACACTCTGCACGATGTACTGCCCGCCGTCCGCGTAGCACTTCTGGAACCCTTCATGGAACAACTCCCATGTGGCGTTTGCTTCTTTTGCTTTCTTCCCCCAACACACATCGATCTTCAGGTAGTCGATGCCCCAGTCGCAGTATGTCTGTGCGTCCAGCGTCTCGTACCCGTACCCTCCAGGGCGCATTTGGCATGTATATTCTGACCTTGCTGTGTACACACCGAACTTCATCCCCTTCGAGTGTGCGTAGTCGGCGAGGTACCGCAGCCCGCTGGGGAACCTTGCTGGGTCCGGGACGATGGTGCCGCTTGCGTCGCGCGACGCCTGCCAACAGTCGTCGATGTTGACGTACTCGTACCCCGCAGCGTGCAGGCCGCTGTCCACCATGGCATCGATCACGTCCTTGATCACAACCTCATCAATGTTGCAGTGGTAGTAGTTCCAACTGTTCCACCCCAAGGGCGGCAAAAGGGGCTTCTCAGCTCGCTGGCGCTTCGGTTTCGCCACCAGAGGCTTCAGAGGTATTTCGGCAGTTAGATTATCCAGGAATGGACTCGCAGGAAGCCCGTCGCTGTTCGCGAGCTTGCACCCTACAAAGTTCGACCAAGCGTATCGAACAGCAGTGCTCGCGGGGGCCTGCAAAAGGGTCACGGTGTTGTTTGTGATCAGTGTGCTCCCCTTGGCCACACGCATCCAAGCACCGTTCGCAAACACTTCAAACGGTGCTTCCTTCTCGCAGCACATTGTGCAGTTTGTGACGCTCCCATTGCTGTTCAAGGACTGCACATCAACAAGAGACATCGCGACAGCGCTGTTGGCGTCAAAGGTCAGCTTCACATTGGAGCCCAACAGCTCGCTCTTCAAGAAAACAGGCCCCGTGAAGTAAGAATCCCAGGCGTAAGGCACAGGACCGCCGTTCATGTTGTTCATCCTACCCTGCACACCGTAGGCCACATGCACTGCCTGCATGGCCATCCTCCTTGCGGCCTCGTTTTTGTTGGGTGGCTCGTTGTACCCCAACGTGCTGTTGCCACCAAGATCGATCCCAACAGCAAGGCCTGTGATTGCGATGCTGCCGTTCACATGCGGCAACGTCTCCAGCTGCGCAGCACGCACATCTGGCGTTCCTGTACTTGCATCGGAACCGGCAGGTGCCGACGGTGGGAGTTGCATGGTGATGAAGGGAAAATCCCCTGTGCCCTTCGACACCCTCCACGCACCGATCATAGCCTTCAAGTAGCACGCGTACGAGTCCGTCTTTGAATACGGCAGCTCCTGCTCTGCGTTGAGCGCCCCTTGGTACCACAGGGCAGCTCTTAAGGTGATGTGCCTAAAAGGGTGGATCATGGCATTGTAAGCTGCAGAGGGCTGCATCGAAGGCCCAACAGCAGGGACGGGGGGGTACTGCGGGCAATCGGAAAAGGCACCCGATGGCATCCAAGACTCGATGCGTGAGCTGCTAGAGGCGCTAAGAATGATACCGACGGGCTTGGATGGCACGGAAGGGTTGAGGTTGTGGATCTGAGTGATATCACGTGAGGTGAGGTAGCACACAGCGCTGAACTCCTGTATGAAACTAGGGTAGGCCTGGGCGACAGTGAGCCACTGGAGGCATCTTCCCTTCGGGTCTGGGCAATTGCCGCCTTTTTTGAAGTCAAAGAGCGGTGTGTCAGAGTAGGCTTGGGGGGTCATGAAAAACCGGAAGTTTGCGAAGTCGACACCTGTGAGGGAGGAGGCCTCCTGGGTGCTGTTGAACGCCAGCTTCAAGGGGTACAGCATGTCGGCTCCGCCACTGCAGAAAAACACATCACCGTACAGCATGTCGTTGGCCACGGCTGGAGGGCCGGACTCGCCCTTCACTGTGATGGTGCTGGGTGGCTTGTTCATGCCTTCAGGGTTCAGAGTTACGGCCCATTCCCCCTTCTCGTCGGCTGTCACCGTGTACGTAGAATTCGCCGTCTCGATGACAACCTTCTCGTTGGGATCCGCCATCCCGTTCAAGTATGATAGATACCCGCTCTCCCTGTTGGACTGCAGCACCATGTTGTCCTGGAACCATGTAGGCATGCTGACAGCAGCATCGCTCGGCACCACTCCGCACCCGCAGAGAAGCACCGCACAGATCACCTTCGAAGACATCTTGCTTCTTACTGGACTTGATGGTAAAGCGAGCAAACAAAAAAAAAAGAAAACATCAAAAAGATATATATAGGAAAGCTCTAATTAACGTGAAGGAGACGGAGAGCCCGACGGCGGTGGCGAAGGTACAGACGATGTAGGTGAAAATGGCGGTGGCTCTACTGTGGAAGTAGGGGAAGCAGACGGGGGCGGAGGAGGTACCGACGAAGTAGTTGGCGAGGCTGCAGTCTCCGGAGATGGTGCTGGAAGTGAAGGAGATGGAGACATCGTGGGCGCGTCACCCTCTGAATGTGCCTCGCTCTCCTGGAAGGTGACTGCTTTGTAGGGTACCCTTCTGCACACTGCACTGTATATTACGAGAAGGCCCGCAGCATAACTGCTATGAAAAGTGTTGTACTTCTTTACCATCTCTGACATGACAGCTGCCTCTTTGCCCTTCGCAAGGTTGAGGACAATGTTCAATGTGGCGAGCTTCTCCGGGTTGTTCTCCTCGTAAAAGGAGCGGAACCTCTCCTCCCATATGGGGTTCGGGCGGGTAGGGCCTTCGAACTTGTGGAGAATGCTGCTGAACAACTCGTTCTCTCTGCCGTTATGAGACAGCAGTAGAGCTTCAACAGAACCAAGTTGATGAGGTGCATAACGTCGTAGCAGGGCCCGTAGGGTGGCCCTGTGGTGGTTTGCTCTGGAAGAGGACATCACCTGCAGCCGTTCCTTCTCGGCTTTTACCTGTTCCATGCCTTCGTCGAGCTTTGCAAGCGACCTTTTTATTTCCTCCCCTCCACTGAGGCCCTTTCCTCGTTCAGGAGACCAAGCTTTTTCTTGAAACCTCGTTGTTGTTCCTGTTCTCGCCTGCTGGAGTGCCTCATAGTACCGCTTCTCTGCTCCTGCGGTGGCATGGCCCGATTGTACACGTGGCTGTAGATGGTGTTGTTGTCTACTGACCTCCACCCTCCAGTTGTCAACTTCTTGTGGAGTCAGCATTCGTATATTTTCTTCCCTCTCTATGTGTTTTTGAAACGGGTGGTTCATGAAAATCTTTACTTAAAAAAAAGAATAGGAGGTGCGATCGAGATAGTAGATTAGAAAGCAAAAAGGTTACAGTGCGCGAGAGGTTGCAGAACCGATCATCGTCATAAATAATAACATGGCATAGACATATTCTTTTCTTGTTAGTTTCTTAGTTCGCTATTGAAGGTGAGGGGAGTTGAAAGGGAAAGAGAATCCCAAGTTCCCGCTAGTTTGCCTTTCCTTTGCCGCGATGCACAACGTCTGCAAAGCCACAAAACTAAAGTAAGGAAAAAGAAGCAAAAAAAAACCCAAACCATAAAAAACAGAGTTTTTCATGATCCGCTTCTTATCGAGAACTGTAAAAAAAAGGAACAAATATATAAATGTAGAAAAAGAAAAGAAAGGTCTATGCATAGAAAACTTACCGCACCCGAAAAGCCAGGGGCTAAGGGGCTTCAAAAATAAATAAACGAATAGAGCGGTGGTAAAAAAAGAAAAAAAGAAAAAAAGAAATGAGTCACGAATCCTGGCACTGGAAAAAAAAAAAAAAAGCTCAAAGTGCAGGACAAACCCCCTCATGGAGGGCCGCCCTTTAATCCTGGCACTGGAAAAAAAAAAAAAAAGAAGGGAGAATAGACAAGTTAGTATTCCTTGTTCGTTCGCTGCCCCTCAAAAAAATCGCATATTGATTTAAATTAAAGCGACTCCACTTCCTGAGGCCGGGGGCATAATACAGGGGCGTCTTGTTTACAGGACAAGACACAGCAGAAGCACCCCATGACAAACCCAGACAGGCAAAGCACACCTGTGGCACAAATAGTGTATACACCCTTGCTCATGTTGTTCCAAAGGTGATCGTCGTCGTCACTGTGCTCATAGGTGGTGTGCAAGACGACAATGAAAGGGATGATGAGCACTACGCCAAGAACACCAAACCCAAACATCACCCGCTTGCATATGGTGTCCTGATGGTAGCTAATGACAGCAAACAGGACAGCACACCCTGCAACGCACGTTACCATTCCTGCCAGCATGAACCACCCTCCTGTGCTGTTCTGCACACCACCTGCCCATAGATACAAAGCTGTCCAGATGAGTACGTACCCCACAGTCACAACACCCAACGCTATTTTAAACCATCGATGATTGGGTCTTGTGGCCTGCGGCAGTGCATTCTTATCTACGTCGCTGGCAGGGGTTGCATCCATGTGGCGCTTTTCCTTTTTTTTTAAAATTTATTTTTTTATATTTACCGGATTTGTATTTATATTGTTATGTGAAAAGTCCCAAATTGGGCAAGAAATTCGAAAAAGGTACATAATATCTACAGAACACCATTAAAACAGAACATAAAATTTACAAAAATAAAAAAAATCCCAGAAAATATCCCTAAAAATATATAATCCCAAGACAAAAACAAACCGGTGAGGGGGGGTGGTATTACCGCAATTCTAGTTCACTATTGCCCAGTCCTGCACGTAGCACACCACATAGTCGCAGGACGGGCAGACCCTCCCGCGGGTGCTCATGTCATGCTCACCAGAGCATTCCGTGCACTTCCTGGTCTCTCCTTTCTAACCTGCTTGAGGGTTGCGTTGCAGTTGGGACAGGGCACCCTCGTCACGTTGTTCGCTGGCTTGGGGTCACCTGGCTTGGTCTTGGGGCTGGGCTTCTTGGTCAGGCATTTCTTCTTCTTCTTCTGCTTCTTCGTCAGAAGAAGGCGCATCAGAAATGGCCAGCCTGCTGAACATCCGGGTCTTCGGTGCTGGTTCCGGGTCGACTGACAGTCCCAATGGCTCCAATGGATCAATCTCCATCGGGTCAACTCCTGCATCTGCATCCAGCACTTCTGCCCGACCTCGGAAGGCGGGGGCAGAGGGCCAGGCGAGGGTGCAGGAACGTCCTCAGTGGGCGGGGGCACGGATGCAGACCCGGGTGGGGGATCGTTAAAAAGGTAAGCGAACCCTGCCCGGATTGTGGCTTCTGTTAGCTTGCGGTAAGCCTCAACACTCCAGGCAGGAATAAAAGGACGCATAATCTTTGTCCTTTTGTCAACCTCTAGCATTGCTGATTTTGCAATCTGTGAAAGTTTCGGGGCAGCAGGCTGGCAACAGAAGCAACGGGACCGGCAACAGAAACCACAGGACCGGCAACAACAGAAGCACCAGGCGCGGCTACAGGACTAACGGGAACAGAAGCCGGACCAGTAGAAGTAAGAAGGGCTTCTCTTCTGTGTCTTTTCCGCCCTTTCTTTATCTGGGCCTTCAGGGCGTCCGCGTACCTTGTTTTGAAAATGGAAACCAAAAAGTAGATCTTGTATACCAAACGTGACTTTGATTTTAGTGGGGCCTGTCCGGGGATCAGGCCAAAAATAATAAAAATAGTTTTTTGTATTGTTAAAAGTCCCAAGTTGGGTCCAAAATCCGAAAAAGGTACATAATTTATACAGTACACTAAATTCCCAGACCATTATTAAAACTGAACAATATAAATACAAATCCGGTATTGAAAAGAGAAAAAAAAAAAACTGGAAAAAAAAAAAAAAAGGTGTAATCGGAATGAAATAAATACAAAAAAAAAAAGAGTCGGTCGATTGTTTGTGCGGGGGCCGTTTTCACCTACACCAGCTGCCCATTGAGACAAAGCAGTCGAGATCGGCACATACCCCACACAGCTTGTTACCACCGGATCACCGCAAATGGTGGCTGCACATCGACATGTGGGATCGAACCCTAATTCCCCTGGGGTGTATCACTCAGAAATCAGTGAGTCAAAGAAAAGATAGCACTATCTACGCAATCCAACAACATGCAAGATGTAGTTAAACCACACCTGGTACACAGGCATCGTGCTCACCTTGTTCTGCTCATCTTGTACACCTTGTTCTGTAAGGTAGTGCTGCAAGTCGTTCGGGGATGTGAAATGCCGTGTCTTGCCCCTGTATGGCTCGATGCAGGCGCTGAGCTGCGTGGCGTAGTCCCCCCTGCCCTCGTAAAGAAGCCATCTCGTAAATTCCCAATTGAGGTTCTCAACACACCCCTGGGGCACATCTGGCCGTGCGACCCCACGGTATCTCAACCAACGCCGCCCAGCTCTGTACAGGCACAAGAATCTATTAAAGTCAAGAAACAGCACGACGTCCGCCTGCTCCAACCGGGCACACATATGGAACGTCATGTAGTTCCCCTCGATCACCCAGCTGTCATTCTTCAAGAAGTCCGCAACGAGCTGATTCGCCTCATCCCTGTCTCGGTATTCCCAGCCAGCAGTGAACTGTACGGAGTCGAGGTGCAAGAACGGGATGCCGTGGTGGCCCGCAAGCTGCCTAGCTAAAGTTGACTTCCCACATCCAGAGTGCCCCAGTATAGTGATTTTCATTCTCTTTTTGATACCAACCAGAAGTCTTTTTTTTTCCCCTTTTTTTCCAAACCTCCACTGTTTTGTGTGATATTAAAAAGGTCACATCAGGTGGCATAGTTGGCTTGCTTTGCCTCTTTTTTCTGGTGTTGCAAGCTGCAGTACATCATCTAAGAGAAGGCAGCTGCACGCTGCTGAACTGACTGAAGTCTTCTAGAAGTGATGCTCAGTTGTGGATCTTGCGCAACAATCTTTGCGATTGCAAAAATGGAAACGCCAGGTGTTTCAAGGGCTTGGCATGGCACAGTCAGGTACAAGGAGGAAGGGAAGTACAGTGACAGTAAAGTTACCTGTCTACCCATCTTGACCAGAAGGTAGGGACATGTGCCTACCAGAAACTAGGGGAACCTGGAGGAGAAATTCTACAGCTTCAGGAGCAGCTGAAGAACAAGAACAAGGAGATAGAACTTGAAGGGGCAGAAGGAAGAGCCTTACCCTTACCAAGTTCACCTTCCCAAACCCTCTCACAAGATGAAGCTGCCTAGCATTTGCAACCGGTGGACAACAAAAAGAAAACGAATCAGAAGGTGAAAAATACCGTTAAAATCATCTAACCTTCTAGGATAGTCGGGAAGGCGACGAAGAGCTCACATGTGCCTCGATGGCATTCACAACCGTTTTAGAAGTAAAGTACCCAATGATGTCTCTCAACATCTCTCCACCGCAGTACACCCACTCCGTATAGTCGGCTCGCTCTAAAAGAAGCTTCACACAACCCAGACGCGAGTTAGCGACAGCAATGCACAACGGGTCCTTCCTCTTGTCTTTAGAGCGCAGAGGGTTACCGTGCAGCACAAGGTGCCTCAGTAGCACCTGCTCCAAAAAATCCGCGCTGCCCACCCTGCACAGGTGCTTTGCTAATGCAAACAACACATCTTCCGTGAGATACTCTTGAATGTCCTCCTCTTCCAAGACAAGTTCTGCGTCTAGGTGTTTGTACGCCTTGACCAGACGTTCGATTGCCGTAGAAACTACCCTTTGCTTCTCGTCCGGTTTTGCGCATTGCAAAACTATCATTAACTGCTCGTATGTACTGATCTTCCAACCGACACGCTCAGGCACACCGTCCCACAGCAGCTTCCGTAACAGTGTTTCAGAAGCAAGCTCTTGCTGCAGTAATGTCCCTGCAAGCTTTGCCGCGCCATGCGTCTTAACAGCAACATGCTCCAGCAGACTGTCGAGGTACTTCATTCCGCGTTCCGTGAAATTCCTGTGCTTCGATAGGTCCACAGGCACGATGGATGGCTTGGTGCAGCATCTTATGATCTCGTCCGCCCAGCTCCAACAGGATAGGTTCACAGCCGTAATAAAGGCAGCGGGGGGAAAGTTCGGAGTCACTCCAATAGCTTCCATCACAACAGCATTCAGCTCCGGCTTGTTGTAAAGGTGCTGCATGGCAACGCAGAGCACATGAGCAGCGTCTCGGCAATGCAAGCACGTTATGTAGTACTTGATGAAGTCTCGCAACGGTGCAACGCTATTGAGATTCCGTAGAACAAACACAGTGCTTGGGATACACCGACCGCCAATGTAGGAGAGAAAGCGTTTGAAAAAAGAAAGGCTGCCTGCCCGAACGCTGCAGAACATTCCCTTCTGAGCATTGTCGAACATGTATTCCCTGCCCCACGGCTGCGACGCGATGTACTCGAAAACCTTGGGTGCCCTCAGTAGACGGTCGTTCACCGCTAGGGAATACCTGTAGAACCTCCCCGCTTTGTTGTACAGGTCAAGCAATGCAACGTTGTCGTCATGCAATATGGCGTGCAAATTGGCTCGCAAAGAATATTGACCCACCGTCCTAAGTTCCTCTTGGGCTTCTCGCCTCACCCTCCTCGCGATTACTTCCTCGCCGAGCACAACGTCGATCACTTCACCAGATATTATACCGTAATCGGAAACCTGACGCTCGTCGGCGAGCCTCTCGTTCTCATATTGTAAATCGAAGTTCTCTCGTTTCATTCCTGTGAGGCGTTCCACCCTTTTCTTTAAGTCGCTTGTAGTCCACTTGTAGCCGAAGCCTACCACGTGGGTCTTCCCGTCAAGCAAGGAAATCACGATGTCTGTTAGTTCTTCATCAGAGAGCACATGTATTTCAAAAAGCTGCTCTTTGAGGTAACGTGCGACAATAGCTTCCGTCAGGTTGCCCGTTTTCACCATTTGCTGACGCACAGCTTCCAGGCAGTCGACAGCGTGGGTGTAGTACGAAGTACTTGCAACATACTCGAACAAGGGTAGCAATTGCAGCTGCACGTTCGTAGCACGCCCGAACAGAACCTCCTGCCTGTAGCGTCCTGTCTCGTAATTCATAAGTACTCTGAAGTATGTTTCCCCGATGTGGAGGATGCTTCTATCTTTTATGGCTTCGAATATGTGGAACAAACACGAGCTTCGATACTGTTCCTCCGATGCAGGTACAGCCGCCCTGCGCGAGGGCAACCGGCAGTACTCGTTCTGAAAGTTATCGCGGTCTGAAAAGAGGCACAGCGTGTTTTTAGAACACAGAAAATGCTGCTCGATGCTCTCCCTCATCGCACTTGCGCGGCCGCTGCAATTTAGTATCTGCTGCGCAGTCTCAAATGTAGGGCATTTTCTTGTGTAACCATCCATTTCTGTGTCGGAGTGGATAAAAACAGGGCAAGCCACACCGTCTAAACCTCCCTCCTTACGAGATACTTCTGGTGCAAGAAGAATTATTCGGTTAAGCAGTCTGTACCGCGTGACGAAACTGAAAACTGAGGCTCAACGCAGAGGCTCTATAGCTGCAGCACAATAATCCCGTAAAACACAGTATCGAAGAAAAAAAAAAAGATTCTACTTACTCTAATCTACAAAGGTTACATGTAATCAACCAAGAGCTTCGGGCGTGAGAACGTTCCAGTGGAACCACCTCCCAATCTTCTCCTGAAGCATGCCCTGCAAGGTGACGAGGGAGTCAGTGGAGGTGAGCGGGATACTAACAGACGTGTGGCTGTGGTGAAGTATATATAACTTGCGTGCTTGATGCATACCTTCGTGACACCAGACCGTGGTCACCAAACGTAATGAGCTCCTTCTCATAATCTACACCGCAGTTCATTTTTTTGAGGTTTGTTCGCAGCACAGCGGGGGTTACCTCTCCTTGGATCTTGCGCTGCAGGACAGCTAGAACCCACAATGCAACCTGCTGTTTCTTTGGCGCAGAAGGGATGATCTTTTCGAAAGACTGAAGATTGAGGAGATCGGTCTGCTTTGCTGGCCTTGCTTCACCGCCCTTCTTCGTTTTATTGTTTCGCACAACGGTGTCCATCATGTAGGTAGGCATGGAAATCCCCTCAAAGACTAGTGACGGAACCATGGATGACAGCAAGGTGTGCAGGTCAGAAGGTGCATCAGTTGTGCAGCAAACCTTCACCAAGCCATGGAACTCGCTGCACAATTCTTCCAATGACTGTAGGAAGCCCCGCGTCACGCACTCCATGTCGTGGATGAACAGGACGATCCTCCCGTTGCCGCCAGGCGGAGGGTGGGGAGCTGCCCAGTGCTGCATGATAGGATTGAGAATCTTGTTGTTCTCCCTTTCCATCTGAAAATAATTTAAACAAGACTCCAGCCGTGTGACCTCAGTAACAGGCATGCTCGCTGGAGGCACCTGGTCAGTTTCAGGAGGCATCGTTCCCTTCTCGCTTTGCTCCCACTCCCAATAATTTGCAAACTCCTGCATCGAGAGGAACAGGGGCTTCTTTTGAAGCGTTTCGATCTTTTCAAGGTTCTCCTTCGGAAGCCCTTCGATGTTCTGATTCAACGCACCGAGTATTTCTTTTTTCCGGCGATTCGCGTTGCTTTTTGCTTCATGCGTGCATCGTTCTTTCGCAGGAGACAGTTTCTTCACCACCACCTCCTCTTCCGTGGGTGGGATGTTGTGCCTTGGAGGGTTGGGTATTCCAACTGACTGCCAGATACGTTGCTTCCGTGCTGCCTTGGCCGCTGTTTGAACTGGCCGTCTTGGCACTTCCATCTCTGTGAAGACGCATTCCGAAGCCCTAGCCACTCGGTCCAGTGCTGCAGGGGAATGTTCTATCCGCATGGATCTGAGCTTTGCTTTCAAGGCTTTCAAAGGGGATACTTTGTGTGTCTCTCCGAACATTGCTGTGAGCACCCTGCCCCACAGGCCGGCAAGGTCCGGCAGCAGCGTCCCCTCCACCATAAAGACGTAGTCGTGTTGAAACTCCCTCAACGCTGATATCTCATACAGCACAGACCGTTTTGACCCTAGTCCCTCGATGAATAGTGCGGCTCTTTGTAGTTTGGCAGCCACCTTGCGGTACATATAACGGTATGACAGGACAACAGCCCTTTCGGCAGGGGATAGTTGTCTAAGCAGCAAAGGGCCCTCCATCATGTCAGCCAGTGTGTCGGCCTGCCGTATCGTTTCATTGCCCTTTCCAAGATCGCACAACTTCACCACATGTGCAGCGGCCAAAAAAGACTT
This sequence comes from Diplonema japonicum, assembly GCA_964019335.1. Taxonomy (NCBI): domain Eukaryota; phylum Euglenozoa; class Diplonemea; order Diplonemida; family Diplonemidae; genus Diplonema; species Diplonema japonicum. The sequence goes on from OZ025696.1 coordinate 57,055, forward strand.
CTGCAGCAAGTGGAGCGGCGGGGCTTGCGGTCTGAAGGACTTCACCACTGCAATCTCGACGACAGTAGGAGGGAACCCTGCGAGACTCACCTGCAGCTGTATCATCCTCGTCAGGGCGGGGATAGGTTCGAAAAATGAAAACCTGCCTTCGAAATGTGCTGCCACGATGTCCGAATCGCAGCTCGCAAGCGTCATCGGGAACGACGCATCATTGAGCTCCTCCGTAAAGAGGTGGCTCTCTCCATCTAGTGCTTGCGGCTTGGTCACAGTGCCGTTGTAGTCGCCTTCAGGGCCGTTCCACTTCTCGTAATAGGCGGTCAGCGTGAGGTGCTCGAGACAACTGAGATTCTTGAATCGCAAATCAAAGCTCACGTATATCATGAATGTAAATGAGTTGAATTGGTCTTCTGTCAGCCGCAGGTTGGCCTTCTGTGGCGGGCTGATCTCCGTTTCACCGTCGTGGGTGATGAAAAGACGCGACCTCAGAGCAGAGCGGAGCTTTGCGGCAGCTGCTAAAGGAGCCGAACTGTGCTGCGAACAGAATGGAAGCACGACAGGCGTTTTGCCTGTGGACATGACACGCCAGTCATTGGAGAGCTCGGCGGACAGCATTGCACAGAACAAGTGTGCCGCCTTGCCGCACTTGTCACCACCAATACCACACGACAGGACGCCGCCACTGACGTCACAAATAGAGCAAGGGACGTCGGCCCTCTTGTTGGTCATAAGTGCCTCGCGGCAGGCGTGGTGGAAGTACGACCCTGACGACTCGTCAGCACGCCAGATATCCCCTTCAGCCGCATGGGCACCGTTCACGAGCACCCTTCGCAGCGCTTCGTTAAAAGCTTTAAGACTAGACTGTTTTACCATGGACCGCCATACTGCAGGCTGCACCCGTCGGTCCATGAAAGCAGTCATGTCATCTGGTGTCATGTCTACATATGACTCGGTGGACTCGTCCCACAACAGGTTTGACTTGTCCATCCTAAGCACGCACTTGCAGTGCTTGTTCCTTGCTGTGATTTTCGTTCTGCTGAACCCCAGCGACATGATACGCTTGTTCGCCAAGTGCTGCACGTCCTGCACGGCCGACAGGTACCGCTTCGCCTCCACCCAACCCTCCCTTGACGTGTTCCTGTTCCGGACTAGATACCACTCCGACACGTGCCCCGCCTCGACTAGGGACACCACCCCGTTGATCTCCTCCTTTGTGAGGTTCCTTTCCAGCACGCAGATACTGGTTTTGATGCATTTTTCGCTTTTAGTCTTGCGGACCAACGGGTATCCTAGCACCCATGACTTCGGGTATATCAAAGGCACCACTTGTAAGTTGTTGTAGCACACCAAGCTCTTGTCGTCGGCCATCCACGTTGCGGGGTTCACCTCATGCTGCAACACCTTTGAGGAGCTGGCGAACTTGGGTCGGAGGCCTTCAACTGGCCATTCGGGCGTGGCGGTCCAGGTTCCGTCTTCATTGTAAGCATAACATGGGGCGCCATGCGAGGGCCCATGGACAACGGAGAGCGCGTAAGTACGGCTTCGGTCGTTGGTGAGCCATCCACGGGGTTCCGGTGTGAAACTGAGCACATCGTCGACCCAGGATGCAGGGGACTGTTCCTGTCCTTCCGGGACAGCATGGTGTTCCTTCGGGTTGGCGTCTGATGCGTACTTCCACCGCATGCTGGGGATCTCTTCTTTGTGGTCGTAAAACAGCATGCCTCTTGCCCCTGTTGCGTCCATGAACGGGACCTGCACTGAGTACTGGTGCTTGTCATGGTACATCTGAACACCTTCCATTCGAACAAGTGCGGAGAGGGAGGGCTTCACAGCTGGGAACACGTTTCGTTTAGGGACCCTGACTTCCATCCACGTGCACTGCGTGTTCAGGTAAACGGGTGCCACAACACAGACCGTGTTGTCGTTCATGTCGTCGTCCTCCTTGTTCTTCTTCTTCCCCAACCACATATCCGTGTAGTGCACACCTTCGTACGTGTAGCAGCACACGTAATCCCTTCGCCTTGCGGAACCAACATCGATAAGTGCGATACCCCAGTCATTGCCCACCTCCTTCCGCCTACAGTACCTTTGTGCCGTCTTCACAATTTCTGTTGGGACCCATCTCGGGGGTGCTTTTCTGTCCATTTATTTTTGCCTGTTTCCTTTTTCTTTTTTGCGGGGGAATAAGTAATAAGATCAAGAAGAAATATTTTTTAAAAAAAATAATGAAACCTTTCGTTCGTAAGGGTACCTCCGACGACGCATTCTTAATGTGTAACAATAATAAAAAAAAAGGGGGGGAAGGAGGAAGAGAAGAAAGAGCTTATAGGAGCTTGACCGGATTAAAATGTCTACACTTTCTATGGGTGTTTCGAAAATCTCTTGTTTTGATTATTTGAGCAAAAAAAAAGGGCAGCATGCAATCTTGTTGCCGTTCTTTCAATTGCGATGCTTTTTACTTTTTTTTTTTGCCATGAGCGCAAAGAACCATTCAAAAAAAGAATGTCTTTGCACGCGCTTTAGAACTAAAACAGACGGCGCGCATTGTGACCTATATGGTGCACACACTCCCGCAATTCTGCACACAAAGTGGTGTCGGACCAAATTTAACGGGGTTTTGCTGCAGTGGTAGGTCGTTTGTTGACATTCTTCTCCCGGGCAAGCTCATGTTTATATTTATATGTGTACGTGCAGTAACCGATTACAAAAAAAAAAAAAAAAAAAAAAAAAAAAAAAAAGAAAAAAGAAAAAAAAAAAAAAAAGAGACATTTAAGGGTACCTGCGGTATGTGGCAGGACGCCTGAGAAAAAAAAAGAAAAATGGCGCGAGAGCAAAGCAACAAGAAAAAAAAAAGTGTGATCTTTTTGCAATAACAATTCGAGGCTTTGTTCTTGTTCCAGCAAAAAAAAAAAAAAGAAAAAAAAAAAAGAAAATAAAGGGCTTAAAGGGGGGGTCCGAATAATCCCTTTATTTGGGCAGTGGAGGGAGGGGGTTTGGGCTCCAAAAAAAAGAATTATTTGGAATACACTTAATTGGGAAGTACTTATTTGGGCTGGAGGGCCTGCCACATGGAAAGGAGGGAGCGGCTTAGAGCACTTCGGAAATCTTAACATGCCGAATCGTGCGAAGATTCTTTTCATGCTTTTTTTTTTTCGTAAAAAAATTTTAACAGTTTTTCTCCCAGGCTGTGGAGAACCCACAAACGTTGCAGACAAACCGCCTGGTTTTGGCGGGCATCTGTGAGGCTTGAGAATCTGTCGGGGCTTGAGAGCTTGGGAGGCTGCTGGAGTCTCGTCAGGTGCAGTGTCCATTGTAACACCCGCAACAACGTTCTGTGCTGCACTGTCTAAAGGGTCCGACCCCTTCAAAGTGCTTACTTCTCTCTTCGGAACTAGCGAGACGCATACAGCTAAAGGTACCGAGCAGTTGCATGACCTTTCTCATGTGCCTGCCCTATCCACAGTGCCACGTTAATTCGGCGCTCTGCTGCAGTCATCAACCAACGTCCCGCCTCGGCTGCTTGGGGCATGCCACAGCCCCCCTAACCTCAAAATGGCGGGAGGTCTGAATCGCCGGTGCCACACAGAAGCAGCCTCACAATACGTACTTTTCCTTTTCAATCGATTGTTATATGTACTTATAAAATATAGCGCGCATTCGACGACACTGATCAAGCGACTGGCACCTTCCGAAGAAGGGCCTCCCACGTCCGCCGGGTTGAGCAGAAGATGCCCAGGGGCGGCCGTTCCAGTCTGATCATGTCGCACTTTAACATATTTCTGCCCTCGTAGCTCGCCGGGCCAGCACTCTTACTTGCGTAGCAGCCTCACAATACCGCCAGTGGGCTACGGCACAGCTTTGATCTTGCTCAGGAATGGAACATTGACATTGCGGGCCATGAAAGAAAGCAAATACTAGATAAGCTGTCAACACATGAATCCACGTGCCCTTCCGGCAACGCATAAGCACCCGGGCCCGCAAAGCGCCTTCGAACAAAGTAGTTCCGTGAAATTTTGAACCGTTCATCACGAACCATCTAGCTTCTTGCGTTAAGAAAATTAGGGTCCCTCACAATAACCCCCAGGTGCCAAACCCCGTGGTCCCTGTTCAAAAATGCAAAAGAATTGCCCATGCCCAAAACCAGGCGGAAATCGACTTTTTGGTCAAAAAAGGGGTGTATACATGGGTTAGGTAGGCTAGTACCCTGCACAGGCGTGACTGAGAAAAACCCGTTACTACCATGTGACCCCCACCCCCCGGTCCCCCTAAAAAAAAAAAAGAAAGGGGGTCGGGAATTATTTGGGAAATTTGGAGCGGAAAAATCTCCGGAAAAAAAAAGAATTATTTGGGAAAAAACACATTATTTGGGAGGGAATTATTCGGACCCCCCCTTTAATAGATACTGAGTGTTCTTTTCTTTTTTTTTCTTCTAGTTCTTTCTTAGCGAAAAAAGGTCAAAAAAAAAAAAGAAAGAAAGAAAAAGGAAGTCACGTCAATGTGCTACGCACAACTTCAGCGGTGACAAAAAAGAAAATAGTTCCAGTTCCACACAGTAGCTACGCCATTTCAATATCAGCTAGAGTATTTAAATATTGTGCAAACAGGTCCGACACAGGCCCCCAATGTTTGGATGGGTTAACCTGAGGAAAGCCGGTGAAATTCTGAATTTTGGAATCAACTAAGGGTACCCGTCATTAACACCAATACTATCTCCTCACAAAAAAAAACCCCCCCCTCCCCCCCTGCCACTGTTTTTGTTTTTTTCGTGTAACATCCTTTTTTTTGCGATTGATTCTAATTTCTATAGTCTGTTGGCTCTTTCCTTGAGGGGGGAGATAGACCCTTCTTTTTCTTTTCTTTTCTCAAACTTTTTTGTTCATTTTGCTGGGGGGGTCAAAGTGGCAACGGGTTTCTTTTGAAGTTTTCGCCAGGGCCACACCCCCATGACACATGGCTGCATCCCGAATTCCATGAGGAATGAGGTGAAAGCAATCGCACATCTTCTTTTCTTCTCTTTTTTCTTTTTCTTTTTTTCTGCTTCTTCATAACAAGGAACAACTTCCGCACCCGCTCACAAAGAAACCACCATACCTCCCTTATTTGTCAAAACCAAATTGCACCAGTTGTCGGGAAAATAGTTTTTTGACTTAAGAGATATGGGTCGTTATAAAAAAGAAAAGAGAAAAAAAAAAAGGAGAAAATACTATATATAATCAGCATTTAGTAAAACATCTTCTGAGGGAGGGTGCGTGGGGGAGAAAGCACAGGCAAGCTATAACCGCGAAAACACTTCGCGAAGGAGGAAAGGGGGGGGGGGGGGGGTCATAAGGGTGCCGTTTTTTTTTCTTTTTTTTCCAGTTTTTTTGCTAAGGGTATTTTAGGCCCTTAAAAAGACTCTAACCACCCCCCAAAAGTGCCCACAAATCGTTCAAACCCCTGTTTCCCGACGGTTATGGACCCCAGAAGGGCCAGTATTGTGTTCTAATTTTTGGGGGCCCCCGTTTGGTACCAAAGGGTCCCAAAGGGGTGCCCCGTATATGTGTATTTCAAACTACCTTAGCAAGCACCGTGAAAAACACAAAAAAAATAGGGGACAGGCGTAAAAAAGAGTGTTTTGTGGTACTGGGGGTGACTGGGGATTACGAAGTGGGTGAACACTTGAAATCAGCAGCGTTTCCATAGGTATCTGAAAAATAAGGAAACGGAAACGTTTCCCCGTTTCTTGCCAGCATAGCCCTGGGGGGGGGGGGGGGGGTAAATAGGGGGATAAAGCCATTTTCTTTCCATATTTTCATATGGGGCCGGAAATTCGCCAGAAATGTTTGTAAAAAAGACATTCTATAAAAGGACCCACGACTTCGTGAATGTTTGCGTTCCCACAAAAAAATATGGCATTTATTCCCCCGTAGGTAATCCACCCAATACGGATGCGAGAATCAGTAGCGGACCTGCACCCAGCAATGATTATTGATAAGGGGGGGGGGGGGGGGGGGGGCACCCTCTAAAAATCGTTAAAGGGTGGGGGGGAAAAAAAAAAGAAGAAGAAACAACGTTGATTTAACCACCTGGTGGAAAGAAAAAAAAAGAGTCGGCTGCTTGTTGTTTGTCCACCGTTTTCACCTACAGTAGGGGAAACGAACAAGGCTGCCTCTACTCTAACATTCTTCGCTCACGCCAGCATCCCCATAACGCTGAGAGTGTACCCCATATCGAAGGTCACAGCGCGAACCATCGTGTTGTAGGTGGGAGGCCCACAGATAACGACATGGTTGAACTCAGAAGGTGATTCGAAGGCCTCCTCCATGTGAGCTGCTACAACACTGTTAGCCATGAACGGCTTTATAGAAGAAGGGAACTCAGCCGACCGAGTAAAAAGGTACTTCAACACAAACCTGTCACCACCGATATCAGAAAGCTCCTCAAACTCCTCATGGTAGGGCACATGGCTGAAAGTGTTAAAACACACAAACAATACAACTCGGCACCCGTCTCTCAAAGCAGCCCTAGCAATCGATATCAAAGGCGTACATCCGGTCCCCGCACCGCATAGATACAACTCCTGGTGAATACCCTTTCGGTACTGGTACTCAGACAACAGCAGACCCCTCCCTTCAACGTTGGAGGCAACTGTAAGACTTGATAACAGCGCGCTGCTTGTTCTGTCATTGTTTAATTTTATCATAAACGTGATCTCGTCGCCCTTGTGGTGAAGGATACTATAAGGCCGGGAGAGCCTGCTGTTGAACCGTATGCTGACATGGCTGCCGGGGGGTACGTGCTGTTTTGAGATGTTGTCGGCCTTGAAGGTAAAAGCGTATGTCGATTTGGCGCGTTGTTCCTTCTTGACGAAGACGATCTTCCTGTACTCGCCCACGACGAGGGCGTCGGTGCTGTTGGCTGCGTCGTCGGTGGCCACGCCGTCCTTTGCGTGTTGGATGATCTTCCCTATGCACTGCATCCATGCGTACTTCACCTGAGGGGTGTACTTTTCCTGCAGTGCTTGCATGAACGTGTCGTCGAAGGCCTCGCCCATGATGTCGAACATCTGCCTTTGTATGCCAAACCGGATGTGTGTCTTCCCCAGCTCGTGCAGGGTGTGTGCTACCTCGTTGGCTTTTGACAGGTCCGTTACTGCCTTGTCAACCGCTGTCATCACCTGCATCCCGTGGTCTTGCAGACCCTTCTCGTACACATTGCCCTGTCTGCCCCACGGGAACAGCAGCTTGAACTCCGGGTTCCTTTCGAAGACGTTTTTAAACAGCAGGACGCCTATGTCGTTCAGCCCTGCCGATCGCAGTTCCTTCCAAGAATCGCGGACTATCATCATGTTGCTCTCGTTTGTGGACAGGCCGTTCGTCTTAAACACGCGTAGTGTCCTCAGTATCTCCGAAGCATAAGCGCTGTGGCCGTGGCTCCCTTCACCGTGGAAGACGTCGGTGATATCCTTACCAAAAAAGGGTCTGAAGCACCCCCTCCCTCCTGGGTGTGAGTGTATGAACGTTGCCACATCGTGTGCCCAGCCCTCCATGTACACGAGCTCGGCTGTTGCTGATCTTGACGCTGCTGTGGTGCGCTTCCAGGCCTCTTCTAGGTCCTCCTTAGAGGTATCGCTCGTCTTCACCGTCTGCCCTGAGATAAATTCCGTTCGTGTGAGCTGTTTGCCTTTTGTTCGTACGATCCTCGCTGCGATGCTGTCGCCTGGGTCCCTCTTCACCACCCGTTCCATCAGATCGAGGTTGCCTATCTTTGCAGCCTCGTAGGCCTCCTTGAACTCCGGGTCGAACCACGGCATACCCTCTCCCTGCATGCCGTACATCAGGTCCCACTTCTCGACACCCTCAAGTCCCTCCACGAAGAGTTCGCTTACTTCGATGAACGCCTGCCAACGCATGCCCGAGATGGGCCACCTGTCGATAGGGCGCAGCAGCCAGGCAATGGACGCCACATTCGCCACGATTGAGCCCGGTACCAGGCAGCACACGTCGACCTGCTCAGCGGCCTCAGCAAGGGCGCCAGAGAGCTCCACCGGTGACCCGATGCACGTCACATAGTGCCTGTCGTCGCCAGGGTGCGTGATGCCTAGCATGACACCGCCTGTTGCGAGGCCCATGTGCATCTTCATCTTCGTGCCATCGAATTCCTCGTAAAGCGAGCCTGCGAAGCTGACTGCCTGGATGGCGTGCTGCTGGCAGATCCACACTATTGTGACAGTGGTGCCGACAGTGTTCAGCACAATGCCGAACGTCTTTCTTGCCAGCGTGCAGATAATGCCCAGAGCGGGTGGCAGCCTGTCGAGGTTGGGGCCCAGCCTGATCTGCGAAACGCTGGCGCTAAAAGAGCGCAACTCATCCGAAGCCATGAACCCCTCGACGGCGGCCTTGATGATTGGGTCCGACAGCACCCTGTCGTTGTACAGGTCGCGCAAGAGAGAGCGCAGGAACCGTGGCCGCGCACCAGAGCCCGGCGTGAGCTGGCTGATGATGTTAGAGCCGCTGCGGGAGCCAGGGGATGCAGACCCCTGTTGGGATCGGGTGTGTCTGGAGGGAGCGAGAGTAGCACCACGGAGGGATATCTCGGTGGGCACGATGCCTGAGAGCTCGACCTTGCCGACCCCGCGAAGGGTGATCTGACCGAGATGGACCACAGAGGCATGCACAGTCGTTGTGCCGAGGCATTTCAGGACCGCTTCTGACGCGACGATGCTGCCCCCTGACCCTGCAGACTCGACGCGTGCTGCCGTGTTGACGGTGTGGCCGTAGTAGTCGCTGCGGTTGGAGACGGGGTCGACCTCCACAGTGACACTGCCCGTGTGCACGCCCATGCGGACACGCATACCTCGGAACACAAGCTGGTCGTCTTTGTAGATGGCTGTGCACACCGGGTCGTCAAGGATGGCGTGCGGCCAGGGCTGCTTCAGGAGGTCCACTTGTGCGTCGATGCAGAACCGCAGGGCGTCTGCAGAGTTGCTGAAGGTGAGCATGAAAGCGTCCCCGATGGTCTTCACCTCGTAGCCGCCGTACTGCGAGTACGCCCTTCGGATCACGTTGTTGTGCAGCCGCATTGCGATCTTCATCTCGTCAGGGTGCTTGCGCCATAAGACAGACGAGCATTCGATATCGGTGAACACAAAGGTAACGACGCCCACAGGGGCTGCAACGCTGACAGGCGCGAAGAGTTCTTGGCTGTCTTCCTCATCGATGACACCGTCACAGAAGGATAAGGGATTCGACACCACAGGCACGCAGGGGTCGGGGAGTGCAACACGGTACCTTTCCTCTGGGGGGTCGGGGGGGCAGGAGAAGGGTGACCTGGGTTGGGAAGACGCGCTGTGATGTCCATTCTCCATGAGATCGTCTTCGTGGACTGACAGCTGCTTCACCTCTGTGCCCTTTCTTTGGTGTAGAATTAAGAGCACGAAGATCGCGACGACACTAGTGCACAGCCAGGCCGTCAATGCAGCCCATGAACCGCCCCCCACCGCTGCAGTCCCTTGCAACGCTGCAAACACCACGGCCCCCGTAACCACTGGAGGTGCAACAGCTTGTAATACCCCGTGTCGTATCATCCTTTCGTTGTGTAAAATTTGTAAAACCTAGAAAAAGATGAAATATTTTTTCTCTCTCCTTGATAAAAAAAAAAAAAAAAAAAAAGACGACAAATATAAAAAGGAAAAAAAAAAAAAAGTGTAAAAAAAAAAAAGGTGTAAATGAAAGGCGAGGGAGAGAGAGAAGAAAAAAAAAGAGGAAGAGGGAGAATAGAAAAAGAAAAAAAAAAAAAAAAAGAACGCAGTTAAGAAGGAGAGAAGTTTATTAATGGGGAAGGGTCGGGATCTTTCTGAAGAAAGGTTTCCAAGGGGGATCCTGTCGAGATAAAGCGACCTTGCCACACCGGCCAAAATTGACCGGGTGGGAGAAGAGAAAGAAGTTCATTTGCACCCGACAGATGGCATGATGTGCCGACTGATTCTTTTTTTTTTTTTTGGACAACGTGAAACCTTTATAGTACATCACATAAGAACCTAAGTAGAAGAAAGAGAGAAAAGAAGAAACAATCTGATGTGTGAAACAAGCACATAGTTTGCCTTTGCTTTCTTTTTTTTTTTAAAAATGCAAGGCTTGCAATCTTTTTTTTTTTTTTTGCATCCTTTTATAAAATCTTTTTTGTTTTTTTAACCGATGGACACTCGGGTCCGTTGTCATCTTCTTTTCATTTTTTATTTTTTTTTCCCGCCTCCCCTTCCCTTCCCTTCTTCTGTATTTTTTTTCCTTATTTTTTTTTTTTTTTTTACGTGCCAAAAAAAAAAAAAAAAAAAAAAAAAAAAAAAAAAAAACCAACACCAACAACAACACACTTATAAACTTTATTATGTGATAAATCTTCCCCTCTCTTAAAGAAATTTAAGAAAAGATGGACGGGAGGAGGGGGGGGGGGGGGGGAAGGAAAGAATCGGAAAAGATTGTCGTTCCGAAGTTCTTTTTTTCTTTTCCTCTTCTTTCTCCTTTTTTTCGTTTTTCTTTTTTTCTGATGACTACATTGATGGCAAGTGTTTATTTCTCTGCTTTTCTTTTGTCATTAAATCAAAAAAAAAATCGAAAAGCCAAACACAAGTTCATTGTTTCTTTTTTTCTTTTTTTAAAAAAAGGAAAGCTGCAAAAAAAAAAAAAAGAAATTCTTTGCAGTTATTCGATTCTGGTGAAGCTGTGCACGGTAAAAAAAAAGTGCCGTCAAAGACGCATCAGAAATCGAATTTCCGCTCAAAAAAAAAAAAAAAAAAAAAAAGGGATGTTATAAAAAAAAAGAAAATAGAAAAGAAAAGCTTTATTTTGTTGCTTTTCTTTTTTTTTTTTTTAAATAAAAACTGGCCATTTTCTTTTTTTTTTTTCTTTTTGTTAAAAAAAATCGCACGGAGAAGGGTTGTCTTTCTTCTACAATAGATTAAAAAGCTTTAAAAAAAAAAAAAAAAAAAAAAAAAAGAGACATTTAAGGGTACCTGCGGTATGTGGCAGGACGCCTTTAAAAAAAAGAGAGTCGGCTTTTAGCAAAAAAACTGGCATTGTTAGTAATGCTGTGTTAACAAAAAAAAAAAAAATGATACGCAAAAAAAAGAGAGTCGGGCTAGTCACCAATTCCTGCAGCTAAAGAGCCAACAAAAGTGCAAAAGCAACTACTGCCCTTCCCTTTTTTTTTTCACTTTTTCTTTTCTTTTCTTTTTAAAAATTTTCGTTTCGTCCTGCTGACTTGTCTGGGAACCTTATAAAGGAATGGCTGGGGCATAGATATATGTTTTAATCTTTTTTTTAAAAAAAAAGGGAAAAATTATCAGGGAGAAAAAAAAAATAATGGAAAAAGGGAAATGAGAGAAAACAAGAGAAAGAAAGGACGCAGCTTGAGGTGTCCCGTGTTTCATGCTCCCTAGTTTTCTTTCTTTTTCTTTTTTCTTCTTCTTCTTTTTTTTTTTCTCCCTTTTTTCCCTTTTTTTTTTTTAAAATTCTCTTTGCATTCTTTCCCCACCCTTTTGTGTTCTACCTTAACTAAGTCTTCGCAGGGCATTTATTTAAAAAAAAAAATGGGAAAAACAAAATTAGAAAAAGTTAGGAAACATGCAGAAAAAAAGCAGTTTGGATTTTCCCCTGGAAGGAGAACGGAGGTAAACACGAGAAAGAGAGTGATGAATAAAACAATGAAAGCAAAAAATTATGCAAAAGAGAGAACGGGGGGGGGAAGGGGGCGGGGAAAAAAAAAAAAAACCAAAATCAAAAAAGAACAACCATTTCTTTGTCGTTCACCTTTTTATTTTTTTTTTAAATCATTCTTATTATTTTTTTCTCCCCCTCCCCCTTTTTCTTTTCTTTTCCTTCTACAGGACTGTCCTTTTCTTTTCTTTTTTAACCCCCAGTTTTACATAAAACCAGTTAGAAAAAAAAAAAAAAAAAGGACGGGGGAAGGGGAGGGGGAAAGAAAAAAATAAATAAAAAAACATAAAAAATAAAAATAAAAAGAGAGGTTGGATTATATTCTTTTCGAAAAATGTTTTTTTTTTTTTTTTGCGGGAAAAAAAAAAAAAAAAATGAGCCTCCCTCTGGGGATTCCCCCGGGGGGCCATAAAAAAAGCAATCCCTCTCAAGGGGGTGGTAAGTCGGAATCCCAAGCATATGGGTTATGGGTAAATCGAGCCACTACTGCGGTGTCCGTCGCTGGGGCCCTGGTAGGCGAAGTCTTTGCCGTTGGGGCAGTGTGAGTTTGCCCTATAAGTTCAGGGCCGTGTACTTTTATGCGCTCTTCCAGTGACACTTTTCTGTGAAACACATGTAACTTTCCACAGGAATCGCCTGTTAGGCAGACACCAGAGTCAAAGGACGCACACCTCAGTCCATGCCACACCATTTCTACAGGTACTCTCCACTGCTTCTGGCACGTGCGGCACCTAAGGGTCATTCTTCCCTTGCACACCCGTACGTTGTCCCACAAATTGTGCTCACAGCACCTCATCTCAAGGGCACGCTTCATGACATCCGAAAGCGACATGTTTTTTTTTTTTTTTTTGTATAACCTTGTTGGGGGGGGGGGTGATATTTCTTTTGAAAAATATAAAAATCTTTTTTTTTTAACCCATAACACTCCAAGGCGCAAATATTTGTCGTTTTGAAAAATCGTTTTTTTCTCTAAGTACTTTTTCGTCCCCACGACCCCTGGATCTCCAAGAACGACTATAGTGAGGAGTTATTTTCAACTGCAATTAATGCTGCGCTGCGTCACTTTACCTTGTTATCCACCCACCAAGTGGGTCCCAAATCCGAGTAGATAGGCTAAAAACGCAAAATAACGGGTGTGCATACTGTGCCCAAATTGTTCCCAAAAAACGCAAAGGTAAAGTCAAAACAGCTACGGACGAGGTCTAACCTTCATGGGTAAGGGAGTTGGTACCCATAGAGACCATACAATAGGCCAGTGGGGAGAAAAAAAGCTGTCCCGTGGTACGCAGAAACCTGACGACGCAAAATGGTTATTCCTTCGGTTTTTTTATAAGAAGCTCACAGACGTCATCCAAGAAGAGACAAACAAGCAAAAGGACGCTGAGATTGATAAAATTTCGACCCAGGACTCCACCGCTTACTCGGATTGAGCATTGCGATGGGTTTACGGCGTGCCCAGAATCAGCAGTCGTATTGGTCCATAGGACCCATGAAAATCCCCCTTTTCAGTAACACGATGCCCAGGAGATGCTACTGGGAAATCAAAAGTAGCCTCCACTTCACTCACACAGAAGGGTCAAACGGTGATGTGTTGTGAAGATACGAGGGTTTCTGGACAGAATTGGTGACAAGTGGGCAAAAGCAGCAGTGCCAGGAAAATAATTAAGCATTGACGAGACACTCGTACCTTCACGGGGCAATTGGGGGGCTGCGGGTCTACTGTCCTCTCAAGCGTAAAAGATATGGCATAAAAATCTACTGCCTAAACTGCGCGAGCACGGGTTATCTTTTGCGTTTTCACATCCACGCCACCAAAATCGAGGGGCACGCACTTGAAGATTTCAGTGTTGTGGAAAAAGCGGGGCTGGGGTTAACAGAGCCTTTCCGGGGAAATGACAACACGGTAGTTTGCGATAGCTACTTTTTGACTGTGGGTCTGGCCGAAGCCCTGTGAAAGAACTGTGAGGGGCTTGGATTTCGTTGGGTGTTGCGGACTCTTCTGGTGGACCCTAGAAGACAATACTTAACTGCCATGCACTTCAAATAAAATATGGTTCAGGGATGCCAAAGAGATACACAACCCTGGCTGCTTTTAAAGAGCGCTTTCGAGAGAGCCTAATTGATGGGTCCAGCGTTGCAAAAACACCACTCCCGGCACCCAACTAGTGGTGCACACACCCCCTATACCCCAGATAACACCAAACGTGACCGCTAGCCACTCAAAGGGGGTCTGCAGGTTGAAAGGATGCACAAAACGCTCAATCTACAAATGCTACACCTGAAACCAACACCTCTGTCCAAATAAGTGCTTTTTTCGTACCACTCTTCCATCACCCCCAAAAAGGCCTCTTGACGATTTCGAGGCCGATATTCCACCCGCAAATAGGCACTTCTCTCGGTCTGAGACATCTGAGGGGTCCTGATGCTGCCTTTTTTGACCCAGGATGCTCAATCTACACCCCCCCGTGCACAACCCATTTTGACATGGTCGTTTTTGAGCACCCTACGGCCATTCAACTCTTCACCCCCTTTGTATTTTTATTAATTTTTGAACTTTTTTTTTAATTTTCCTGGTCCAAAGAACCCGTTTTACCTGCAAACGGGGGTTAAATGCTGCCATTTTCCCCTCAAATTATGAAAAGGAGCAAAAAAGGGACCCCTATGTAGATAGGCCCCGGAGTGTTATGGGTTAATATAAAAATAAATAAAAGTTGGTGGGTGGTCACTGTTCACAAAAACAAAACAAAAAAAAAAAAAGAATTCACACTTTTATTCGGTTGGCCACCGTTGCTTTTGGTACCCTTGTTTTTGTGAGGATTTGGGCGAGGAACCATTATGCTAGGTATGGGGGGGGGGGGGGGGGGGGGAGGGTTTAACAGCAGGACGATAGCACAGACGGTCTTCTCATAAACCTGTAGGGGCCGGCATAGGTCAGAAGAAAAAGAAAAGGGAAATAAAAAATATATATGAGTTAAAGGAAGTCTTTGTGAGACGCCCCCTTGTTCTCATCTTCTACCTGCACCTATCCCCTTTCAGCAGCGGTTTCTCCTCCTTTGGTGGTCTTGCCGGCCTTCTCCCCAGCCTGGCCGCATTTTCCCTTCGTTCTCTTGCCCATTGTCCTTTCAACGCCTCTAGGTCATGCTTGGTCTTCGGTGATGCAAATATAGCCCTCCTGTTCCATCCGATCACCGCCTTTGTCCTCCCGATGGATCGTAGTGTGTGCACCCTTGTGCTCGGCTCAGCTGGGAAGGCCCTCCTTCCTTTCACCTTCTTCAGTACCCTCCCTAGCTCCCATGTGTGCCAGATCTTAAAAAAGAACACATCTGATGTACTTCTTATATTTCCATGTTATCCCCACCACCTAAAAAAAAAAAAAAAAAAAAAAAATTAAAGAGGTAAAAGGAAATCCCTGATCTGGGACGTCCTGTCTTGTTCTTCTACCTGCCCCTATCTCCCTTCAGCGGCTTCGGTCTTTCCTTTTTGGGCTGAGCCCGCTCCCTCATGGCGCTCACCCGCTCCTTCTGCCACTGCTGTCTCAGTTTCTGGAGGTCCTTCTTCGTCTGTTCCGAGACGTGCAGCGGTCTTCTGTCCCAGCCCAAGACCTTTCTCCCCCCTATGGTCCTCAGGCCGTGGTTCCGCCGTTGCTCCGCCGGTATGGCTCTGTGTCCCCTGACCTTCCTCCTTATCCGCGCGTCCTGCCAGCCTTCCTGCAGCCTCACCAGCAGGCCATGTAGCCGTCTCGCCTTTTTACCTATTAGTGTCAGGTCTCCACGTTCACCCACCAGCGACTTCATTGTGCTGTTCTCGAAGTCCAGCGCAAGCTCTATTGTCGTGACCGTTGTTCTCCTCGGGCCCCGGTACCACTTGAGCTGCCCTAGCCATTTGACGATCTCCTGTCCGTACTGTTTCATGAGCCCCCCCCCTACATGTTGTCGTAGTTCTCTCCATGTCGGTGTCGGGTGTCTTTTTCCTTCTGTGATCACTTCCCACGGATGAGTCGTGTACCTCTCCAGTGCCCTCTTTTCCTGCAGGCGGCGGTCTCGTTCTGTTACCACCTCCAGGAGGTAGAGCTGCAGGCTCTTGAGATGCTCTTTGTCGTGTCCTCGCGGCAGCACTCCGTGCAGCTGCATGCACCTCGGCATGGCCGTCCGTTCCTCCACCACTGCTCTGTTAGCTTCCTTGTTTTGTATTTCCCTTGCCAACTCGCAGTCCCACAGCGCGTGCTTGAGCATGTCGTGCTCATGCACCTCGTGTTCACATATGTCACAGTTGACGTACTGTGCTGGCTGCCGCCTCGTGGGTCGCGTCATTTCCTCTTCTTCTTCCTCTTCTTCCTCTTCTGAGGTGGTGTCCTCTCCCTCCTTCGGCGGTTCGATGTTCTTCTTGGCGTCCGTGTGCCACCCCCTGGGGTTGATGTAGAAAACTCCCCCGGTTATCACCCGCTGTAAGGCCCTGGCTGCTATCGGATCGTTGCTCTTCCTCAGCCGCTGCCAGAGCTCGTTCGTACTCGGGTCCGCTCCTTCCCCCAGGTCTCGCATCGACCTCCTCACCTGTTCGATGCTTTTTGAACGTCCCACCCTCAGCCTCTCCCGCATTTCGTGCGCGAAACGTTCCTTCCCTTCCTTCAGCTTCTGTGTGAACCCCGTCCAGCCGAGACCCACTTTCGGAAGCCACCTTCGCAGCATATTGCCTACCGGACCTAGCGGTGTTGTTCTTCCTTCCTCGCGGTATGCTACTGCCAGCCTTTCACATCTTTCCCACACTGTCCCCTTCTTCTGGTGCACCCTGTGGAATAGAGCCATTGCGCGGTATGGCGAGGCCACCTCCGGGTCGTATGTGTGTCCTTTATGGAGGATTGATAGCACTGCCGCCGGGTTTCGTGTCCTGTACCTCGGTCCCCACAAGGCACGCGACGCCACTTCGTCAGTTTTGCGAGATATCCATCCGATGGTGGGGAGAAGGCTACGTCGTACAGGCAGCTCGGTATTACAGTGGTCTGCAGTACCTCCCCCCTCTGCTCATAGCTTAGCGGCGTGATCGCGAGTCTCTCCAGCCTGGAAAAAAAAAAAAAAAAAAAAAAAAAAAAAACAAACACCGAAGTCAGACACAAATCGAAACGATTTTTGGTAACTTCTGCTGAACGGGGGCTTTGAGAATGCGGAAAAAAAAAAGAAAAAAACTCTTGACAAATACCCAATACTTGGCCATATGTGAGTGGAAGGAGGTCATTGTGGCACCCCCTTATTAAAAAAGAAAAAGAAAATCTAGAAGAACAACAGGTCGGTTGAAATCTGGATTTCTTTTTTTTTTTTTTTTTTTGCACGTTGAAAGATCCGTTCTCGCAAAAAAAAAAAAAAAAAAAAAAAAAAAAAAAAAACTGTTGACGTTGAAAAAAAAAGGGGAAGGGGGGGGAATCGTGCAATGCCTTTGGGGGGGCAAGAGGCTGCACATAAACATAAAAGAGGAACTGGCCGCTGGTTCTATCGGCCTTAAACCTAACCCGTAAACACGTTGCCAATGTTCCCCTTTTGTTGGCCAAGACTCGTTCTTGCGAAAAAAGTAAATAAAGGAAGAAAAAAAAAGTGGTATTCAACTCGTGTAGCGACAAAATAAAAATATTGCTAAGAATAGGCGGGATATTCTTTGCTTATTTCTTTTGCGTAACGGTTACAAAAATCCCTTTCCCCCCCCCAAAAGATGACATTATTTGTAAAGCGTAACACTGCCGACATACAGTGCCCCCCCGGTCTAAGCAATTCTTTTTTGAATTTCTTGAGGCCTTATTTTTATTTTTCTTTTGAAAAAAAGGGTGGAGAAAAAAGAAAGAACAAAAAAAAAGAAAGTTAAAAAAAAAAAAAACGTGTAAGTTGGTGGTACAATATAAAAAGAAAAAGAAAAAGAAAAAAAAAAAGAAATAAAGAAGTAAAAGGAAATCCCTGATCTGGGACGTCCTGTCTTGTTCTTCTACCTGCCCCTATCTCCCTTCAGCGGCTTCGGTCTTTCCTTTTTGGGCTGAGCCCGCTCCCTCATCCCGCTCCTTCTGCCACTGCTGTCTCAGTTTCTGGAGGTCCTTCTTCGTCTGTTCCGAGACGTGCAGCGGTCTTCTGTCCCAGCCCAAGACCTTTCTCCCCCCTATGGTCCTCAGGCCGTGGTTCCGCCGTTGCTCCGCCGGTACGGCTCTGTGTCCCCTGACCTTCCTAAAAAAGAAAAAAAATATATATAAGCGTTAAAGTGCGCTCGTGCAGTTGCTGCCTGTTCGTCACCCTGAGCATCTGCAATACGTTCGGGCGCTACCGGTGATGACCGACGAGGAGGTCAACACCGAACAACACATCTGATGTACTTCTTATATTTCCATGTTGTCAAAAAAAAAAAAAAAAAAAAAAAGGCAATAGAAGGACGCTAAGGGGAAAAAAGGCAATAAAAGGACGCAAGGGAGCACTATAGAATAACTCTATGAAGTCTCACACAATACCATAATACCACAAATAAAGATTAAGAATATGTTTCATTCATCTTTGGTATCAGGGGGGGGTAGGGGGGGAGTCAAAGGGGTTGAAATTTCCAAAATCAAATCTTGCACATATGTGACACAAAGGCGCAAAAAACCACCAATCCCAAAGATCGCCCAAAAACCCATTTCCCGGCCGAGTTTCAACGAACTATGCAAAGCGGGATACAAGCCGGGGCCGTTGGGTGCCAGAAGGGTCAGGCGGTCACGCCCCTTTGCCTGCAAACAAAAAAACCCCCGAATAGCGGCGGAAAGTAGTTTCTTTTTTGGTATGTGGGTAATCTTGTGGTACAATTTACCCAGAAGGTGCGTTTTCTGAAAAACACGAATTTCGAGATTTTTTAGGCACGGTGCCCCCCCTAGGGCTATGTTAGGGCAAGGAAAACGCGTTTCCAAGCTTTTTTTTTTTTTTTTTTGAAAATAAGGAAACGTTTTCTAATTCCTTTGGGGGGGGGAATTCTGCATATGTTCTAAAAGAAAGGGCAGAGCTTACCTTTTGATTACTGCAATGGTTTCGTGTTCATTATGGAAAAAAAAAAAAAAAAAAGAGCAACTATTTACTACCGACAAGTAATGACTTTACCTTTTTGCTCCGCTTAAGAGCTGCACAGGGAATAAGACCCCCCCAAAAAACAAAAGAGGTTGATTGTTTGTGCAGCCGTGGTCACCTATTTTAGGATTAACGGACAAGGTGCCTCTACTTTTTTTTTGCAATGCCAGCAAAAAGAGTAATAAAAAAAAAAGAAGAAAAGGAAGCCACAAGCATTGTCTACTTGATTGCTGCAGCTTCTTCTGCATTCCATCTTCAAAAAAAAAAAAAAAAAAAAAATGGGGCTTTGATTGCAACACTAGGTGGCGTTAAGCGTGCAATGAAGCACGAACTACCTACTTGATTACAGGGGGCGCTCCTCGGCCGAGTTGTAGCTTCTTCTGCGTTCCGCGTCGTGTCCTTAATGCGTGCGGTGTGCTCAACCCTAGCCGGGGCGTCCCGGGTAACCAAGATTCTGCGTTCGTGCAGTTTGCTGCCTGTTCGTCACCCTGAGCATCTGCGTTACGTTCTTCCACTCGGGCGCTACCGGTGATGACCGACGAGGAGGTCAACAGCGAACAACACATCTGATGTACTTCTTATATTTCCATGTTATCCCCACCACCCTTAAAAAAAAAAAACCGTAAAAAGAGATAAAGGAGGCCAGTGTTGAAGGGCATCCTGCACAAGCACTGTCAACTTGATGCAGGGGGGGCGCACTTCGAAAAAAGACAAATCAGAAAAAAAGAAAAAGAATTAAAAAAAAGAAAATGTAGAAAAATGTACAGTGTTGTCAAACACGCAACAAAGCGTGTGGGGGCTTGACACCCTCGCTAGTGCACTCTAAGAACCCGAAAACTGCTCTAATCAAATTCGAGTGCAGGGTGAGAAATAAATATTTGCCCTGTGCAGCTCTTTGAATAAAAAGAAATGACTTTTTGAAAATTACCTCGCAAAAAAAAAAAAAAAAAAAAAAAAAAAAAAACCAGCAAAATCAGACGTATCCCACTGTGAATGGTGTTCTTTTCGTCATTTCTTTTTTTTGTTTCTTTACTTCTGGAAACCCCCCTTAAAAAAAAAAACTTACTTTACGTGGTTCCTTTATCAATTTGAAATATGTGCCCCCCCCCCATTTATTTTTTCGTTCTAGCATTGGGTCGCGGCTTTATGCTTCCCTACTGCTTCAATTTTCACATTTCTTTTTTTTTTTTGTGCTCATAAATAATTACACCAGAATTAAAAAAAGAAAAAAAAAAAAGAAAATCGATGCCAGAATAAACTCACTATTTCTTTTTTTTTTGTGTCACAAAAACTTATACTAATATATGAGTTAAAGGAAGTCTTTGTGAGACGCCCCCTTGTTCTCATCTTCTACCCTGCACCTATCCCCTTTCAGCAGCGGTTTCTCCTCCTACTAAAAAAATCAAGACCTTTGGCACCAATGGCGACCGCTTTGCTGCATTACATTTTTCGTCGAAAAAAAAAAAAAAAAAAAAGTTCTTGTGACAAAAGAATAGTAAGAGTAAATTGACCATAGGGGAGAGAAAAGAAAAGAAAAAAAAAAAAAAATAAGAAGACACAACCATTAATTATTTCTGCCCAGCACAAAGTGTGACAAGTTTCTAGTTTATCATTTTTCTTCCCCCGCATAGCTGCAAGGAGGAACTGTCTGTGGAGTAGCTTATAAATTCTTATTTGCCAACTTTCCCCTTACAAGTCAAAAGCTTTGTTTGTTACTGTAAAAACGAAAAAAATCTGGAAGAGAAAAACTACCGGCATTCTTCCATGTGCATGGGTGCAAACAGATTGTTGTCACTCCGGCATTTCTTTCTCTCCAGGACTTTTTTCGCTTTACAGTATTTATTATGTTATTATTAAATAATGGTTCAATTTTATTTCACTTTTTTCGTCATTTGAGTCACTCACTCTTCACGGCCGGAATGGCATCAGATGGCTAAAAATAGACAAAATACCCCCCCCCCCCACCCCAAAAGAAATTCAAGGGGGTTGTATTATTCTTATGACTTATGTCTTGTTGTTCGCACGAGTAAAGGGAAAAAAAAAAAAAAAAGGAAAAAAAAAAAAAAGAAAAAAAAAAAAAAGCCGCATTAGCCTTTTTTTTTTCTTTTTTTTTTTTTTTTTCTCTTTTTTTTTTTTTTAGCTCGGCACAAGTTTGCATAAGGTAAATAAAAATTCGTTTGAAAAAAAAAAAAAAAAAAAAAAAAAAAAGCATAACCTAAATAATTCTGCCTTTTAGGGGGGGGGGGTATTATCGCACGAATGAAGATTCTTTTTTTTTTTTTTTTTTTTTTTTTTTTTACGCCTTTCACTCATCTCTCATCCCAATCGCTCAACAGTCTTTCAAGTTCCAGCTCTATCATATTTTCCTTTGCGCAGAACGAGGACAGCTCCCTAGGGACGTTCTCAAGCACCCGAGACCCATGGATGCTGTACCTCTCCTCAAGGCTCTGCTTATGCTGATTCACGTGCAATGTGTCACAGCCCTTCGCTCCACACTTCCCAGTCTGGTAGAAGTCCTCACATCTGGTCTCCACAACCTCCGATTGCACCTTTTTAATCTGAACCTGGCAGTCCCTGCACCTCAACGTCGCTATGCCCTTCTTGTTGATCCTGGCAGTCTCCCAGTTGTTGTGAGTGCAACCTAAATCTGGGGATTGGACCATGTTACCTTCTTCCCCCCCCTCACCCCTTCCTGTTTACATACTTCGCAAACCCGCATTTTACAAAAGAAACATAAAGAGAAAATAAAACGAAGGTGTAAAAAAAAAAAAGAAGGGTACTATGGATAGCTTTTGGTAAAAAAAAAAAAAAAAAAAAAAAAAAAAAAAGAAGAATGTAAAAGACACGCAAAAACCGTTTCTTTTTTTTTCTGTTGAGGGGGGAGGGGGGGGAAGGAGAAAAAGTTAAAAAAAAAGGTTGTTTAACCGGGGCCCCTGGGTTTCCTTTTTTTTTTTTTTTTCTCTCTCCTCCACCCCTCAAGGGGGAAAAAAAAAAAAAAAAAAAAAAAAAAAAAAAAAAAAAGAATTAAGGAATTTTGCTTTGTTTAACTTTTATTTTTTTCTCGTTGTGTGTTTTTTTTTTTTTTTTTTTTTTTTTTTTAAAGTTATCCTTTTTCCATAGTACCATAAAAAAATTAAAAAAAAAAAAAAAAAAAAAAGGAGAGAGGAATAAAGTTAAAATGTTGTGTAGCAGTACTAAGTTGTTACGGGTGTAAAAAAAAAAAAAAAATCACTATGATAGGAACGAAGTGGTTAGCAACGGCCCGCCAAAAAAAAAAAAGAAGAGGAAGGTAAGGGCAGTTGCATGCCAGAGGGGGGAGGGGTAGAAACACGTTGTCAACGGTCCCCTGTCCCCTGTCCCCATTTTAGTTCGGACAAGTCAAAAAAAAACAGAACTCGTTCCTTTTTATACGCACGTCAGAAACCCCTTTAAATAATAAAGTTTCAGATAAAGAGTACTTTTCTGCAGAGAATCTGTGATGAGAATTAGTAGAGACAATAAAAAAAACAGAACCCAAGGAAATGTCAAATTCTTTTTTTTTCTTCTTTCCTTCTCCTCCCCCTTTTTCTATTTCTTTTTTTCTTTTCTTTCCTTCTTTTTTAAATTTATTTTTTTTTTTTCTCACCTGAAAAACCTTCTTCTAGCGCGGAGGAATAAAGGAAGAAAAAAAAAAAGAAGGGGAAAAAAAAAAAAAGAAAAGAAAATATGGGAGAGGGGAAAAAGAGAGAGAAAGTACAGGGTTGTGAAAAAAAAATGAAAAAAAAATACAGTAAATCATTTTGGAGACCAAATATAACACTTATAATAGGTGGTAACAAATGTTCAGATAGATAGCCTAAAGGACAAGAGGGTAAAAAAAAAAAATTAAAAAAAATGAAAGGAGAGGTCCTTTCTTTTTTTTTTTTTTTCGTTTCCCCTTTTTTTTCTTTTTTTTTTTTTTTTTTTTTTTTCTTGAGAAGCAAATACCGTGAGCAATTTATGCACGAGCCAAACAATCTGAAGGGAAGTTTTGAAAAAAAAAACAATTTTCTTTTCATTGTTTTCTTCATCTTTGACTCAGGGGAAAAAAAAACAAAAAAAAAAAAAAAACGGGGGCAAGAAAAATGAAAAAAAGAAGACAAGAAGATGTATCAAATACACCTTTGGACAATCATCTTTTTCTCTTCAGCGACTCATTTGTCGTCACTTTGTAACACCCAGACATAGGGTAGACGGGGATGCTTCTTCTTTCTTTTTTTTCCCCCCTCCCTTTTCAACTGACCCCGAATAAAAACCATAAAAGGTGACAGAGGAATGAGTCACCCCCAAAAAAAAAAAAAGTAAATTTGGCGCGGGGGGGGGGGAGTTTTTTTATTCTGGGTCGTAAAATTTTGCGAGCAACCCCGAAAAAAAACCCCCCCCCAAAAAACTGCCTTATAACAAAAAAAAAAAAAAAAAAAGGAAATGGTGTACACGAAACAGAAACAACTGGCATTAAATGGCCATAGAGGCGAAGAAGAGAGCTTCGATACAAAAAGAAAAATGGAACATAAAAGAAGTCTTTCGTAAAAGAACTATTCTACCGTGCTGGTTCTTTTTCTTTTCTTCATTTCTTTTTTTCTTTCCTTCTTTTTTTTATTGCTCTCTGTATCGATAGAATTTACCCACACACATCAAAAACTTAAAATAAAAGGGGGGGGGGGGGGGGGGGCGGAACGGAAGAGGTAGTAAAAATTTCGACTGACTAATAGTAATGTTACTTACTAGGTTATATGTTGTTAACCCTTAAGGACAGGGTGAAAGAAAAATGAGTTCATCGGCTTAAGAAGTGCCCTAAAAAAGAAAATTTAAAAAAAAAAAAAAAGAAACTTCAATTTCTTTGAACATATTTCTTCAAGACGCAGAAGACGTTGTAAGTCGAAAAAAAAAAAAAGGAAAAAATAATATTTCCATGCAAAAAAAAAAAAAAAAAAGAAGAAGAAAAAAAGGCGGCCATCGCTGGCCGAAAGAAAAAGAGGAGAAGAAAATATCAGAGGTTAAAAAAGAAAAAGAAAAAAAAGAAAACTTTGAGGTTAGGTACTCAGCTTTTCTTACGTGATTTGTTAACCAAATAGTTAGTGGCTGAACAAACAAAAAAAAAATATAAAAAAATAGCGTTGTTTTCTTTCTTTTTTCTTTTTTTTCTTTTTTTTTTTTCTTTTTCTTTCTTTTCTTTTTGGTCAGTGTGATCAACAAAAAGGAAACAAGAATGCGACCACCTCTAAAAATTAACCCATCTAGTTAATCCTGAACTTGTTCTAAGGTGTGCCTCACAGGGGATTTTGGAAAACCCTTACGGGTTTGCGGTCATTTCTTTCTGAAAGAAATAGCAAACTTCTGTGTCCTCCGGCACAGGGGATGCTAAAGGGTGATAGAGATGTGGGCCGTGTGAGGTGAAATAAACACTATTACAAATTCAATTCAATTTTGTCAATTGTATTCTTTTCTTTTCAACAAGGACTACCGTTGCTGTCTCATTGACGAAGAGATATACCCTCCCCCCCCCCCCCACAGTTCCACCTTTTTAAATAAAAAAAAAAGTGATCTTCTCTCAAAAAAAAAGGGTCCGGCGTGGACCACAAATGGGAGAACGGACCATAAAAAATGTTTTTTTCTTTTTTTTTTTTTTTTGGAATTGAAAAAAAAAAAAAAAAAAAAAACTGATTTGTACGTACACCAAGAAGGAGACGGGGGAGGGAGGGAATGGGGAAAACGAACAGAAATGAAATGCAGGCGGTAGAAAAAGAAAAAAGAAAAAAAAAAGGGTTAAAAAACTGTGGGTTAGTAATAGCACCCTCGAGACGGGTAAAAGTCCATCCCACACTTAAAAGACCTAGTCAAAATTCCTCCATTTCTCCTTGCATAAACAAGACATTGATGGCGGAGTGGCGGCCTGTTGCTGATTGTATGCAAATATTCTAAAGGGGAATAAACGCAGGGAGGATTCACATACGCCTTTCGCTTACCGGAGTAAGAGAGGAATCTTTACTGACAAAAATAAGAGAAAGGCATGCTGATTCCTCCCTTTGATCTTCTTCCTCCCTTATTCTTTTTTCTCTTTTTTCTTTCTATTTTCTTTTAGCTAACAAGATAAAAAAAAAAAAGAAGGAAAGAAAATAATAGGTATCGCTTTTTTTTTTTTTTTTTTTTTTTTTTTGCATTGTTTGAGTAATAAAAAAAAAAACAAAAAAAGAACCATTCATCAGGTTTCAGTCAAAACAAAAAAGCAAACAAAAAAAGGGGGGAGGGGGGGGGAAATGTAAAGAGCCCTACTGGTCATTAGATCCTTGGGGTTTTTTTTTCTTTTTTTTTTTGCCTCTTTTTTTTTTTTTTTTTTTTTTGGTTTTTTTGCTATTTTTCTTTTTTTTCCCTTTTTTTTTTTTTGTTCGGGTTCCATTAATAATATGGATAAAAAAAGGTTTTCTTTTTTTTTTTTTTTTTTTTTTTTTTTTGAAAAAAGAAATCTGTAAATAAAAAAAAAAAAAAAAAAAAAAAAAAAAAAGAGAGAAAAAGAAACCACCCCTTCCTTTATTTCACTTTCTTTTCTGCTTCACTCCCAGTCACTCAATAACTTCTCCAATTCATACACGATGTCATGCTGTGCAATTCCCTCACAGTGAGGCTGGGAAGAAACCTTCTTGGGGACGTTCTCAAGCACCCGAGACCCATGGATGCTGTACCTCTCCTCAAGGCTCTGCTTATGCTGATTCACGTGCAATGTGTCACAGCCCTTCGCTCCACACTTCCCAGTCTGGTAGAAGTCCTCACATCTGGTCTCCACAACCTCCGATTGCACCTTTTTAATCTGAACCTGGCAGTCCCTGCACCTCAACGTCGCTATGCCCTTCTTGTTGATCCTGGCAGTCTCCCAGTTGTTGTGACCACAGTCAGTCGCCAGAGAGACGTGCATGGTTTTTATTTTTTTTTCTTTTTTTTTGTTACGGAGAAAGAAAAAGAGAGAAAGAGAGGAGAGAGAGGAAAGAAGAAGGAGAGAGGAAACAACAACCTATTTTTTTTTTTTTGTCGGTTTTCTTTGGACAATTTTAAAAAAAAAGAAAACTCAAAGTGCAGGACAAACCCCCTCATGGAGGGCCGCCCTTGGGTGGGTTGGGGGGGGCTATCTATTTATACTCCCCTTCTGGAGCATTGCTTTTGTTCCAATCGAGGCCCTGAGCGTCTTGTGGAGTCGTGTGATGCGGTCGCTTGTAGGCGGCTTCAGTTCCATCAGCTTGTCGTGCGTGTGGAGTGGGTGGCGAAGATGGGCCTTCTGGCGAAACCCATAGCCGTCTTCCCACCTATTGCGATGAGGGCTTCACTCTCTTCTGTTCATCCGCTGGGAAGGGGCGTGGCTTCTTCCGTGCCCTGCATGCCGCGTTCAGCTTCCTTATCAGTGCTTTGATCTTGCGAGCCCTATCTTCCAGCAGACCTCCCAATAACCTGCCTGTCGTCCATTCGAAGTCGATGGCCAATTCCACCGCTGACACTTCAAAGCTGGTGTCCTCCTTCACCCATCGTAGCTGTGACAATCACTGCAGCATCAGGAACTCTGCGACGATTCCACCCACTCCTTCGAGCTCCCCCGCCGTTGGCACGAGGCATCTCCTAAAAAAAAAAGGAAATCCCATAAATCCCAAAACGAGACTCTGTAAAGAGTATCAGTCTGGCCTGTTAAAAGGCCGGAGGGGTACCAGGTGAGCCCTCCGAGCCTGACTGGCCTAACCGGCTGCTTCCTTGATCAGAGGCCACCTTCAGGATGTTCATACTTATGCCTCGCTTCACAGCCCGGCGCTTGTGGGTGCCACCAGGTAGGATAGGCTGGGGATCGGCGGGTGCCTTACTCTGGCTTTCAGACTTATGTTTAAAATAACGTGCTCGCATTATTCCTAGCAGCACTGCAAAAACAAGGAACAGGGACCCCAGTACGAGTAGCTTCGTCATTCTCGTGTCAGTGCCAGAGTCAGAATTGGCCATTTTTTTTTTTTTTTTTTTTTTTTTCCCCTAAGAGGGTTTCGCGAAGATGAGAAAAAAAAAAGAAGAAGAAAAAAAAAAAAGAAAAAAGAAAGATAACCAGAGAGAATGAAAAAAGAAAGAAAAGAAAAATCAAAAAAAAGAAATACTCGTAGTAAATCTTTTTCTTCTTGTTGAAACAGGATAAAAACGAAAACAAAAAAAAAAGAAACTCAGGGGATGTGGGAGAAAAAAAAAGGGGGGGATAAAAAAAAGTCCAGCAGAAGTGGCAGAATAAATTATTTTTTTCATGGTTATTACAGCCGTTTTCTTTTCTTTTCTTTTTTTTTCTCTTTTTTTTTTGTAAAACCTCTTTGGAGAATTGGTTTGACAATTGGGCCTTTTCGAAGGTGAGGTTTTTTTTTTTTTTTTTTTTTTTCTTTCTCCTCCTCTTCCGTGTTCGCCCCGTGCTCTTGCGCTACATTTCTTTATAGCGTCAAGAATAGACCAAGTTCAAAAAAGAAATACAAAACTAAAGTAGAACACTCCTTTACGTTTTATTCAGGTGTTATCGCTGTCTAAACTTAAGAAAGCGTCTTAATGGGCTAGGCCAAGAGGGGCAGAGCCGGTGATAAAATAAGTGGGGCAGAAAAAAAAATGGGAAGGGGAGAGGAACAAAAAAGTTGTCTCGATTTGATGTTTTTCTCTTTGCACTTCTCTTGTTTCTATTCTTTACTGTTCTTTTCCTTTTTTTTTCCCCATCAGCTTCATCCAAGGATGTCTGGGGCATGGTGCCCCCCAATGTCAATTGTGTTGAAAAGAGTAGGGAAAACAAAAAGAAAACGTAAAAGGGAGACATAGACAAGAAGAACAAAAAAAAAAAGAATCGCCAGATGCAGAAAGGAGAGAGCTGGTCTAGGTACTTTCGCTGGTTTACAAATAGCTACACAAAGGCCTGCTTTTGTAGCTATCACAAACATAAAACCTTTAAAAGAAAAAAAAAAGAAATGCTGAAAGTAGTCTAGAATGCAAAACACATTAAAATGTGAATCAAAAAAAAAAAAAAAAGAAAAGTGAGGCAAAGGGAAAGGAATGCTTTATTCCCCCCTTTGTCTCTGCTTAAGATAGTTTTCTTTTTTTAAAAGTTTTACTTTAAAAAAAAGAGTGATGAAAACGGTATATTTTTTTATTTTTTTTATTATTTTTTTAAACTTTTTCTTCTTCACCTTGCTCTTCATGGGTGGGTACAACTGTATACCCAGGTTGAACAGAACCGCATGCAAAGACGTTTTTTGGGGTGAGACCTTGGGCAGTTAGCTCTCGGTGGTTCTGTGCCAGAGCGCAAGGAGTCCAGTTCAAGAGTGTGCAGAGGTCGCTTCCTCCACATGTCCCGAAAACGTCGCTAGCTTCAAGTGAGAACCTGGTTCTTATTTCACGCCTTTGGTCCACCATTACCTGCAGGCAGTATGGCGCGAAGAGAAGGGAGAGGCAGCACACGCCCCAATCGAAATTGTCCTTTCCTTCCAAAGCCGCCTGATGCCTTCCAAGCAGACACGGCTGGCAACACCACGCTTCAAAACTCACCTGATCGCAAATCATGGCCGTTAAAGGTACTGCAAAAAGCTGAACCTGCACCTCGGTCTCCATTTCGCAAGGCTTCTGCTGCTGGGAGCTCATTTTTTTTTTTTTTAAAAAAAGAAAGTTTGAGAAAAGCTGGGGGTGGGTTAGAAAGAATTAAAATAGGGGGGGGGGAATTATAACGTAACTCTTTTAAAAAAAAGAAGAGGGGGGGGAAAAAGAAATACTGGTGAGAGGACGGCTCTCTTCTTTTTTTTTTTTTTTTTTTCCTATCGCATTTTTCTTTTTTTTTTTTGTGTTTATAATGCGTTATTTGAGGTGTAACCAGTAGGTGTTTGGGTGGAAATCTGGAGAAGAATTAGTTTATAAAAACTCGGAAAAAGAAATATATAAGAGTTAAAGGAGGGCCGGTGTTGGCGGCGCCCTGCACAAGAACTGTCTACTTGATTACAGGGGGCGCACCGCGGCCGAGTTGTAGCTTCTTCTGCGTTCCGCGTCGTGTCCTTCATGCGTGCGGTGTACAGCTCAACCCCAGCCGGGGCGACCCGGGTAACTAAGATTCGGCGCTTGTGCAGTTTGCTGCTTGTTCGTCACCCTGAGCATCTGCATTATGTTCTTCCACGCGGGCGCTACCGGTGATGACCGACGAGGAGGTCAACAGCGAACAACATCTGATGTTTTTTCTTATATTTTCATGTTATCCCCGCTACCTGAAAAAAAAAAAAAAAAAAAAAAAAACGTTCCCTCGTTTGTTTAGACAAGTCAAGCGAGTCAGCGTTATTCCGACATCCTCAGCAGTGGCCCCGCATACAGTGTCCCGAACTGTCTTAACGTAAATAAAAAGAAGAGGGGGGGGAAAAGAAATTAATCCCCAATTAAAGGTATAAGAACAAACAAAATTCTTTAAATTGGGGAGATAGGCAGGGCCAAAAAAATTACTACTATTTTCTTTAAACAGCAAAATCGCGGCGCTACCCCGAGCTAGCAAAACAATTTTTTTTCTTTTTTTTTTTTTTCTTTTTTTTTTTTTTTTTTTCACTCATCACTATTTAATGACTGCAACACAAAATCAGATTGCACGGGAGGCTCGTGCACCTCCATTCGCACAAGGTAGA
The DNA here is from genome assembly GCA_964019335.1 of Diplonema japonicum. NCBI lineage: Eukaryota > Euglenozoa > Diplonemea > Diplonemida > Diplonemidae > Diplonema > Diplonema japonicum. The sequence goes on from OZ025696.1 coordinate 86,464, forward strand.
TCAAAGCAAAGTACACTGGGATGATAGATGTAAACAGTTGCATGATCAAGCCGAAGATGGCCAACCCAGAGAACCCCATAGCAGTGCTGGACGAGGGCGCATCACTACAGTCCTCAGTGGCCCACGCCTCACAGCTAACGTTGGAGGCCTGGTTGAAGGCACCGATATCATCACGGGTACACCTGCTGTCAGAGAGACAAGACAGGACAGCTGTGTCGCATCCTTTGAAGAAGCCCTGCCCCACCTGGCACGAGGCGGCAACCATGACTGTGGATACGACTGTGAGAAGCACCTTTCCCATACCTGCAAGAAGGCCATACAGCACATAGACAGAAACAACACCCCTGTTTTCACGGGTTATCCCATACACAGCGAAAGGTACCGCTGACCACAGGACTACCAGCCCTGCCGTCTCCGCGTCCCTCACCCCCTCTGGCTTGTCCGTTGTAGCATGCAAGATGAGCACAATAGATGTGTTGATTATGTACGAAAAGATCAGGTTTTCCATAAAGAAGTAGCGGAGTTCCTCGGTTTCCAGCCTTTTGTTGGTTATCCATGACTTGAAGCAGTGGGTCCTCATGTTTTTTTTTTTTCTTCTTTTTTTTTTTTGAAACCCTTTGGGAAAAAGAAAGAAAGAAAAAAAGGTTTAAAAAAATAAAAAAAATAAATATCACTTCAGCACTGTACTCCCCCCCCCCCCCCCCACAATATCTTTTGGTCAGCTTGGAAAAAAAAAAATTCTTTTTTACTTTTTATTTCACGGAGGGTAAAAAAAAAAAAAAAAATAGATCTTATTTTCTTGTCACTTCTATTTTCACCCGAGTGACAATAAGTAAGCTATTTTTTTCTTCTTTTTTTTTTGTGTGGTGTGGGGGCTATTAAACTATCTTCGGATGTTAAAAAAAAAAAAAAAAAAAAAAAAAAAAGAATCACCGCAGGGAGGGGGTAACGTTATAAATATAAGACGCTTTAAGAAAAATATGATATCCTTTTGACAAAATCCCAACGAAGCGCAATAGTGTAGCACAGTCTTTCTCGCCTACTACTACTGCACCCAGTGAAACGGTGCCGCTGTTTTTCTTTCTTTTTTTTTCTCTTCTAAAGCAGTGGGAATGGGGGAGGGGGGGCTTTTTTTTCTTTCTTTCTCTTTAGGCCCCACAGGAAATGATAAAAACCTTCTTCTCTTTTTTTTTTTCTTTCTTTCTTTTTTTAAACGTTTCTTTTTTTTTTTTTTTTTTTCCTTTTTTTTTGTTTTCATATGGCAACGATGTGTCTTGCACCATAATTAATCAAAAAATCAAAAAAAAAAAGAAAAAAAAATTCTTTTTTCTTAAATCGCACGCATCCCGACAGCCTTACGAAGCTGCTCAAACACAAGGAAAGTGACAATGGTGTGGGGCCCGAGCCTCATCCACCCAGGAACCCACCCGGAGTACAGTGCCATAACACCCTCCGACTTCACAGTCTTCAAGAGACAATCAACAGTACCTTTGTAAGGCATGGACCCGTCAGCAAGCGGCTTGGAAGACATAACTCTAGTCTTGATGAGGTCGATGGGGGCAGTGACGGTCACAGCGACGATACCTGCGAAGAAGGAAGAGCAGAGGTGAAGGAGGATGCCTTCGTTAAGAATGTTAAGGTTCTTCAAGGTGTGCTTGGAATGGTCATACGCAGGTGCTTGGCACGAACCGAGAATACCAGCACGCTGCACAGTCTGCCCCACACCAACGTAAAGCCCTCTGAGACCCTCTGTCTGGAAGATTTTGTAAAACGCTTGGAAAACGTTTCTGTACATTTTCCCGGACACATCAGACTGCATCCTGATCTTGACAAGATCGCATGGGTTTGCAATGGCACTGCCCACCATTCCTGCTGACGCACCTGCAGCTAGCTTCTTGTATAACGGGGTGTTCTTTGGGTCGGTGGCGCCGTAAAGCTCCTTGAAACTCTCGTAGGCGCCGAACCTGATACCCGAGTAGCTCATCTCCCTGCATAGGGAAGCGCCAAGCCCCTTGTACAGCCCCCTAGCGCCTTCTGTTCTCGCGATGTCCTTCATCCCTGAAAACATGCCGGGGTACTTGTGCTTCTCGACCTGCATCCTGATCTTTACCACGTCCACTGGGTTCGTCACACTTGCACCGCAGCACGCCGAGGATCCCGCCAACAAGATTCTGAACCCAGTTGAAGAAGTGACCGACGAGGTCGTGGACGAGGAGGAAGAGGACATTTTTTTTTTTTTTTTCCCTTCAAAATTTTGGCGTTCTGTATGGGTAGGAGAGTCAAATAGTTGAAATAGAAGGGGGGGGGGGGGGAAAGGAATTGATAAAGGTTTCATTCATCGGTCAGCGTGTTTGCATGTGAGGGAAGGGGAGAAAAACTATATGCACTCTTTACTCCATACCGCAGCCTTCTTTCTTTGGTTTGACTGCGCACGTTCCGCGACAGATGAGAATCACTGTCAAAGAAATACAACTCGCCTCTTTTTCCACCTATGCTTTCAGCCCGCAAACATCGCTTTGACTAACAAAAAAAAAGAAAAGAAAAAAAGACCCGGGGGGGGGGGGGGGGGGAAGAACTAAGTCCAAACTTCACCAACCTCCGGTCGTAATGCCAGAATGTAAGAATGGAAACGCGGGGGAAGCAGTATGCACTTTCACCTTCTCAGGGAAGCCGGGTGGAGAAAAAAAAATGGGAAAGACCCCCTGAACAAAGGGGACACTAGATCGAAGCTAATCAGCTTCACATCTTTTTCTTTTAACGTTGAAAGGAAACCTGCTGTATGTGACAGGATCGCCTAAATACTAATTTAGGGTAAAACCTTAAAAATTGCATTTTGAATGAATAAAAAAAAAAAAAAAAAAAAAAAAAAAAACTAGTATCCGGAACACGGGAGGAAAAGATGCATCACTTCTCACCACAACAGTGCTTTTTTTTTTTTTTTTTTTTAAATCTAACTCGTAAATGAGTCGCTTTGTTGCTCTTGGGACGCTTCTAAGACCTGTGCCCTCACACGTATGTAGGGGTTCCCCTGCTGCTTCGTTTCCCACAGGCTTTTGTGGCTATTGTCTCCTATTTTTGCTTATTGAATCCCCCGAGGCACCACCCCCAGGGTCTTTTTTTTTTTTTTTTTTTTTTTTTTATATTCTATTCTATTTTACTCTTTATTCTGTTTTCTGAGCCTCATCCACAACAGCTTTTCCTTCCTTGATGAGGACTTGTAATGCGTCGTTGTGTTTGTTTGCAATCGCCCTGCTACACGGGGTAGCACCCTTGTTGCTTGTCTTGTTCACATCGGCCTTTCCTTCTTTGATTAGAACGCGCAAGGCTTCGGATTTTCCGTTTTCTGCAGCTATGTAACAAGGGGTACAACCGTTTTTGGTTACTTTGTTAACATCGGCCTTTCCTTCCTTGATGAGGACGCGCAATGCGTCGGGGTTCCCATTTTGTGCCGCCATGTAACACGGGGTAGCATCACTGTTGTTGCCCTTGTTAACATCGGCCTTTCCTTCCTTGATGAGGGAGTGCAGTACGTTGGCGTGTCCATTTTGAGCCGCTATGAAACACGGGGTAGAACCGTTGTTGTTGGCTGCGTCCACATCGGCTTTTTTTTCCGTGATGAGGATTCGTAATGCGTTGGCGTGTCCATTTTGAGCCGCCATGTAACACGGGGTAGAACCCTTGTCGTTGGCTTTGTTCACATCAGCCTTTCCTTCTTTGATGATGACACGCAATGCGTTAGAGCGACCCGTTTCAGCAGCCACTAAACACGGGGTAGAACCGTTGGTTATGGGTTTGTTAATATCGGCCTTTCCTTCTGTGATCAGGATTCGCAATGCGTCGGCATGTCCGTTTTGAGCCGCCATGAAACACGGGGTAGTATTGTTGTCGTTTGCCGCGTTCACATCAGCCTTTCCTTCCGTGATGATGATGCGTAATGCGTCGGCATGTCCATTCTGAGCCGCTTTGAAACAAGGAGTAGCCTTGTCGTTCTTGGCCTTGTTCACATCTGCCTTTCCTTCATTGATGAGAATTCGTAATGCGTTGGTGTGTCCATTCTGAGCCGCCATTAAACACGGGGTGGCACCACCCTTGTTGGCCGTGTCCACATTGGCTTTTCCTTCTAAGATGAGGACACGCAATGAGTCGGTGTGTCCAGTTTCAGCCGCCATCAAACACGGGGTAGAACCGTTGGTTATGGGCTTGTTCACATCGGCCTTTCCTTCCTTGATGAGGTCGTGCAATATGTCAGCATGTCCATTCTGAGCCGCTATGTAACAAGGGGTACAACTGTTCTTGTTGCCCTTGTTCACATCAGCCTTTCCTTCCTTGATGAGGACGCGCAATGCGTCAGTATGTCCGTTTTGAGATGCCTTGTAACACGGGGTAATACCAGAGTTGCTGGCCTTGTTCACATCGGCCTTTCCTTCCTTGATGAGGATGCGCAAGGCGTCTGCGGAGTCGTGTTCAGCGGCGACAGAGCACACAGTGTTGCCATACACATCCGCCGTGTCAACCGATAGCTTGCCACAGAGGAGTACATCCTTCTTCAGAAGGTCAGCACGATTCCTTGCGGCCGCTGCATGCAGCACTGTCCACCCTTTCCGCGGTCCCTCTTCCTTGTTCGCTCCCCAGAAGGTGTTGCCAAGGGTGTGCATCACCTTGTCAAACACAGCCCGCTTGCAAGCACACGCAATCAGCCCGACACTTACCGTGTGCAGCTCCTTTGGTACCCCCGTAAGGTCCGCTCCCTTGCTCAGCAGCACCGCCGCGCTGTTGTCGTGGCTCCCTTCCTTGTTCAACCGCAACACTGCCGCAAGCGAAGCGTTCAGAGCCTCCGAGTGACCCGTGGGCGCCAGGTTGGCACAGCACAGCGACACCACCTGCTCGTTGTGCTCCAACTCAGCCGCCTCCTGCAGTAGCGTCTTGCCGTCCACAACTGGCATTCCCGTGCTGAGAGGGAAAGACACAAACCTTCCCTCGCGCGTCACCGGGTGGAGCTCGAAGCGGCTCTCTACCGTGAGCTTCTTCTTGATCGTGTCGAGCAGCTTCGCGTTGCGCACCCGCTCCACTTGTGTCATCACATCCGCAAGCCTGCCCCAGTGATTGAAGTCGATCTCCTGCAGCTCCACCACCACCACGCGACGCATGCTTGTGTCGAGAGCCACCTCCAGCAGACGCATCACACCGACGTCAGGGCGCCCCACCACACGGAACTGGGTGTTCGCCGCGATCAGAACCTCCTTCTCCTCGGGGAAGCGACTGAACCGAGCGATGCTCCGTCCCGTCAGCACCCGCAGCACGAGGATCGTCCCCTGCACCTCGTTGTCGTCGCCCTGCGTCCCCAGGAAGTCCTTCACCACCTCAGGGTTCTCACTTGCGCTCGTGGGGTGCGGCATCGTCACCACCGCCCCCACAGAGTACAGCGACTCGCTCACCCGGAAGTCCATTGCACGGAACACGGTCCCCTCGTACTTCGGCTGCGACATCATTGCTCGGTGCAGGGAATAGGCGAAGTCCTTCATCGGCTCGTAGCTCTGTCGCTGTCCACGGAAAGCCACCTCACGCATCGCCGCGTTCACCCCGTAGCACAAGGGGCTCTCCAGCGTGTAGAGACGAAGGTACGGCTCGGTGGCCCCTTCCACCTGCTTCACCGCCCACTCCGCAGTCATCTTCTTGAATGCCCCACCAGCACTCCGCTGCTCCGGCTTCAGCTTCCCGCACTTCGCAAGATGACGCTCCTTGCTCCCCGCATTCAGCGCAATCCCACACGCGGTGCACGTCACGTATCCCTCGCACTCCTTCCCCATCGCAGCCTCCACCGTCATCAACATCGGCTTTGCACACGACGCACCACTCTCGAAGAACTCGTTCCACCCGCGGTCCACGTCGATCTCGCGCACCCCGTCGCTGTACCGGCTCACCACTCCCTTGTCCTCGGGCATCACTCCTCCTCCATTCACCTTGAACGCCTTCACCGCCTGCTGAAGCTCTTTACGCGCCTCCGACACCAGCGATGACACGCAGTCTCCCGCACCACGCTCCTTGCTGCGCTTCAGGAACTTCTGCATCATAGCAATCACATTGTGACACAGTGCGTCGTGCCACTTCCCCAGTGCCGTGTCCAGTTCCACCTTCAGCTCCTTTTTTCGTTTCTCTGGCGTGGCGGCGCCGCCCGTGAACTTTCCACGCAGCTGCTCCACTGCTTCCCAAGCTACTTCTACAGCCCTCTCTGCTGGAGGAGGCGACGTCAGGGACTTCACAGCCTGCACACCTGATCCTGCTGTTGTCATGGTTTTTTTTTCTTTTCTTGTTTGCAAGTAGGAAATCTGTGCGGAGTGTATGTTATGAATCATGTGAACAAACAAACTGAAGAACTGAGGAGGGGGAAGAGGGGGAGAGGAGGAGGTGTTGGAAAACGGGGCAGGGACCACAACTAGAGCACGGAGGGCAGTGGTAGCAACCCTGACCCGACACATCTTTCTTTTTTTTTAAAAAAAATGAAAAAGAAGTCGGCACTGTACAAATCCTGAGATAAGTACATCACACATCACTAGAGAAAGCGTGACTTAAGAAAATTCAAAAAAGAAAAAAAGAAATTGATGAAGTTTCAACGTGCAAACGTAAGCCGTCCGCACTTTCTTCTTTCTGCTGCATTCGCCTTCCATGCGCACGGCGCAGTGGAAAATGGCAGGCCACACCCCCAAGAAAGGTCTCGGACAACGCTTTTGCTGGGCATGTGGGTGAGTGCTGTGGTGGGATATGTAAGGTTATGTCAAAAAAAAGCAAAGCGAACGAGTGAGTACGCGCTCAAGTACGCGAAGGGAGCCCCATCACTGGGGACACCTTGTGTTTTCTTTATCATGTTAACACATGTTTCGCGTCCAATACCCACTCAGGGAATCCTGGTTCGTACACGCTTATGTATAATATTATGAAAAAAGAAAGAAAGGTGAATGATGTAGAATATACGAGTTAGAGGAGGACCTTGTGAGGTGCCCTTGTTCTCATCAGCTACCTGCACAAGTATTGGTTGTAAGATGTTTTTATATAAGTTCCTTCTTTAAAAATACACGAACAAACGAAAAATATTTGGACATGGAAAAAATGTAATTTAGGGGCAACGGGCTCAAGAAAACTACAAACATGACAATAATATATAAAGAGTTAAAGGAGGGCCGGTGTTGGCGGCGCCCTGCACAAGAACCGTCTGCTTGATTACAGGGGGTGCACCACTTAATGCGTGCGGTGTACAGCTCAACCCCAGCCGGAACGACCCGGGTAACTAAGATTCTGCGCTTGTTAGTCACCCTGAGCATCTGCGTTATGATCTTCCACTCGGGCGCTACGGTTATGACCGACGAGGAGGTCAACAGCGAAACAACTCATCTGATGTACTTCTATTTCTTGTTATCCCCGCCACCTTTAAATAATCCGGCGACGGAACAAAATTCGGACTTTGAAACTTCTTCCATTTCATATTAACCCATAACACCCCAAGGCGCAAATATTTGTCGTTTTGAAAAATCGTTTTTTTCTCTACCTGAAACGAACACCTCTGTCCAAATAAGCGCTTTTTTCGTACCACTCTTCCGTCACCCCAAAAAGGCCTCTTGACGATTTCGAGGCCGATATTCCACCCGCAAATAGGCACTTCTCTCGGTCTGAGACATCTGAGGGGTCCTGATGCTGCCTTTCTTGTCCCAAGATGCTCAATCTACACCCCCGTGCACAACCCATTTTGACATGGTCATTTTTGAGCACCCTACGGCCATTCAACTCTTCATCCCCTTTGTATTCTTATTAATTTCTGAACTTTTTATTTAATTCTCCTGGTCCAAAAAACCCGTTTTACCTGCAAACGGGGGTTAAATGCTGCCATTTTCCCCCTCAAATTATGAAAAGGAGCAAAAAAGGGACCCCTATGAAGATAGACCCCGGAGTGTTATGGGTTTAAAAAAAAAAAAAAAAGAACCTTGCGTTCCACGTATGGTTCCCATTCAGAATGTAAGAATGGGAAGCGGGGGAAGCTACGCCCTCTACCTGTATCTGTCGCGCCTCATCCTTGCCTTTGCTAGCACCTTTTCAGGGAAGCTCCAAAGAGAGGTGAATAGAGGGAGGGGTGGGAATGAAATACAACAAAGGGCAAAAGGGAAATGTGTCCAAACAAGGAGACTCCATAACCCTAATATCCTCCATAAGACAAAAAAAAAGAAAACTCAAAGCCGTGTATAAAATTCAGCGTGGTGCGTGCTCACTGTTCAAGGGCACTCTTGCATGGGAGGAATGATTTAAAAAAAAAAAAAAGAAAGGCGCGAGAGACCAGAAGACAAAAAGAGTTCTTTTAAGGTATGTTTCTTGCTTGGGGGCCCCATGTCCACCAGATCACAGACCTACGGTATAACCTTAGGGGCAACTTTATTATATTTTCTTGTGTTTACAGGTTCGTTTTTTAACATTGTGAAGCCACCCGGTCCTCCGGGCGCTCATACTTCTGCCGAGTAACTTTCTCTTTGTAAGCATCGTATTTAAAAAAGTTCCCTTAATTATCCCCTCTCCCCCCCTTCCCTTCCCCCCAATGGGGGGGGGGGGGGGGGGAATGGGACTGAGAGGCTCTTCGTTTTTACAGTAGTTTAAAAAAAAGCAAAGCTATTCGGCCCAGTGTATAAAATTCAAAAAAAAAACGGATAAGGTTTCAAGTGTTCAAGGAGGGGGAGTGCTCACTGCCCAAGAAAGAAACTCACACCAAGCGGTCACTAGTTCTGCATGGAAGGAATGATTAAAAAAAAAGAGGTGGGAGGGACAGAAGAAAAAAAAAAACTCTTTTAAGGTGCATGGTTCAAGTAGTGGATATTGAGAGGCTCCGGAGGCTTCGTTTAACAGTAGTTGAAAAAAAAGATAATAGATATTCTGTTTTCAATTGTGCCACCTCACCTTTGCTGGGAACCTCCTTCACAATAACCTTTCCTACCTTTTCCACAGTCTTAAAAAAGAGAAAAAAAAGAGATGAGATAAAGGAGGTTCCTGTTTGGAACGTCCCCCTTTGTCTCTACTTATCTACCCAAAAAAAAAAAAAAAAAAAAAAAATGATAAATTTCGGTGTGCGGGTGGGTGCTCACTGTTCAGTTTATAGGTTAAAAAAAAATGGGTGACAAAAAAGAAAAGAAAAAAAAAAACTGGGGTATGTATTTTTGCTGGGTAGAAAACAGGGAACGGGGTTTCAAGCAATCCCTCTCAGTTTTAAACCGCCACATCACGTGCTTTATTCTTTTTTCTTTTGTGGTTCTTCCACAACAGCTTTTCCTTCCTTGATGAGGACTTGTAATGCGTCGTTGTGTTTGTTTGCAGTCGCCCTGCTAACCGGGGAAGAACCCTGGTTGCTTTTCTTGTTCACATCGGCTTTTCCTTCCTTGATGAGGATTCGCAATGAAATGGCCTTTCCGTTTTCTGCAGCTATGTAACACGGGGTACAACCGTTCTTGTTTGCCTTGTTCACATCGGCCTTTCCTTCCTTGACGAGGACACGCAGTGCGTTAGACCTTCCGTTTTGAGCCGCTATGTAACAAGGGGTAACATCATTCTTGCCGCTTTTGTTAACATCGGCCTTTCCTTCCGTGATTAGGACACGCAATGCGTCGGCATGTCCGTTTTGAGCCGCCACGTAGCACGGAGTAGCATTGGTGTCACTTGCCGCGTTCACATCAGCCTTTCCTTCCGTGATGATGATGCGTAATGCGTCGGTATGTCCATTCTGAGCCGCTTTGTAACAAGGAGTAGCCTTGTCGTTCTTGGCCTTGTTCACATCTGCCTTTCCTTCATTGATGAGAATTCGTAATGCGTTGGTGTGTCCATTCTGAGCCGCCATTAAACACGGGGTGGCACCACCCTTGTTGGCCGTGTCCACATTGGCTTTTCCTTCTAAGATGAGGACACGCAATGAGTCGGTGTGTCCAGTTTCAGCCGCCATCAAACACGGGGTAGAACCGTTGGTTATGGGCTTGTTCACATCGGCCTTTCCTTCCTTGATGAGGTCGTGCAATATGTCAGCATGTCCATTCTGAGCCGCTATGTAACAAGGGGTACAACTGTTCTTGTTGCCCTTGTTTACATCGGCCTTTCCTTCCTTGATGAGGACGCGCAATGCGTCAGTATGTCCGTTTTGAGATGCCTTGTAACACGGGGTAATACCAGAGTTGCTGGCCTTGTTCACATCGGCCTTTCCTTCCTTGATGAGGATGCGCAAGGCGTCTGCGGAGTCGTGTTCAGCGGCGACAGAGCACGCAGTTTCACCATACACATCCGCCGTGTCCACCGATAGCTTGCCACAGAGGAGTACATCCTTCTTCAGAAGGTCAGCACGATTCCTTGCGGCCGCTGCGTGCAGCACTGTCCACCCTTTCCGCGGTCCCTCTTCCTTGTTCGCTCCCCAGAAGGTGTTGCCAAGGGTGTGCATCACCTTGTCAAACACAGCCCGCTTGCAAGCACACGCAATCAGCCCGACACCTACCGTGTGCAGCTCCTTTGGTACCCCCGCAAGGTCGGCTCCCTTGCTCAGCAGCACCGCCGCGCTGTTGTCGTGGCTCCCTTCCTTGTTCAACCGCAACACTGCCGCAAGCGAAGCGTTCAGAGCCTCCGAGTGACCCGTGGGCGCCAGGTTGGCACAGCACAGCGACACCACCTGCTCGTTGTGCTCCAACTCAGCCGCCTCCTGCAGTAGCGTCTTGCCGTCCACAACTGGCATTCCCGTGCTGAGAGGGAAAGACACAAACCTTCCCTCGCGCGTCACCGGGTGGAGCTCGAAGCGTTTATCCACCGTGAGCTTCTTCTTGATCGTGTCGAGCAGCTTCGCGTTGCGCACCCGCTCCACTTGTGTCATCACATCCGCAAGCCTGCCCCAGTGATTGAAGTCGATCTCCTGCAGCTCCACCACCACCACGCGACGCATGCTTGTGTCGAGAGCCACCTCCAGCAGACGCATCACACCGACGTCAGGGCGCCCCACCACACGGAACTGGGTGTTCGCCGCGATCAGAACCTCCTTCTCCTCGGGGAAGCGACTGAACCGAGCGATGCTCCGTCCCGTCAGCACCCGCAGCACGAGGATCGTCCCCTGCACCTCGTTGTCGTCGCCCTGCGTCCCCAGGAAGTCCTTCACCACCTCAGGGTTCTCACTTGCGCTCGTGGGGTGCGGCATCGTCACCACCGCCCCCACAGAGTACAGCGACTCGCTCACCCGGAAGTCCATTGCACGGAACACGGTCCCCTCGTACTTCGGCTGCGACATCATTGCTCGGTGCAGGGAATAGGCGAAGTCCTTCATCGGCTCGTAGCTCTGTCGCTGTCCACGGAAAGCCACCTCACGCATCGCCGCGTTCACCCCGTAGCACAAGGGGCTCTCCAGCGTGTAGAGACGAAGGTACGGCTCGGTGGCCCCTTCCACCTGCTTCACCGCCCACTCCGCAGTCATCTTCTTGAATGCCCCACCAGCACTCCGCTGCTCCGGCTTCAGCTTCCCGCACTTCGCAAGATGACGCTCCTTGCTCCCCGCATTCAGCGCAATCCCACACGCGGTGCACGTCACGTATCCCTCGCACTCCTTCCCCATCGCAGCCTCCACCGTCATCAACATCGGCTTTGCACACGACGCACCACTCTCGAAGAACTCGTTCCACCCGCGGTCCACGTCGATCTCGCGCACCCCGTCGCTGTACCGGCTCACCACTCCCTTGTCCTCGGGCATCACTCCTCCTCCATTCACCTTGAACGCCTTCACCGCCTGCTGAAGCTCTTTACGCGCCTCCGACACCAGCGATGACACGCAGTCTCCCGCACCACGCTCCTTGCTGCGCTTCAGGAACTTCTGCATCATAGCAATCACATTGTGACACAGTGCGTCGTGCCACTTCCCCAGTGCCGTGTCCAGTTCCACCTTCAGCTCCTTTTTTCGTTTCTCTGGCGTGGCGGCGCCGCCCGTGAACTTTCCACGCAGCTGCTCCACTGCTTCCCAAGCTACTTCTACAGCCCTCTCTGCTGGAGGAGGCGACGTCAGGGACTTCACAGCCTGCACACCTGATCCTGCTGTTGTCATGGTTTTTTTTTCTTTTCTTGTTTGCAAGTAGGAAATCTGTGCGGAGTGTATGTTATGAATCATGTGAACAAACAAACTGAAGAAATAGAAAATACTGTGCTAGCAAATGCTGAACAGGAGAAAGAGGGAGAGAGGAGGATAATTCTTGTTGAAAACGGGGCAGGGACGACCACCCAAACCCAGCCTTATTTCACTTTCTTTTGCGCCACTGTGTAAACAGAATCAGGGAAAAGAGAAAAAGAAGAAGATGCAATGGTGCCTCTAGCTGACCTTTGTTCGTATCTTCTACTCTTTGCGGTAATCCTCTTTTATTGGCGTGGTCGCGGCCGCTCTTTTTCTCGTGTCTCCGGCGGCGCTACTCGTGAACTGTCCACGCAGCTGCTCCCGCTTCCCACGCCATTTCTAAAGCTCTCACTGTTGGAGGCGACGTCAGTGTGTCATGGTTTTCTTTTTTCATTCTTTTTTGCAAGTAAGAAATCTGAACAAGCGACCAACCTCGAAAAAAAAGATCAACTGGCCTTGCAGCTGTTTAGAAAAAAAACACTGGAGGGGGAGGGGGGGGTCTAAAAAAGGATAGAAGCAAGAAAAAAAAATATATATGAGTTAAAGGAAGTCTTTGTGAGACGCCCCCTTGTTCTCATCTTCTACCTGCACCTATCCCCTTTCAGCAGCGGTTTCTCCTTCTTCGGTGGTCGTGCCGGCCTCCTCCCCAGCTGGGCTACTTAAAAAAACCACCTCTCTTATAAATCTAGCGCCCACCACGCAGCTTGTCGAGCATCGCCTCGATATCTCGCTCGCTTATACCACGGAAACGGTGCTTGGAGGACGCGTTAGGGTTGGGGCCCAACGTAGTCATCATCCGTTCGAAGAGCTCATCATCGCACCACTTTGCCAAGTGCTCGAGGGTCAATGCGCTTACAACTGCAGATGTTACATGGCGGGGTTGGCTCCGAAGCGGCTCAAACAACGCCAATGCTGTCAGCATCCTGTCAACACACTGGGAACGGCAGGCAACAGAAAGGCTTTTGAGACTATCCCCGTGCTCGGTGGTCAGGTCCTTGTAAGGGATCCTCAACACATCACCAAGCCGGTCAGCCACAGACACATTAAAATCAATCTCAGCCTCGACCTGTGCCAGGCCTTTGCACTTCTCCTTTACCTTATCAATAGTCATCTCAGACGAGTCGCCGTGAAGCTTCATGAGGTCCTTGTTCTCGATTGCAGCGGTTTTGCTTAGATACACGTTCTTTCGCAGGGTTTTCTCGGCGAGCTTCACCTGCACCATGACTTCTTCCCACGGCTCGCTCTCGCCTTCTACGAGCTTCATCATCAACCAGTTCAGGAAGTAGGGGAGTATCGCAAGCCCGACCATCAGCAGCACGCCGACCTCTTTGTTCTCAGTCAGGTACTCCACGGAGTTCTCGCCAAACAGCATCTTCACCATGGACGGCAGGCTCAGCGGGTGGTCGTCGTGGTGGTCTGCATGGTCGTCATCGAAGTATGACATTTGCTGAAGAGGGCTGAGGGGGCTGGGGATATAATATACTGCACTAAAGCGAAACGAAATGAAAAAGAAAGGTGTTTAAGGGCAAATATCACATGCGACGCTAACTGGCGCCACGTGTAGGGTGGGCTCTCCACCCCCGTCCAGGTTTCCCCACGTGTACGGCTTAAGAACGAGAGTTTCCATTTCGCTTGTGTCTCCCCTCCCGCAATTAGTTACCAGGAACCTCCACAAGGATGTTGAACGTGTGTATCCAAAAAGAAAAAGAGAGAAAAGAACCCTTTCCTTGTAAAAAGAAAGCGCTTTTCAGGATATGACCAACGTATCTTCCGCTGGAGGCCCCTGCTTGACGAGGGCCCGTATGATCTCTGTTGCCGGGGTGCTTTCAGTGAAATGAAGCGCCTTGCCCAGCAGGTACTGCATCCCAAGGGTATTGTAAGCTTGGAACTGAGCCACCCCGGGGTACGGCTCGTACATCCACTCTTCATCGTCAGGGGTAACCTCAGGTGTGACGCTGAAGAGAAAAACGTGTGCAATGCGGCCTCGTGGGCTTTCCTTGTACACCCACCGCCGAAGGAGGATCTGCGTTGTGTACAGCTTCTCTGCTACATACTGTACCTCGGCAGTGCACAGTAGTTTTCTTTCGATCTCCCTACATACCCGTTCCACTGCATACGTCACGCCAAGTAGGTCCCCCACAATGCTGAACTTCCTCATGGTCGCCGTCCCGAGGTCCCCGCAGTGCGCCACACCACTGCAAACTGCTGCTGTCGTGCCCTCCGCCACCTTCGCATGATTCATCACCGCAAACCGCATGCCAGCTAGTTCATGCTCCGGACAAGGCTGTGCCGCGTTGAAGGACAGAGCTAGTTTGTTACCTGTGAATGTGTCGAGGATCCCCCTGCACTCCTTCGCCGCCTTCACCACCCCCTCCACTATTTCGCTGTGGCGAGTTTGGTAGTGACCCTTGTCGTCCTGAGGCAGGTCGACGTTGATCACGCACAGTGTAGTGATGCACCTTTTCAGAATCTTTTTGTATTTCGTCTTTTGTACTGAATTTATAGCATTGGGGCATGGCTTGGAAGAGGTGGTCGCAAGCGAGCCTCCTATCTTGGACCTCATTGAGGAGAGTGACGACATCGTTTTGGAGGTGTTTGAACTGTCGCTATGGACGAAGCACGACATCGGGAGATACGGCCGGTAGTTGTGAAGGTTGTGGACAAGCACAAGGAGCAGACGCTTCAGCTCGTCTGGGAGGTTGTTCTCCTTGTACAAATGCGATGTCGCCATGTCCAGGTTGAAGTCAGCCATGCACTGCGCCACCTCATGCGTCGTGATGATTGCCGCTTCCACTTTCCTCTGTTCGCTGTCCACCTTCATCGCAAACCCTCTTGTGAAGTACAGGTCAAATATAAATACGTTTATCTGAATGAGGCTGGAAGTAAGAGACCTATTCAAATCTTTTTTGCAAGGAAGGTGATCACAGTCACAGAAGTTCTTCTTCCTGTCTTCATACAAAGGTACCTCGGAGAGGTCATAGAACCCAAAGCGAAATGAGTCCTCAATACTGAGAAAGAAAAGCCACAGGCAGGCAGTGATGACAACTACTATTGTGGCGTACTGCCTGCCCTTCATCACCAGAAGGCAGTCAATGAGCACTACGAAACAGGGCCATGCTCGTGCTGTGCCATCGAGGATGCTGTAGTAGTCTGTGACCAAGATGGGGACAATCAACGAGATGGCGCAGAACTCGACCAAAAGGTCAGGCGCGCGCTTCGTGACCACCAGTGTGGTAAACATGATGCCACAGCTGATGATTGTCCACACGATAACCGCGAGAATTGCATCGTGTTGTGGCACGAAGCAGGCTATTGTGCTAGCTATCAAGGAAACCGAAGTCGCCAACGACAGCAGTTTCTTGCGTAAAACCTGTACAGAGTCATCGTCGGACCTGATCAGGTACCTCCAGAGTGCTTCGTAACAGCAGCACTTCATTTACCCGTCCTTTTGAAAATGTGGCGAGGGGTGAAAAAAGAAATCAAAATAAACAATGCAAACAAGGCAAGGCTATCCCTTGGTAAAGGGATAAAAAGAAAATAACATAAAAGGAAAAAGGATGCCAGTGTTGGTCTGTCTACTTGATTACAGGGGGCGCACCTCGGCCGAGTTATAGCTTATTCTGTATTCCGGTGTGCAGCTCAGCCCCAGCCGGAGCGCCCCGTGCTCTTGCAGTTGGCTGCCTCATACACCACCTACATCTCTCTCCCTTCAACAGCGGTTTCTCCTTCTTCTGTAGTCTTGCCTGCTTCCCCAGCTTGGCTGCTGTTCCCTTCCTCCTGCTCCACCGCTCGATCACCGCCACGTCCCCCCCCGATGGATCGCAGCAACGTATGTTACCAGGTGTCCCTAAACCTGCCAAAATAAATAATAATACATAGCCAGTTCAGGACTACATGGCTGTGCTTAAGATCTTCTTGTACAGTATTCTTTTGGATCATTCCTAGATTTCGAAACAAACACGTTCAGGGGGAACCTTTTCAGCAATGGCCCTGCTGAGCAGTTCTACCTCAGCAGAAGAGCTTGCATCCTTAATGTTCAAGTCACCATGTCCAAGCAAGTACCGCTTCCCTATGGCGTTGTACTCCTCATACATCCTTGCGGCTTCATCTATCTGGTACACCCATTCCGACTCATCTGCTTCATCGGGAACCGATGGTGTCACACAGTACAGATACACTCGTGTAAATTCAGAATTATCATCCATCTCACTTTTGAACAGCCACTCCTGAAGAACGAGTCGTGTCTGATATATGTGTTCCACTTCCCTTTGAGCTGTTTCGTTACAAAGCAACGTGAAATCCATCTTCCTGCACACCCGTTCCATGGCATACGTCAAGCCAAGGAGGTCCCCGATGATGCTGAACTTCCTTAAGGTCGCTGTCCCGAGATCACCACAGTGAACCACACCGCTGCAAACTGCTGCTGTGCCCTCTCCCACAACTAAGAGACAGAGGACGGTGCACTTCATACACGACAGAGCATGCTGCGAGCAAGCCTGTGCTGCATTGAAGGACAGGATCAGCTTGTTTCCAACAAAGGTGTCGAGGATCCCCCTGCACTCCGTTGCCATTCTCACCACCTCCTCCACCATCTCTCCGTGGCGTGCTTGGTACTGTGTTTTGTTAGTCTGTGATATCTGAACGTTGATCAGACACAGTGATGCTACGCACTTGCTCAGCGCTTTCTTCCTTGTTAGGGAAGAGGAATCTGTGAAATTACGCCGGACGGCAACAGTATGCTCAGATGAAAGACTGCATTGGTTGGGAACGAAGCAGGACATGGGGAGGTAGGGGCGGTAGTTCCGAAGGTTGCTGACCAGCACAAGCAGCACGCCCTTCAGTTCACCGGGGATGCTGTTCTCTTTATCCAGATGCTCAGAAGCAGTATCAAGGTCGAAGTCAGCCATGCACTGCGCCACCTCATGCGTGGTGGCGATGGCTGCTTCAACCTTCCGCTGCTCTGACAAGGCCTTAGTCGCAAACCCTCTTGTGAAGTAGAAGTCGAAAAGGAAAGCGCACAGCTGCAGGCCATAATTCCCGAAAGCAACACTCGCGCTTTTCTTGCAAGGCAGATGATCACAATCGCAAAGGTTCGTCTTCCTAGTCTCGTGCGAAGTTGTGAAGCTAAGGTCATAGAACCCAAAGCGAAGCATATCCTCAATACTGAGAAAGAAAAGCCACAGGCAGGCAGTGATGACAACTACTATTGTGGCGTACTGCCTGCCCTTCATCACCAGAAGGCAGTCAATGAGCACTACGAAACAGGGCCATGCTCGTGCTGTGCCATCGAGGATGCTGTAGTAATCTGAAACGAGGGTGGGAACCAAGAAAGTAATAGCGGTGAACTCGACCAAATAGTCTGGCGCACGCTTTGTGATTAACAGAACAGAAAGAACAATGAGGCCACTCAGCATGCTCCACAAGATCATTAAAGTAAGCACCATATTCTTGTTGAATATCATTACTACACAGCAAATGATCACTGTCACAATGGACGACAAGCTCAAGAGCTTCTTGCGAAGGATCTGAAGCGAACTGTCATCAGGGCGTATGAGGTACCGCCACAACGATTCAGAACACCTGCAAGCCATCACTCACCTGTAAGAAATACTGCATTGTACTTAACTCATAAAGGACCGGAGCTGAATATTCAGCTAAAAAAGATTTTTTAAATTCTGCTAAGGCATTTTAGTGCTCTGCATGCCCACTCTTTAAAGAGGGGCCTTATTGCGCGACTTTTTTTATACTGAACGCCTAAATCGCCCGTAAATCTTTGCATCCAAACTGCAAGGGGAGAGGAAAAATAGTGGCACAGACATTGTTTTTTTTACACCCCATAAGGAGTAGTGCCGAAAGCACTTCTGAAGAAGGGTCAGTGTCACCGGATGATGAGGATATCCCGGATATGGAATGGGATGACAAAATCGAGAAGGTGGGGAGGAAAATATTTCGCAAGGTACAGGTCCAAGTGTACCAGTAGTGGGTCTCAACGGGCTGGAGGTTTTTCCTTTGTTTTTGATAGGGCGGCCCTCCAGCAGGGGGTTTGTCCTGTACTTTTGAGTTGTTTTTCACTCCTGCGGCTCTACAAGGCTATCGTGGGGTGGGCAGCAAGCCATTCGAGTGGTGTAGAGGCGGCGCAATCTTATAAATCTTGTGGTTCCTTCTTGGTCATCCCTGTATGTACCCAAGCGAAACCTTGCTGTAGATGAACCATCAAATGCTGTAGAAGCGTGTCGGGTTCATTGTTTATGAGTCGAAGAAGAGGAAGCGTTATGGGTTCAAAATGCAAATCAGACACCGGTTACACTCCAAACATGATTGTTTGTACCGGCGCGGGCACCCGGGGGAAAGAGGCAGAGCTGCTCACCGAATATCAGCACCAGAATTACTGGATTGTCTTGACAACTGCTTTCGCTTGTCCCATTGTTGATACGGATTTACAATGCGGATTTCCACTGCATGGGGACCATCAGGAAAACCCGGAAATTGCTCCCAGAATACCCATTCAGTGTCAGCAAGTGTGTGGCAAAGAAATCTTGTCAAACAACATCATCGCAAAAGGGTGGCACCCACATCAAGTGTTCCCCGCCGGAGCCGAAGATACCTACCCCTCAGGGTGCACCTTCACGTACCAAGGGTGCGCCTTCAATGTGTCCTGAAAAGACGCAAAAGGCACGGAATTGCACTGTGTGCAACAAATTAGAGAAAAAACGACCAGACCATGTTCTCGTGCAGAGATTGCAACGCAGCAATGTGCCCTGTGCCCTGTTTCGAATTTTTTCACATTAACGACACCTTAAAAAACCACCTGAAAACCTCTTGAAAACCACTTGAAAATAGAAATACGTTTAAATTGGACAAGTCGCATATCTGCGGCACCTCAGACCTTGTGTTCAAAGAACGGCCATAAGTGGTGAAAAAAGAATAACCAGCCCACCCTGCACGCTGCTTGCCGAAACCATGGAACCTCTGGATAGCATGTGCCCTTTGCAAGAGGTTGTTTCTCTCAAATGCTGCTCTACCACCAAAGTTTGGGCGCGTCTGGGCTGAAATGCAGGCCGCTTCGCGCTCCAGAAATGGGGTAGTGAAAATAATATAGGTACACACCCTCTAACTCCACCCTCGCCATTTTATTTTGGTATTTGAACGAAAAGTTCAAAATCGACTTTTTAGACGAAAAATAGCGGTCCTTTATGGGTTAAGAAACATGACATTTAAGATGCATCTCAAAAAAGCTGCCTGTAAAGACAGCCCACTACAATCCCATCAGTAGCACAGTGTCCTCACAGAAGGAGGAGGTACCTTGTCCTCCAAACAGGTTCTCAGGTGCTTCTCGTCAGGGGTCTCAGCCTCCTTCATCTCAAGGCCAGTGTGCCCAAGTAAATACCGCTTCCCAATCATGTTGTACTGCTCATACTTCTTTGTGACCTCATCTATCTGGTACATCCATTCCGTTTCCTCTGCTTCTTTTGGAACAGCTGGTGTCACACTGTACAAGAACACCTGTGTGTCCTCAGAGGTGGACTCGTTCTTCAACAACCATTCCTGAAGAATAAGAAGTGTCTGATACACGTGCTCTACTTCCTTTCGGACCAAATCGTTGCACAGCAACCTGAACCCCATCTTCCTGCACACCCGTTCCATGGCACAACCAAGGTTCGGAAGGTCCCCGATGATGCTGAACTTCCTCATGGTTGCTGTCCCGAGATCACCACAGTGAACCACACCACCATACACAGCTGCTGTCGTGCCCTCTCCCACAGCCAAGAGACAGAGGACGGTGCACTTCATACACGACAGAGCATGCTGCGAGCAAGCCTGTGCTGCATTGAAGGACAGGATCAGCTTGTTCCCAACAAAGGTGTCGAGGATCCCCCTGCATTCCGTTGCCGCTCTCACTACCTCCTCCACCACCTCTCCGTGGCGTGCTTGGTACCGTACCTTGTCCTCTTGTGACATCTGAAAACTGATGAGGCTCATGGTCACACAGGATCTCCTCAGTTCCAACCTTTTGAAATTAGCCACAAGATGTTCGCTTGTGGATGATTCGCCGTTACTGCTGACCGCAGTGTTCCGACGAGACAGCTTGTTGCAAGGGGAACGATCCTGATCACTGGAGCGATCGGCTTCCTCACTGTTGACAAAGCAGGACATGGGGAGGTAGGGGCGGTAGTTCCGAAGGTTGCCGACCAACGAGAAGAGCACGCACTTCAGTTCATCCGGAATGTTGTTCTCGTTGTGAAGGCGCAACGCTGCCGTGTCGAGATCGAAGTCAGCCATGCACTGCGCCACCTCATGCGTGGTGGCGATGGCTGCTTCAACCTTCCGCTGCTCTGACAAGGCCTTCCTTGAAAACCCTCTTGTGAAGTAGAAGTCGAGGAGGAACACACTAAGTTGGAACACTGCCGAGAAGAAAACCTCAGAGACAGCCTTAGGGCAAGGAAGGTGTTCACAGTCACAAAACACTTCTCTCCTTTCTTCGTAAGAAGGTCCGATGTCGAGGTCGTAGAACCCAAAGCGCAGCCATACCTCGAAACCGTTGAGGACAATCCAAAAACAGGCAAAGGACACCACCACGATGGATGCGTACGGCCTACACTGAAGAACAAGGAGCAAATCGACAAAGATGATGAGACAGGGCCACATCCTGCCGGAGTTTGTAAGGGAGGTTAAGTAGTCATAGAAGAATACGAAGGGCACAACTGTTATCATAACGAACTCAATTAGAACATCTGGCACCGTCTTCTTGAGAATTATGTACATCACAGAACCAAAGTTAATGAGCCCAATGATGGCCATGGATGCTGCCCTCAGGGGGCTTTCTTCTACGCCCATTGCTAAGAACATAATGCATACTGCCACCGTAAAAGATAAAGCAGGCACCATCAGTTTCTTACGGAAGATCTGTATCTTTGAGTCATCCCAGTTCAACAGACATTGGTGGACCATTTCTTTTTCCCCCCCTTTGAGTAGAAGTTCAGGCTTTTAAAAAAGAACGAACAAAGTTTCGTACGTCACGCATCCCGGGGCCTGGGAGGGCCGTCCATGCGCTCGTAATTTGTGCATACGATAAACCAAAAAAGAGGGGAATAAAAAGGAGAGGTAGAGAACGTAGGGGAAAAAAAAAAAAAAAAGAAAAGAAAAAGGGGGAAATCAGAGGCATTCTGTTTTTTTCTCCTTTTTTCTGTTACAAATATATATCTTTCAAAAAAGAAAAAAAATGATTTTATAACTATATGTGTTTCAGAACACCTCATGTTTTCACGAAAAGAAAATCCGTGTCTGTCCCCACTTTATCTTTTTCTTTTCTTTCTTCTTTTTTTTTCATCTTTTCTTTTTTTTCTTTTTTTTTGTCAGTGTTTCCCTTCAAGCAAACGGGCCCCAGAACCCTTGGTAGACCCCAAGAGCAGCTTCGCAAGCTGTTGGATCAGGGGAACCACGATCGGGGGAGAATAGCCCCTTGGACTGCAAGTCCATTCTGTCTTTCAACTGCTTCCAAACTTCGGGGTGGGTAGGCGCAAGGTTGATATGCTCGGTGGGGTCGCTGAATATATCATAAAGGCACCCTGTAGAAGCTGTGTCACCACATTCCTGGACGGCCTGCGAGGAATTCCATGTGGTCGTGGCATTGGGGTACAGAGGCCCAGGCCAGCCTGCTTGACTCACACTACCGATTAGAATCTTGTAACGTCCCTTTATGAGCCCGCCAAGCTTTGTTGGAGAAGGCACGAGAATAGTGTCGGAGGAGCCGAGCAAGATTTCATCCCTTGGGGATACAACTGACGTGGTAGTGAGGTAGTCCCACATATCGATGGAGTCTATTGGAGGAAGGCCTGCTTTTTCCGCTTTCTCGTCGCGAGGGTCCACGCCGGCAAGATTTGCTAATGTTGCGTACCAATCCCATGCTGTAATGAGGCCTTCCAGTCTGGTCCCTTTGGCCTTCGGGGGGAGGTGTCCGCCTGAGATGAAGGCGTTGGTGCGGATCCCGCCCTCCCAGTTCGACATTTTCCCGCCTTTCAACGGGTAGTTGTTGCCCGCGTCTCCAGGATACAACGCACCACCGTTGTCAGTGTGCACAATGACCACCGTTGAGTCCCATAAACCGTTCTGTTTCAAAGAATCTGTTACGTTGCCTATGGCTTCGTCGATGTAGTACGTCATTGCATGGTATATCCTACGCAGGGGGTCAGATATGAACGAAAACCGATCGAGGTAGCTCTGCGGCACCGCGTAAGGGTTGTGGACAATGTGCGCAGACCAGAACACAAAGAACGGCCTCGCTGGGTTATTGATGACGTTGAGGACCCGGTTTGTAAACAGCTCCTCCTCGTAAACACAGTGACGATGCTGCGCTTGCTGCGAACAATCGTCCGTGTTGTTGAGACCCCTCGCCGGCATATTGGTCTCCCATAGGTCGACCACCCCTGTCCCGTTGCACTCCCCGATTGTCATGTTCCAGTAATCGTTCATGTGGTGGAAGTAGTGAAGTGAATCGTCATAACCCCTGCCTTGAGGGGTGTGTTCGACAGTTGCCATCCCCGCGTCCCACTTCCCGTACATATGTGTGGAGTAACCTCCTGATTTCATTACTTCAGCAAGGCCCGTCATGTTTCTTGGGATCCCGGTGTAGCCGGATATTGTGTCGTTGGGGTTTCGGTAGTCTACGCCAAGGTTCAGGACGTTCACGTGGACGGGGTTCCTCCCGCTCTGCACTGCGCACCTCGTCGGGCTGCAGAATTTGTACGTGTAGTGTCTATCGAGCTCTATGCCTTCCTTGACAAGTTTGTTCATGTGTGGTGTTTGCACATCGGTGTATCCTTGCGGCCTGTGCCACCCTGCATCCGCCCATCCATAGTCGTCTAACAATATGTACAAGATGTTCGGCCGCACAGCAGCGAGAGCTGCTAGAAGCACGGTCGGTAACGCCAACATTTTGTTGTTGTCGTCTTATGGAAAAGAAACCTGCAAAGGGGGGTGGAAGGGAAAGAAAGGGGGGAAAAGAACATCTCACTACAACAAGCATCCTTTTCTAGTCGCATTTGGGGCCGTGCAACCAGCGTTCACCTCTTCGTCGGACGCCCAGCTCCGCAGCCGCTCGCGAAAAAATGCGCATTTTCCAGCTTGCGACGATATCGTAATCTTCCTCGGTCCGCTCTCACAGCATGCTGCATTGAGCACAGCATCCATCTCTGCTTGGGGAACGTTGTGGTACCCATTGTAATGTATGCCGTCTGGTGTGCGGGCTGAGGTAGTGAGAGTGATATCTGAAATATCGATGTGACCGGTAACACCTGGGTGGCAGAAGGGGAGAGATGCAAGAACGCTACGGTAGGCGGCTACCTTCCGCGGGTAGTTGCACTCATAGCATAGTGTTTGTTCAGCACAAACTGTTCGCGCGTGAATAGTACGCAAGCCGAGAATGTAGAGGCTAGCGGTGGGGGGCATGGAACTACGCAGCTCGGTGACGCGGCTCATTGTTTGCGTGAAGAATGCGCTGATACCGCATGACCTCTCACCCATGTCCCACAACCCGGGGTTTATAATCACTACGTTTGCAGTCATGAGTGCCGAGATGTACTGCGGATGTTTCCTGATTGCAGCAAATTCGTGGCCTTCGGGGACTCCTACCATTGGATCGTGGTAGTACTCCAGTCCAGCCGTTTCCCCTGTGTCGTTCCTGTCTCCTCTAAAAGCGAATCCTTTACTCCCGCCGCTTATGAATCTGGCCATGTTGCGGATTGCTTTGTCCCCTATACTCCCTGCCACCTCATACATTACACTGTCTCCGATCAACACGATCTTCCGCTGTTTCAGGCACGTTCTCACCTCCTCTGTTCTGTACTTTCTTATGCTGTTTACCTCCTCCTCCGTCATCATCATGCCGGTGGTTACAAGTACCGCCATTGCGGCTGCCATCACCTTCGTCGATCTATGCATATCTGTTTCCTTTTTTGTTCCTTTTATCTTCCGATCTGTGCATTTCTCTTTTTTTTCTTTGTTCCCCTCCTCTTTTTGTATTGCGCTTTTGAGTGTAAAGCATAGTCTTCCACAACGAAGCTTATTGAAATAACTTTCTTTTTTTAAATCTTTTATGACCACCACATCTTTGTACTCGCTCCATTCACTTTGAGAAAACCCAAATTCTTGACTGCCTGTAAAGACAGCCCACTACAATCCCATCAGTAGCACAGTGTCCTCACAGAAGGAGGAGGTACCTTGTCCTCCAAACAGGTTCTCAGGTGCTTCTCGTCAGGGGTCTCAGCCTCCTTCATCTCAAGGCCAGTGTGCCCAAGTAAATACCGCTTCCCAATCATGTTGTACTGCTCATACTTCTTTGTGACCTCATCTATCTGGTACATCCATTCCGTTTCCTCTGCTTCTTTTGGAACAGCTGGTGTCACACTGTACAAGAACACCTGTGTGTCCTCAGAGGTGGACTCGTTCTTCAACAACCATTCCTGAAGAATAAGAAGTGTCTGATACACGTGCTCTACTTCCTTTCGGACCAAATCGTTGCACAGCAACCTGAACCCCATCTTCCTGCACACCCGTTCCATGGCACAACCAAGGTTCGGAAGGTCCCCGATGATGCTGAACTTCCTCATGGTTGCTGTCCCGAGATCACCACAGTGAACCACACCACCATACACAGCTGCTGTCGTGCCCTCTCCCACAGCCAAGAGACAGAGGACGGTGCACTTCATACACGACAGAGCATGCTGCGAGCAAGTTTGTGCTGCATTGAAGGACAGGATCAGCTTGTTCCCAACAAAGGTGTCGAGGATCCCCCTGCATTCCGTTGCCACTCTCACTACCTCCTCCACCACCTCTCCGTGGCGTGCTTGGTACCGTACCTTGTCCTCCTGTGATAACTTAAAACTGATGAGGCTCATGGTCACACAGGACTTCCTTAGTTCCGACATTTTGCTACTAGCCATGATGAAACGCTCGCTTGTGGACTTTGTGGATGATTCGAAAATACTGTTCTCAGGGCTCTTGCGACGAGACAGTATCATGTTGTCACTGGAGCGACTGGATTCGTCACTGTTGACAAAGCAGGACATGGGGAGGTAGGGGCGGTAGTTCCGAAGGTTGCCGACCAACGAGAAGAGCACGCACTTCAGTTCATCCGGAATGTTGTTCTCGTTGTGAAGGCGCAACGCTGCCGTGTCGAGATCGAAGTCAGCCATGCACTGCGCCACCTCATGCGTGGTGGCGATGGCTGCTTCAACCTTCCGCTGCTCTGACAAGGCCTTCCTCGAAAACCTTTTTGTCAAGTAGAAGTCGAAAAGGAAAACGCACATCTGCAGGCCATAATTTTCAATAGCAATACTTGCGCTTTTCTTGCAAGGCAGATGATCACAATCGCAAAGGTCGGTCTTCCTAGTCTCGTGCGAAGTTGTGAAGCTAAGGTCATAGAACCCAAAGCGAAGCATATCCTCAATACAGAGAAAGAAAAGCCACAGGCAGGCAGTGATGGCAACTACCTTTATGGCGTACTGCCTGCCCTTCATCAACAAAAGGCAGTCAATGAGCACTACGAAAGCGGGCCATCCTCGTGTCGTGCCCTCAATGACGCTGTAGTAATCTGTAACGAGGGTGGGAACAATGAAAGTAAGGGCGGAGAACTCGACCAAATAGTCTGGCGCACGCTTTGTGATTAACAGAACAGAAAGAATGATAGTCGCGCTCGCCAAGCCCCACAAGGACATTAAAGTAAGCACCATATTCCTGTAGGATATCATACCTACACAGCAAACGATCACTGTTATAATAGTTGCCCAACCCAAGAGCTTCTTGCGAATGATCTGAATCGAACTGTCATCAGGGCGTATGAGGTACCGCCACAACGATTCAAGACGCTTGCAAGCCATCATCTCACCTGTAAGAAGTACTGTATTGTACTTAAGAAACATGACATTTAAGATGCATCTCAAAAAGCTGCCTGTAAAGACAGCCCACTACAAAACCCATCAGTAGCACAGTGTCCTCACAGAAGGAGGAGGTACCTTGTCCTCCAAACAGGTTCTCAGGTGCTTCTCGTCAGGGGTCTCAGCCTCCTTCATCTCAAGGCCAGTGTGCCCAAGTAAATACCGCTTCCCAATCATGTTGTACTGCTCATACTTCTTTGTGACCTCATCTATCTGGTACATCCATTCCGTTTCCTCTGCTTCTTTTGGAACAGCTGGTGTCACACTGTACAAGAACACCTGTGTGTCCTCAGAGGTGGACTCGTTCTTCAACAACCATTCCTGAAGAATAAGAAGTGTCTGATACACGTGCTCTACTTCCTTTCGGACCAAATCGTTGCACAGCAACCTGAACCCCATCTTCCTGCACACCCGTTCCATGGCACAACCAAGGTTCGGAAGGTCCCCGATGATGCTGAACTTCCTCATGGTTGCTGTCCCGAGATCACCACAGTGAACCACACCACCATACACAGCTGCTGTCGTGCCCTCTCCCACAGCCAAGAGACAGAGGACGGTGCACTTCATACACGACAGAGCATGCTGCGAGCAAGTTTGTGCTGCATTGAAGGACAGGATCAGCTTGTTCCCAACAAAGGTGTCGAGGATCCCCCTGCATTCCGTTGCCACTCTCACTACCTCCTCCACCACCTCTCCGTGGCGTGCTTGGTACCGTACCTTGTCCTCTTGTGACATCTGAAAACTGATGAGGCTCATGGTCACACAGGATCTCCTCAGTTCCAACCTTTTGAAATTAACCACAAGATGTTCGCTTGTGGATGATTCGCCGTTACTGCTGACCGCAGTGTTCCGACGAGACAGCTTGTTGCAAGGGGAACGATCCTGATCACTGGAGCGATCGGCTTCCTCACTGTTGACAAAGCAGGACATGGGGAGGTAGGGGCGGTAGTTCCGAAGGTTGCCGACCAACGAGAAGAGCACGCACTTCAGTTCATCCGGAATGTTGTTCTCGTTGTGAAGGCGCAACGCTGCCGTGTCGAGATCGAAGTCAGCCATGCACTGCGCCACCTCATGCGTGGTGGCGATGGCTGCTTCAACCTTCCGCTGCTCTGACAAGGCCTTAGTCGCAAACCCTCTTGTGAAGTAGAAGTCGAGGAGGAACACAGCTATCTGGAACACTGCCGAAAAAGATGCCTGAGTGACAGGCTTCGAGCAAGGAAGGTGATCGCAGCCACAAACGTCAGCCCTCCTTTCTTCGTAAGAAGGTCCGATGTCGAGGTCGTAGAACCCAAAGCGCAGCCATACCTCGAAACCGTTGAGGACAATCCAAAAACAGGCAAAGGACACCAACATGATGGTTGCGTACGGCCTACACTGAAGAACAAGGAGATAATCAACAAAGAGAATTAAGAGGGGCCATGTCCTTTCCGAGTTACGCAAAATGTTATGGTAATCATAAAAACACACGAGGGGAACCATCACCAGGACCAGGAGCTCTGTTACAAGGTCTGGCGCTGCTTTCACGAAACCAACATACAGCAGAGTACCAAGATTGAAACATGTCACAGTTGAATACAAAGATGCTATCACGAGGTTCGGTGACAACGGTAGTGACAACCCTGCAGTTGCCACTGAGAACAAGCATGTTACCAGTATCAATTTCTTGCGGTATATCTGCAGCTCAGAGTCACCCGGGTTGAATAGGTGGCTTAGTAAACCCATCTTTCCATTCAGGTGCTGCAGAAAAAGTGGGGAGGACAAGAAAACTCTGCTTTGAAATGAAGCGATTAACACTAACTAGAGAGGGAAAAAAAAGAAGCAAATGGGGCTAAGACAAGCAACAGCACCCAGGATTTTAAGCAACTTTTCAGAGGGCTCACCTCATTTGAGGAGATCCTCGTAAACGGTGGTTAAGCTAAGACAGGCAGCAGCACCCAGGGTTAGCAACACGATCTTTCTCAGGGACCCCCGTATCAGCAAGAAAATCACCGCCAATTTCAACATTTTTCAGAGGCCTCAGATCAATCTCTCTAAGAGCCTCGCAACCAGCTAAAAAGTCGTCCCCAATACGCCTCACCCCCGCTAAAGGAGCCAGATCAATTGAGGAGATCTTCGTATATGTGAGAAACCCGTTCCCGATTGTCTCCACGCGACGCAGCTGCGAGAGGTCGATGGTGGTGAGGAGCGAGCCTGAGAAGAAGGAGTTGCCGATTTCCCTCAAGTTCGTCAGAGAACTCAAATCAACTGTTTTGACCCCGCTCATGCTTAAAAAAAAATCCCCTATGCTCCGTACATTCTTGAGAGGGGATAAATCGACCTTCTTCATACCGCGACTGTGAGATAGGAACCCGTTTGAGATCTTACGGAGAGAAGGCGGGAGAACGACGGAGGTGAGACAAGAGTGAAAAAGGAACTGATCCCCCACAGAGGTCACACTCGTGAGACCCGAGAGATCCACTGTGTCCACGTTTAAGTCAACCCTGCCTTCTGGACCAGTGAAACATGATGCAAGGAAATTACTGCCTATACTGGTGACCTTTGGAAGATCAAAGGAAATATTGAGGGGTTTAGTCGCAAATGGACTTAAACTGTACATCCATTCCTCGGTATCTCTCGAACCCATTGCAGAAATAGAAGTCACCTGACCCATAGGGTCTGTCAGTTTGAGGTTCCGCACTGTGAGTATATATGAAAACACGATGGCCAAGTCAAGCACACCGCCAGCAACGTTTGATGCATTCACCACAACAAGGAGGTTGGGATCGCTTTCCACACGTGTCATGATCATGTTCTTTTGGATCGGTAGATGTTCCAAACGGATGTGAAGCCCAATCATGTCACTCAATGTTAACTCGCACTCATTCGAAAGACCAGTGTCCTGTATTTGTTTTCCCGGGTCGCTTTCCAGCTCCGCTCCCTCGTAGTACAGCACAAAGGACCCGTCAGCAAAACCAGTTGCATTCGCTGTTTTCCTGTACAAATGCTGCAGTGTCTCATCACCAGGAAGGTCCAAGGAGTGGACCCCTTGAAGCGTTCTCACGGTCACGGTGATGCTCATTTTCCGTTTTTACTTTCTCTTTAGAGGGGGCAGGAGGGGCTATGTTGGCAGGTAAACGCGTTTCTTTTTTTTTCTTTGGAGCTGTTTCCTTAACGAGAAAGAACAATGGGAAGATTCGCTGCCCTCTGACCTTCTTCTGAATGCACTTGTGTACGCTTCCAGCTTTCTCTTCGAGAAGCCGGTCCCGTTTTGCCACCACTGAAAAATAAAAAAGCTCAAATGAAAACAAACAAAGGGCTGCAGAAAAGGGGAAAACGAAGCAAAATCGCAAAAGGGTCAACTTATTACACTAAAAGTGAACTGGGGGGGTGGTTAAGCTACGACAAGCTAAGACAGGCAGCAGCACCCAGGGTTAGCAACACGATCTTTCTCAGGGACCCCCGTATCAGCAAGAAAATCACCGCCAATTTCAACATTTTTCAGAGGCCTCAGATCAATCTCTCTAAGAGCCTCGCAACCAGCTAAAAAGTCGTCCCCAATACGCCTCACCCCCGCTAAAGGAGCCAGATCAATTGAGGAGATCTTCGTATATGTGAGAAACCCGTTCCCGATTGTCTCCACGCGACGCAGCTGCGAGAGGTCGATGGTGGTGAGGAGCGAGCCTGAGAAGAAGAAGTCGCCGATTTCCCTCAAGTTCGTCAGAGAACTCAAATTAACTGTTCTGACCTTGCTATAGCTGAAAAAACCATCCCCTATGCTCTGAACATTCTTGAGAGGGGATAAATCGACCTCATTCACAGCAGTGCTGTTAGCCATGAACTCATTTGAGATCTTACGGAGAGAAGGCGGGAGAACGACGGAGGTGAGAGAAGATTGAACAAGGAACTCCTCCCCCACAGAGGTCACACCCGTGAGACCCGAGAGATCTACCGTGTTTATGTTCAAGTCAACGTCGCCTTCTGGACCAATGAAACACGATGTAAGGAAATTACTGCCTATACTGGTGACCTTTGGAAGATCAAAGGAAATATTGAGGGGTTTAGTCGCAAATGGGCTGAAACAGTACATCCATTACTGGATGCCTCGAACCCATTGCAGAAATACCCATAGGGTCTGTCAGTTTGAGGTTCCGCACTGTGAGTATATATGAAAACACGATGGCCAAGTCAAGCACACCGCAGCAACCTTTGATGTATTCACCACAACAAGGAGGTTGGGATCGCTATCCACACGTTTCATGATCATGTTCTTTTGGATCGGTAGATGTTCCAAACGGATGTGAAGCCCAATCATGTCACTCAATGTTAACTCGCACTCATTCGAAAGACCAGTGTCCTGTATTTGTTTTCCCGGGTCGCTTTCCAGCTCCGCTCCCTCGTAGTACAGCACAAAGGACCCGTCAGCAAAACCAGTTGCATTCGCTGTGTTTTCCTGTACAAATGCTGCAGTGTCTCATCACCAGGAAGGTCCAAGGAGTGGACCCCTTGAAGCGTTCTCACGGTCACGGTGATTTACTCATTTTCATATGAGTTAAAATTATATGGAACGAATCCCACTCACTGGCTGCCTTGCTTCGTCCACCAAGGTACCTCGGTCGTGAATCAAATCTCGCCATCTGATTGCTTGTCTTACTTCAGAAATCTGGTGAAAAGAGAATGAAAAAGAATGAGACGTTGTAGAGGTAAAGCTAAAGAAGGAAAGAACTGAAGCTTATGTGCTTCACAGTTCACGTTAAGTTAAAAAATAACAAAAAAAAAAAAAGAGACATTTAAAAAAAAAAAAAGGTTATCGGCTGCAAAGAAAAAATAATATCGCAGAACGACTGAGCAGAGAGAGAGAAAAAAAAAATAGTTCTTTATGACTTATGAGCGAAAAAAAAAAACTTTTTTAAAAAGCCGCTCGGCTCAAGTTGCATATAGTTATAAAATCATCCTTTTGAAAGATATATACTTGAAACAAAAAAAAAATAAAAGGTGTCTTTGAAGGGAACCTGCAGTATGTGACAGGACCGCCGTAACATAATCAATTCATTCTAATAAAAGAGGGAACAGTCTTTTTTTTCTTTTCCATCCCGTCCCTGTTCCCACATTCTGTTTTCGAAAACTGGCCCTACCACCTCATGGGACCCCATCTTCTGCTGATAAGACAAACAAATAAACAAAAAAGAGGAATAATAATATCGAGAGCAAAAAAAAAAAATAATTCTTTATGACTTATACGTCCTTGTTGTTTGCACGAGCGAGAAGATCATAAGGAGCTACGAGGGTCTAAATAAAAGGGGACAGTCTTTGTTTTTGTCATTCTGTTTTCGAAAACTGGCCCTACCACCTCATGGGACCCCATCTTCTGCTGATAAGACAGACAAATAAAAAAAGAGGGGGGGGAAAGAAGTGGCGAGTTATTCTTTTGTTTGCGAAGAAAATAATATCGCAGCAGATTGAGCTGTAAAAGAGGAAAAAAAACAAAAAAGAAATAATAATTCTTTATGACTTATATGTCCTTGTTGTTTGCACGAGCGAGAAGATCATAAAAAGCTACGAAGGTCTTTTTGCTCGGCTCAAGTTGCATATAGTTATAAAATCACCCTTTTGAAAGAAGTATTGAAACAAAATAAAAGAGGGGGAAAAAATCTTTTTCACCCCGCCCTGTCCCCACATTCAGATAGTTTTCGAGAACTCATCCAATGGGACCCCATCTTCAGATAAAACAATCATAAAAAAAGAGAAAAAGAAAGAGCCGGCTGATTCACCAACAGTAGGGATAAGCGGACAAAAAGGCTCAACTCCTTTTTTTTTTTTTTTTGTCGGACGGAAAAAAACCTGGACACCAAGGAAACCCGGATATTTTCCCGTCGAAGAAGTTTTCTTTACATATGGGGGAGAGGACAAAGATGCAGAAAGAGAACCCAGATACCCGTTTGCAGCCCAGGCCAGTATGTAGGTGGTAGTGGACCAGGCCCCCCTGACGACCTTTACAAAAAGAATTCCTCGGACATTTTTCCGTCCGGGAGTTTTTCGTTTTACAGTAATTATTTTATGGTGCAAAAAAAAAAAAAAAAAAAAAAAAAAAAAAAAAAAAAAAAGGGTTTAAAAAGCTGCGAGAGTAGAGTATTGTCAGCCCGAAAATACATGCCTAAAACGAAAAATCAACACTAGAAAAACGAGGCCGTCTCACTTCGAAACCTTTCGGGTAGATGTTCCACGATCGCTTGGAACTCTATGTCGAAGATTTCTGCAAACAAACCGGTCAGCTGATCCTTAAGACAGCCCTCATTCCGTTCGATTCGACGTGCTGGCTCGAATGAATATACCGCCTCACCGTCTTGATCAATATCATCACATCCATCAGAAGGGATATCGTAAGCAGCGTTCAGCCTCTCGATGAACGAATCTTTTAAGTTCGTCAACACTCTGCTATAGTAAGTGCCGACGGCAGGCAGCTCAGCGGCGTTTAGTACAATGTAGTCCATTATGCTGGTCAATGAAGTACCTCTCGCTGGCCCGCGGTTCGGAGAAACGGGG
Source organism: Diplonema japonicum (assembly GCA_964019335.1). Lineage (NCBI taxonomy): Eukaryota > Euglenozoa > Diplonemea > Diplonemida > Diplonemidae > Diplonema > Diplonema japonicum. The sequence goes on from OZ025696.1 coordinate 119,062, forward strand.
AGAAGAGCATTGATACCAGTGCAGATGGCAGTGTGATTACCTTTTTTTGAACCATGCTTCGTCACGCTGGACGCGAATACATTCCATGAACTTGAAAAGTGCGCAGGGGAACACACTGAATTATTCTCCAACAGTGCATTGCAATCGGATATTTTGTACCTAGCCTGTTTTGTCACACAGTTGAGCTTCAGATTCCTCTCGCCGATCCCCAGCTCGTTACGAACGGTATCATCGCGAACATGCCCGGCAAGCTCGTCTTCTCTAACAATTACGTTAATCCTATAGCCGGTGTTGTTCGTCTTTACATGTATATCGCCCACATCTGCATTGTTCAAATATGCTTTCATTGTCGATATATCGATGTGTTGTTTCGATCTGCTTTTTGTCGGGATGTGGATCCACAATGAGCGCTCTCCCCGTCCGTCTTCGGTCTGATTGTATGTGGATGTCTGCTGCAGCCGCTTCTCCTTGTTCACCGCCGCGTGAAGCAGCATCAGCAACACGTAATCGTAGTCGGTAATTTTCATTTCGCCGATTTCTTTCTTTATGCTGTTCATCAACTTCGTAGATGTCACCTTGTTGCTCCCAAGTACCTCTTCGGGGAGGGATGGACATAATGGACGGAAGCGATGCAGCTCGTGGCGTGCGTGGCATATCTTGCGAAGGCCGTCTTCTAAGGCCTTTATGTCAAGCATGTAATGTGCTCTTTCGGGATTCTTGCAGTAAGCAGTGAGCACCTCTGTACAGGCAACTACGTCGCTTTTGAAGCTACGGCAGTGCTGTGATTTGAACTTACCAGTGTCGAGAGATTGCCTTATGGTGTATGCGTCATAGAAGGGGATGGTCTGCAGCACAGCAAAGATGACAGCTGCCTTGCCCATGGTGTGGTCCGCCGAGCAGGCTTTGATCACAAAAACAGCAGAAGACACGTCAAAAGGCAGCCTGCTAATGAGCCTCCCAGTGGGCGTCAAAACGTAGCGTCCGTTTTCCTTGCGAAGCGCTTCAAGCCGAACAAGCTTTTCAATCGTATTGTTAATGTCTTCACGGGTGGGACTATTCAGGCACGCTTCGAGAATGTCAATAGGTGTGAATGGGAGGTTGTCCCTCCCGTCGCATCTGTTGTACACGTTGAGCACAGTGTCTTCAAGTGCGTCAGTCTTCATGTTGGGGGTTTTGAAGGTTTTCATTAAGCCCCCCTTCCACTCATAGTCCGTCAGCATCCTGTAACAGGTCCCGGGTGATGTGCGTCCCACACGCCCAGCTCTTTGAATGATCGCGTCCTTCGTCGCGAAGCAGTAGTCAAGCTTTTTATGGGGTTCGTCATTGTTCCGCAATACGGGTGCTTTCTGAAGACACCTGTCTACTACGACTGTTGCGTTCTCGATAGTGATGCTGCTCTCTGCTATGTTGTTCGCCAGGATCACACGACGCCTAGCCGTGCACCGCATGGCCGCCTCATGCTTCTCCACGGGGATCCTTGAATGCAGAACTGACACATCGACGTCAAGCTGCTTTTTAAGCTCAATGGACCAGTCACTCAGCAAATCCCACGCAGGGAGGAACACAAGCACCACCTCGTTCCTGTCCTCACGCTTTGCTGCCTCGATCAATTCCACAATAAGGGAGTAGCAGAAGTCGTCTCTGACACTGCATAGCTCAGAATCGAAGTAGCACCGCATTCCCAGCCATTCTTCCGTTGCTCTTTGTGCAGCCATCATTTCCTGGCGCTTCCGTATGTCGGAAAGGGTATAGGTAGCGACATTGAAGTTCTCCTTGTGGGTCGACCGGTACTCTGAGAAGGCGCGGGCAGGCCAGGGGTTTGTCGTCGGGGTGAGGTCGTAGCGTGCCACACAATCGGGCGAGGCTCCGCACCTTTTAATGACATAGTCCTGCAGCTCGTCGCACATTCCGTCCAACGTAGCAGACATGATTACTAGTTTCTTGCCTGTTGTTAAGTACTCTGGCGAACACAGCAGACTGAGCAGCATCTCGTATTCTACAGTCATCTCGTGTACCTCGTCCAGTACAATGACGTCCCATGCCTCCTCCTCATTGTGAATGAGCTGCTTCACAAGAACCCCTGCTGTGCAGAACACGATGGGTGTCGTTGCGGTGCAGTGCGCGTCGCCGCTGATGTGATACCCTACCTCCGCCTCGCCGCTGAGCTTCCAGTCGAAGTCTTTGCATTCCCTTTCGAACTGAGTCCGCGAGTACAGCTCCCTGCAGGCAATCCGTCTTGGCTCTGCCACGATCACCCTCGGCCTGCGGGCAATTACTCCATTAACCTTCGACTTCATCAATTTTTCGTAGCACTGCAGATCATAGAAAATCTGAGGTACCTGCGTCGACTTGCCGCAGCCCGTCCTCCCGTTCACGATGCTAACGGAAACGTTCTTTTCCACTATGTCCGATATCATCTTTTGCAAGCCTGGATTGCATAGGAGTTCGGGTACAACCTTGTTATTGATAGTGGTGCCTAGCTTCTTGTACTCAGGCAGGACGGCGTCTACCGCGGCTTGGAGGTCGTGAGAGAAGGGTGTTGCAAGTATGGTATTTAGTGGAATGGAAGGCCCGCTGGCGAATTCTTCGATATCGATGATGGAGGCGGGAAGGGCCTCGAGCTTACGCGATAGCTGGTACTTCCACGCGCAGATCCAGATGCGGATGAGTGGTTCCTCGCGCGACGTGCTCTTTCGAATGTTCCTGTAAAGAGTGTCAGCATGGTCACCATCGCCCGACAAAAGGACGATAACAAGAGGTGCGTAGCTATTCCTGCTGGTACGGATGTTCTTGTTGATGAGGGCCTGGATCTTGGAGTCTACCTTCCCAGACTGTCTTCCATTGACGGAGTCGTAGCCTAGCAGATCGAAATGCTTCTTCACCTCGCTGTCTAGATTGGGCAACGTTTCGGTGCTGTCCACCCAATACCATCCTAAGCAGTTTCTTTCGCCCCTCTTCGACACCAACGGTCCTTCCTCACATTCGCACAGCTTGTGTATCAGCCTCTTGTAGTCAACACTGCCTGCGTGCGTGACGTGTGCTCCATCAGCTATAACTAAGGACGGCTGGCGTAGATAAGCTGGTCTGGTGAACCAGGAGTCATCCATGCACCCCATATTGTGTAACGTCGAAAGATGTGAGGTGATACCAGATTGCCAGAAAGAGAAAAAAAAGAAAAAGACAACATCAAAGAAAGAACCCATCGAACGAATAAAGAAAAATTGAGTGAACGAGACGAGGAGCTAGGAAATTCCCTCGTCTTTTGAGTGTGTCGGGGTGGGGGGGGAAAGGGGGGATAACACTATCCAGTCAGAAGCTAGGGAAACAAGACAAAACTGAGTCACGATATTACTCTATAAAAAAAGACCGGACTTTAACTATCTCGTCCAATACATCTCAAAGGCGCACCTGCAACGACAAACGTGCACACCCATTGGCGCGCACGCCTCCCATCTCGCTTTGGGTGTTGCAACTACTTGGGGCTAGAACTTTTGGCCGCCCAGGGCCTCATTTTAGTTTGCTCCCGAATAAAAAGAGAAAAAAACGATTTCTTAGTCTTGACTTATGTCGTTGTTTTTCGCACGAGTTTTTCTCGGCACAAGGTCGCATGTAATAAAGAGATTTCTCTTTTTTCTGAAAATATGAAAAGAACGAAGAGAAACCCCAAAAAGCAGAAAGAAAGAAAAAGGGGGTTATGTTCAAGGGTAGCTAGGTTAAGGGGAGACGTCCTTCGTTCACCTAACAGTACATCGCCTGCAGGCTGGAGGACAGCTTGCTGTCACTCGTCTCATCTTCGCAAGCTTTTCTAATGCTCTGCATGGATATCGACGTGTTGCTACTAAGGGCAGTCTCAGCTGCTGCACGGTACATCGCATTCTTAATCTCAGCACCTGTGAGGGGCTGCTCGGCGAGTGTGCCGAAATCAATGGAAGGAGAAAGAGGTGCGGTAGGGGGTGCAGCCGCTTCCCACAGCCGCTTGCGTGTTTGCTTAGTAGGCAGGGCAAAGGGGATCTCGAACTTCGGACGCAGGGAAGGGCGGGGCCCTGATGTGGACAAGATGACTAACCCACCAGCACGCTCAGCGTGGAAAAGAAGGTAGGCGGCAAAGGACTTGTAAGATTCCCCTTCCAGCTGCTCGACCCCCTCCAGAAGCAGCACCACATTGTTGTCTCTCGCATCTGAAAACAATGTTGCCACGTTCTTTGTGACAGTCCTGTACGCAGACATGATCTCCATGACGCTCATCACCTGCATCGGCCTAGCTAGCTCGTAAGCCACCACCTCTGCCGCAAGTGTCTTCCCTGTTCCCTTAGGACCCGCAAACACAACAACAGTGCCCGTGTTGTCTTTGAACCCCCACTGTGAACGCATGATGCCTCTCGCTTTCTCGTACCCGATCACCTCCTTGATGCCCTTCTCTGTTTCCGGTTCTGTGATGAGCTGTGCGATGCCCACTGTCGGCGCGATACGTGACTTGGTGATCGCTTGCAACCTGCCTCGGACCTGTTGTTGGCACGCTTCGTCCAAGTCGGCTCCGGACACGACAGGGTGCGCCCTGTCACGCGACACCGCTTTTGTGATCGCGTTGACAACAGCGTTCTTGATGAAACCACCGCTGAGCTCGTAGTTGACTGATAGCTCGCTCCAATTGATGTCCTTGGTGTCCAGCTTGTGGGGGATGTGCGACCTCCAGATCTTCTCTCGGAGCGTGGCATCAGGGTGTGGGAAATCGACGGAGAGCGTGATGCGGCGAAGGAGCGCCTCATCGAGGGTCGCAGCACGGTTGGTAGCCAATATGAGAAGCCCGTCAAATCGCTCCAGCTCCGTGAGGAGCAAGGTGACCGCTTTAGAGTTGTCGCGCGTCTCGAGCATCGCATCGCACTCATCGAAGAAAACAAGCGCGTTTTGTATAGACGCTTCACGGAACACCTGCCGCATGGTCTCCGGTGGACAGTCCCCGAACATGGGCACCGTTACCAGTAAAAGACGCTTCTCGAGCTGTTTCGCAAGAGCGTTGGCCATCATAGTCTTACCTGTCCCAGGCGGGCCGTGGAACAGAAGGATGACACCTGTCCCGTACCCGCCTGTCGCATCGTGGAAACCGATATCTTGGCGGAACTGCAGGGCGGCCTCGTGGTTCTCGACTGTGTCGGTGATACTCTTTTTCATCGCTTCAGGAAGAATGACACTGGAGAGGTCGACCTTCGGGGTGTAAAGGTTCGCTGCGTCGATGATATCTGAGAACTTTGTGTCGAGGCCGACGAAGTAGTCAAGCATGCGGCGGTCGATCTCCACCACACAGTCCATCAGGTCGTTTCCGCCAATCATCCGACGGTCAGAGACGCTGACTATCCCCGACGTGACCAGAGGACTCTGTTTGTGAAACGATTTTCTGTTCTCCATCTGCGATCTCAAAGACCCTATGCAGTGCACACCGAGGAGCGTTCCTACATCAAACCCAACTGTTCCCTGCGCGCGGATGGAGCTTCCAATGCGTCGCACGTCTTGAGAAACAATCCCGCTGAGAAGGGTGACAACGGTCCACAGTTCGAAATCGTTGAAGTTCTTTTGTTTTCTAACGGTCTCCAGGCGGGGCAGGCTTGTTTTCGATGTGAGCGAGAGACGAACCTCACATTTTCGGAGCGCGGCTCTTTCAACACTTTGTAGTTCTCTCATTTGCGACTCGGGACGCTGCTTTTCAAAACGACGGTCATCGTCGTCTTTCATACCCAGGTTGTACAGCTTTAAACGAGCGGCAACAACCTCAAAACGATCTGACAGATAGTCCAAGTCATCTTTGTAAGCGCATAGTGTGTCAGGTTCGTCACGTTCCGGGGTTCTTTCTGGCTCTTCGGGGGAAGCATCTTCTTCTTCTAATGCTAAGTCAAGAACACCTTCTTCGTTGTCGTCAGCGAGAAGCGGTTGATACCGGCCTGTTTCCTCTAATACCTCCGACAAGGACGTGTCGGAGATTTTTAGGTATTCTGAGGGTGCGATGCGGACTCCAAGGAATCCTGCCAGAACCTCTCGAGGCATTTTGAATGTTTGGCTGCGGATTGTGCCGTCAAAACCGTCCTCTACCTCGATCAGCCCTTCCTTCATGTGCCGCCTCTCAGGGGACAGAAAGGTCAGGAGCTGTCCAGGTGTCATCCCTGATGCCTTGCAAATGTTCAGTGAATCACACCTTGAATCGTAGAGCTTGTTGTTTTCTTCGAGCTGGCAACCCGTGTTGTGCAACACTACCCAGTGCATGGCCCGGACCTCTTCTCTCGTCAGGTCTAGTTTTCTGCTTACCAATGTTAGTACTGGTCTCGGTTCCATTTCCTCCCTTTCCATTAGACACTCTTCTCTTGCCTTGGCCCGCTCCTCCCAGTCACCTTGTATCCTGTCTTGAAGAACGCCTAGCGCACATTGCAGGTAGTGGTCATCACTCTTGAAAGGTTGCATCCTTTTTTTTTTTTCTTTCTTGTTTCCCCTGTTTTTTTCTGGGGGAACAGAATGTTCTGTACAAGAGCGGCCAAAACAAAGGAGGAAAAATAAAAAAAAAAAAAGAAAGAACAAAATAAAAAAAAAAAAAAAATACCAAGAAGGAAGAAAAGAAAGTCCACATATATTTTTTTGTTGCAAGGGAGTCCCCTCTTCTGGGAGGGTGGGGGGTGTTTGTTCACGGTTTAAGGAGGAAAAGAAAAAAAAAAGGGGGGGGGAAGGGTCCCTTTTTTTTCTCTTTTTTTTTCATCTTGTTTTTTTTTTTTCTTTCCTCTCTCTTCTTTTTCGTCTTTTTCTCGCTTATAAAAGAGGAAACTGGAGCAGCTGCATGTTCCGGGCCCTTTTGTATAGACAAGTCAAAGACTTGTTTTTGCAGGATAAAAATAGAGAAATAATCCTTATGGTCTATAAAAAAAACTCCTCCCCTTCCTGCAGTACACGCATGGGGGATAAGATGGGGAGGGGGGGGTGAAAAGGTTTGCCTGGTGCAACGCCAATAAAACAAATATAGAGGGCCGAGAAAAAAAAAGAAATCTCCCCAGTCCTAAATATTTCTTTTTAAATAGAACATCACACGAATAAAAGAAAAGGGAAAATAATGAGGGAAGAAACAATGTAATAGGGGTTAGAAAGCAGTGGATGCACGAGAGCTCGAAATCTCGGAACGAGAGTTTTTTTTTTTTTTTTTTAAAAAAAAGTTTTGCCTGTGGGCTAAATACAACTGAAAAAAAAAATGAAAAAAAGAAATTGGAATTGAAAAAAAAAAAGAAATTGAAAAAAAAAAATCGAGAAAGTGGTTTTTCTTCTTTTTTTTTTTTTGCTTCTTTTTTTTTTTCCTCCCTCTTTTTTTTCTTTTTTTTTTTCCCTCTATTCATCGAGCTGCAAAAAAAAAAAAAAAAAAAAAAAAAAAAAAAGAGAAAAAAAAGGAGAGTGATGTAAGGGGAAGTGGTACCAAATGTCCACTAAAATAAAATCCCGTTTTAAAGGGGTGCATGTACCATTTGTTTTTTTTTTTTTGTTTTTCTTTTTCTCTTTTCTATAATAGTTCCATTTTCGTGTTTATTTTTCTTTTTTCTTTTCTTTCAAAAAAAGAGAGGAAAAAAGCTGACCCACCGCCCCCTTGTTTTCATTCATACCACAGCAAACCAACGACGATAGCTGGAAAAAAAAAAGAATATCCAGCGCCAATCAGCTGTTGTACCTTAAATGCTGCATAAAAGAGGGAGAAAAAGGGTAGGAAAAAAAAATGAAACACTCCTATCCCTCCTTCCCCCCAAAAAAAAAACCTCCTCTCCCCCCCCAGACACCCCCACTTAACTTGAAACAAAAAGAAAAAAAAAAAAGTATCGTTTTATAAAATAAAAGATTTTTTTTCGCACTTCATATTTTTTTTTTCTTCTTTTTTTTTTTTTTTTTTTTTTTACACACAAGACCCAGCGTCAGGCTCGTTTTCATTCACTTCAAGCATCGCTTTGGGGGGCATAGGACTTGTAGGCTCAGGGCTACAAAGCATGGGTGACAGCGGCGGAAGAACCCCTATACCCGCCTCAGCATCGATACCAGTCTTTCGGTTGATTGGGAACTATTTTATTTTTTTTTTTTAAAAAAATTTATTTCCCCCTCAAAAAAAAAAAAAATGACTATAATGATATTTTATTTATCCTATACAACGAGATAAAGGAAGCCGATTGTAGATTCTCATCACAGGAGCAACAGACCAACAGTACCTAATAGCGGAACACGAACACGGCAAAAGCACAACAACAATACGAAGGAGGGCGGGTCCCGCTCGCTCAGCTCCTTGATCCGGACCAATGCGAGAAAGCGAAAAAAATACCCGAAAATGGCTCATAAAAAAAAAAAAAAAAAAAAAAAAAAACACACCCTGGAATCAGGTGCATAGTGCAGCCTGAAAACGACAATAGCGGAGAACACGCCAATCAGACCCCCGCAGACGATGTCACCGAAATGGTGCCTGTAGTCAATAGTTCTCGAGATCGACACAAACACCGCCGGCAACAAGCACAAGCTGAGCACGATGACACGCCAAAACCCAACACTCTTCGCCTTGGCCATGGGCAGACGCGCCGAGACAAGGAGGGCCATGGTGGTCCAGCCTCCAAATGACATCGAAGCATGCCCAGAGGGGAAGGAACGCATGCCGTCGGTGATGATGCTTTCCGTTGAGCCACACACAGTGCTCATATAGTTGTGCGGGAGGTTTGTGGCAGTGAAGTTAAACTCCCTGTGCAGCCTGCTCATAAAATCAGGTCGATGCCTCCCCGCGAAGTTCTTGAAGGGGTCCGTGATGACGATCGCTAACAAGAATGTTTGTGTCATCAGCAAGCACACTGTGTGGATATCGTGAGCAAGTGGGACTTGCTTCAATCTGAACAACCACACCATCGCCACCCCCACTGCCATCGGCGCCGCCCACGCTATGAACGGTAATGACCAGTTCGGGAAAGACTCGTGGGTACTGTAAGGGTGGTTGATGGACGGATCGGTGGGGTCGAAGTCCCGACACCTCGGGCCATAAAATCGGAACGGCGCCCAGATCAACATCGGCAGCGCTGCCAAAACCCAGTCCACGAAGTACGTCCAGTGCCACCACGAGCTGTCCTCATTCCAATTCCGCAGGTACGTGAACACGGCACCCATTTTTTTTTTTTTTTTTAATCTGTCAGATCATTGTGGATGGGGGGGAAAAAAAAAAGAAATGGAAAGGGGGGGGGGGAAAATTCTACATAATCTAAGGGTCGCATAAGGATTCCACCGAGTAGTCTAACACTGACTGCACGGCTCGCTCGCCCACTTCCGGTGGTATTGGTGTGGGCTTCCCCGGAGTCCCCGACGGCTTGGACGGTGCGTGGGAGCGATGCGACTGCAGCACCATCATGAGATCAGAGAGCGGCTGCGAGACCATCGGCTTCGAGGGATCTGCTTCTGTGTGAGGCAATGACGCCTGTGAGTAGGGCTTCGGCACTGACATGCGCTCCGACATTGTCGGAGACTGTGACATGTCTCTCTGCGGCTGGACGGCGAGAGGCTGCTCTGGTTCACGCGTCTGGGTGCCGAACTGTGACGAAGCTTGCGGCTGCGCTTGCAGCTCACGCATCGGCGAAGACTCCTGCAACGTTCCATCGTAGGAGGCAGGCGCATGCCGCATTGCTGAAGAGAGCGGCGCTACCACCTCATGCTGCTCCGTGTTGTTTTGCGACTCTCCATATTGTGAAGTCGATGGGTGCTGTGAGCCATGGGGCTCCGATGCATTCTGCGAGGGTGAATGATGCGGCATCCTGTACCCGTGCTGCGATGCTGCCTGAGACATTTCGGCGAACTGTGGTCCGGAAGCGTGGGCAGGCACTGACATTTGCGGTGGAGCCACCTGCGCCAGGGAGTGGGGCTGCGGTATTGTCTCGAACTGCAGCGAAGAAGACGACTCACAATGCGACAGCAGCTGCTCGAGCGATGCAGGCGGCTGGGAAGGCTGTGCGGAGGATAATGTTTGGTGTATCTCAGCCTGCGACACGTCCAACAGCTGGCCATACGTCGCGGAAGGGTGCAGCAGTGCCTGCGCATGAGTTGGGGAAGGTACCTGTGTTGATGGAGTCGTGGCAAGCTCGTGATGCACCTGTTCTGGCAGTTGCAGAGTGACAGCTCGGGCTGCGGGCTCCGCCAATTGTGCCGCCGCATGGAACTGTGCCAGAAGGTCCTCTGGGTCTGCGGACAGCTGTACCGGCGGTTGTGACAACTGCGCCGGCGGTTGTGGGGCTGACAGCTGTACTGGCGGTTGTGGGGCTGACAGCTGTACCGGCGGTTGTGGGGCTGACAGTTGGGTTGGCGTTGTTTGCGTCTGCAGAGCCGCCATTGCCCTGCCTACACTGTTCCTCAACTCCCTGTGCATGTCCTCGTACAACGCTTCAACATTCCCAACCCGCACTCCAAGCTCTCTGGTGGACTCGTCAAAGGAGTCGAATGCCCTCACATTCACTACCTGATCATCTTGCATGCCTCCACCTGTGTAGTAGATATTCCACAAGAAAACAAGATATACAAAAAAAAGACGCGTAAGCGCTGCAAGGTTGCCAACGAAACAAACGCCAGTAAAAGATAAGAGAGGTGGAAACAAGAGGGCCTTGGGGGGGACAACTGGGGCAACAAATCCTTGAAAAACCGGCCGAGCTTTTTTTTTTTTTCTTTTTGTAACAACTAGTCGTGCCCTGTTTTTTCTTCTCATCTTCCATCCTAGGTTGTTGCCTGTTTTAGGGGATCGGCCCCCCCCCAGGGGAGTTAAGGTAAAAAAAAAAAAAGGAAGACCATACATGCCAGTCGCTCTGGAAACAAAACAGAATAAAAAAATATAAGTTATACATTCACGAGGGTCCGGGCGTGGTGTCCCTGATCCTAATAATTCTTAAAATAACCGCCACCTGTAGTAGAGGGGGACTTTAATGACTAAGAAGTCCATTGGCTCCATGAACCGCTAGCCCTCACTGAGTACCAATAAGTGGGGGAAAACATAAAGGGAAATGTTTTTTTCTTTTTCTTCTTCTTCTTCTCGGTCACGCTATTATTAGTTTGCCCTCAGCACCTTTGAAAATAGCAAAAAAAAAATGGAACCATTTTCTGCTCTTTCGAACAAATAAAAATATAAAAAAAAAAAAAAAACAGGGGAAGAGAAGGGGGGACATTTGAAATTCCTCGTTTTCTGCCCAAAGTGGGCCACCCGCACGAGAGTGTCAAGTGGGGGAGAAATAGGAGCAAGTGTGGGAGGCATTAAAAGAAAAAAAAAAAAGAAAAAAAAAGGAAAGGGCAACGTTTAAAAACCGATACCGACTAGTTCTTAGGCTTGTAGGGACCAAAGAAGTACCCAGACTGCTTCTTGGTGAAGGTCTGGGTGCTGCAGGCCAACGATCCCGAGTCGCCGGGCTTTTCGTAGCAAGACGACCCCGTGTAGCTTGATCCATTCGTTGAGTTTCCGGAGAACCAGTTGTTCCAGGTCACTCCGTGATCGCCACCAGCACCAATGTAATCGATGTAGTACGAGAGGTACGAAGAGTTCAGCTGCAGCGACACGAGAGACTCAAAATGGTCCTGGTTGGTCGGTGCAGGCGGCAGAGGGGCCGCCCCATAACCTGCCCCATTGGGGTAGAACGAACACAACATGTCGTCAGTGGTCCTCACCCCAACAGGGAGGATGTACTGGACTTCAGGAAGGAAGTTCAGGTAAGGGGTCACTGGCTTCACCTCACCTAAGATCTTCTTGGACAGCGTCACACACTGGTCGGGGAGGTCGAAGCACCCCTTCCCGCCCTGCTCGGGGTTGTTGTAGCCGATGATGGTGGCAATGTTGCCGTGCGCCGTGCTGTACCCCGACTGCATGCTGAGGTACGCAGACGAGGTCAGGTTCCAAGGAACAGCGTAGCTCGTCTTCATGGGGTAGAACGACTGCGTGTAGTACATGTTCTCACGGAGGGAGGTCGCAAGGTTCTGCCTAGCAGTTTGCACTTCAGAGGTCACAAGCGAAGGGGGCATCTTCAGACCAATGTAGCTCGCAGGTTCGTAGGTGTAGAAACCCTCCCCGAGGTAGGTGAGGCCTTTGTTGGGTGAGAAGGAGATCTGGGTCGAGAAGTTCTGCGTGGCGTAGTTGAGAAGCCCATCCGCAGCCTGCTGGCAGTCCCCCATGTTCCCGAACTCGCAGGTGAGGACGTAGTACTGCTGCGAGGAGTCCTTGGCAAGGATCTTCGCAAGGTCAGAAGGCTGCCCACCGACCTGGAAGGCCGACATCTCAACGCGTCCCGAGAAGGACCTCTGTTCCGTGATCTTCTGAACAGAGGTGGTGGCGCTCACGATGTCATCCAGGCCTGCAGAGATGGAGGTCTTGAACTCCTCGATCTCCTCCTTGCAGCTCATCACAACGTTGATGCTCAACATGAGGAGTGCCCCCTCCTCGTACGAGGTGAGGTACGAGTCCCCGCACACAACACGGAAGTAAGGGTTCTTCCCTTTTGCATACATCTGCTGCCCGAAGGGGGTCAGCCCGTTCAGACCGGTCCCGTTCAGCTGGATGTTCACATTGGCGGAGGTGTACTGGTAGTAGTTCAGCGACATGGAGTACTCCTTGTCCTCCACAGCCTTCAGGTACGATGTCTCAGCGTCTACTTGGAACATCCCGACCCCTGCCCCCACCCCGACAGTGCGTCGCACAGACTGCTCCAAGTCGCTGAAGGACATTGCAGTCTGCAGCTCGATGTGCGATGTCTCGCGGTTCACCGTCTGTATCGACCCGACGTAGCACGCCTGCTGTGACACCTGCTGCGTGTCTGCTGAGAACCCGTACCCCACCATCGTGTCCGGCGTCTGCCCTGCGCACACAGCCGCAAGTAGTGCTCCTACTAACCACTTCATTCTTTCGTAGCTTACCCTGAAGTGTGTTACACGTTCTAATCGAAATATTATACATATGAGATAAAGGAGTACAAAATAAATATAGAAAAGAGATGCAACGAGAGAGGCAAACCCCAGCCTGCTTGGAGGATAATGTCTTCTGCGAAACGAGTGGAACTGAAATAAGAGAAAATTATAAGTCCTACTCAGCAAAAGAAGTCGAAGAATACAGAAGGCTGGGGCCGAGAACGATTAGAATATAAAAGCGATTACACATAAAGAGGAAAGCAAAGGGGCAAGGAGAGGTAACGCACGGTAAAAGATGTCTGTTGACTTAAGTGGAGATAGAATGAGATAAGCAAGACGATCACGGCATGGTGATGTACTTACAGTAGTCCTCTTGGGAGGTGACCTTGCTCACCTCTGTGAAACCTTTCTTTATGGAAACCTTAGCTTCTGAAATGTCGATGGACTGCTGGAGAGCCCCCCCTCGGCCAAGAGCTTCAAAAAGATACCTGAAGCAAAGAAGGTCCGTCCGCAGGGTGTCAGCCTCTCGAGCAACGGCGGCGGCGGTGTCCTCCCAGGAGCGACCCGACAGAGGCAGCAGTGCAAGCAGCGATGCAATGCGAGGGACCCTGCTCTCGGTTGAGATGTCGCGCATCATGACATCGATGTGCTTCTGCACGCTGCCGCCCTCCCGCCCGTCCACCCTGCGCAGTGTGTCCAGCAGGGCATGGTAGCACTCGATAAACCTGTCGTCTGCACGACCGCACTGTGCCACCTCAGCCACCATCGACTCCATCACTGAACCCACACACTCAACAAGTTGTCTGACCCACCCTTCTGGTGGCGATTGTCCCATTGACCTGAGCTGCGTGGAAATACCTTCCAGACAGCTAACCAGCAGTCCCTGTTCCATCACACGGTTGCTGTGGTCCTCGGTGTAGCTCAAGGGGAGGAAGTGGGTGAATGTCTTCAAGTTGTTGCTGGACTTCCTCACACCCAGTGTGAAGGCCTCGTGGGACAGCACCTCGCCAGGAGTGGACAGCCCTTCTGCAGTGACGTTAATGCCAATCCCCAGCAAAGCATCTTCGTCCTCAACCTTCGCACAGCTGCTGTAGCACACAATCCCGCTGACAGGAACAACTGCAGGACCATTTTCTTCAATCTCCGGGTAAGGGGAAGAGGTCTTGTGGCCACACGGGCAGGTGATGGTCTCGTTGTGCTCCTTCGCAGTCTTGATGTCTACGGCAGCTGAGGACAGCAAGCCGTCAGCGTTGGAGAGGAGGTTCTGCATCTGGACGAGGATTGTCTCCAGGGTGCAGGCGGGGGACCAGCCCTCGTCAGTGGAGCCCCATTCTCCGTGGTGGTTCTTGTAGTTGTTGAAGATGTTGAGGCACACTGCCCTGCGCCCCTTGGAGTCTGTCATGTGCGAGCCCCCTGCGTACGTGATGGGTGTCACGAAGAAGGCGTTCGGCGCGTTCACAGGGTAGTCGGATCCGATCTCGAGAACGAAGTGTATCCTCACCCCTTCGTAGACCCCTGCAGGCCCGATCACGTTGCAGTGGATCTCGTTCAGATTGTCCTCGCAGGGGGCAGCAGAAGCTCCGGGCACAGGGTGCTTCTGAAGCTGCTTCAACTGGCGCATGATACTCTTCGAGGGGGAAGACATTGTGGTTGTGTGTATAAAATCTGAGATGGCATTGAGCACGGGTTTGGGAGAACAAACTAATTGCGTCAAAAGAAATAAAAAGAAACAAGGTTAAAGGAGGAGAGTAAGTACAAGGCAAGTAAAAAAAAAAAGAGATTCGTGTTAAAAATAAACATAAAAAGAATTTAGAGGAGTTAAAGAACGCCTTTTGTGAGACGCCCCCTTGTTCATCAACTGCCTGCCCCTTTAAGAATAAAACAAACTCCCAGGTGACAAGAAACCAGACCTACATATCTGTGTGTTGTTTCCTATTCTTTTTTTTTTTCTTCCTTCTTTTCTTTCGGGACGGTGCGGAACGGGTTGCTGGGAATTGACTTTTCTTAGCCACCCTCCCCTCTCCCTCGTTCAGAGGGACTTTTTTCTCTTTTTTTGTATTAGGTGAAAAAAAAAAAAAGAAATATTGTGATCTTCAAAAATGAAAAAGAATAAAAAAAAAGAAAATAGAAAAGAAAAAATGGGAAAGGATTAGGTACGCAAACGGGGTTAGTTCGCCTGCCAGCGTCAAAAGAAGCTGGTTCAGGTCTTGTTTTTTTTTTTGTTGCATACAACATGGCCAGTAAAAGTAAGAAAGAAAAAACCTTTTTGATGAAAGGAGAGAAAATAAGCAAGGCATTTTAAAAAAAAAGAAGAATGAAAAAAAAAAAAAAAAGGATTCGATTTTCAATATTTTGTTGAAACAGCAAAGTAAAGACAATCCCACTTTTGAGAAAGCTTCTAAAAATAAAAATAAAAAAAAAACAAAGAAAAAAAAAAAAAGCACTCTTGACAATGAGGTGCTGGGGAGAGAAGTGTGTAAAAAAAGTTTTTTAATAATAACGTAAAAAACGTGCTGTGCAGCTCAAGCAGAAAAGCAAAAAGAGAGAAAGACCAAAAATAAAGAGCTCAAGGTGCAGTGATGTACTTGCGGTAGTCCTCTTGGGAGGTGACCTTGCTCACCTCTGTGAAGCCTCTTTTGATGGAGAGCTTTGCTTTGGAGAAGTCAAGTGTCTGTGTGCTGAGCGCCACTGCGAGATCTTTGAAGCAAAGAAGGTCCGTCCGCAGGGTGTCAGCCTCTCGAGCAACGGCGGCGGCGGTGTCCTCCCAGGAGCGACCCGACAGAGGCAGCAGTGCAAGCAGCGATGCAATGCGAGGGACCCTGCTCTCGGTTGAGATGTCGCGCATCATGACATCGATGTGCTTCTGCACGCTGCCGCCCTCCCGCCCGTCCACCCTGCGCAGTGTGTCCAGCAGGGCATGGTAGCACTCGATAAACCTGTCGTCTGCACGACCGCACTGTGCCACCTCAGCCACCATCGACTCCATCACTGAACCCACACACTCAACAAGTTGTCTGACCCACCCTTCTGGTGGCGATTGTCCCATTGACCTGAGCTGCGTGGAAATACCTTCCAGACAGCTAACCAGCAGTCCCTGTTCCATCACACGGTTGCTGTGGTCCTCGGTGTAGCTCAAGGGGAGGAAGTGGGTGAATGTCTTCAAGTTGTTGCTGGACTTCCTCACACCCAGTGTGAAAGCCTCGTGGGACAGCACCTCGCCAGGAGTGGACAGCCCTTCTGCAGTGACGTTAATGCCAATCCCCAGCAAAGCATCCTCGTCTTCAACCCTCGCACGGCTGCTGTAGCACATGACACCCTGCTCTTCGGGCTGCACTGGTTCGGGTTCTGCCTCGTCGTCGGCAATTTCAGGGTAAGGGGAAGAGGTCTTGTGGCCACACGGGCAGGTGATGGTCTCGTTGTGCTCCTTCGCAGTCTTGATGTCGGACTCCTTGTTGGACAGCAAGCCGTCAGCGTTGGAGAGGAGGTTCTGCATCTGGACGAGGATTGTCTCCAGGGTGCAGGCGGGGGACCAGCCCTCGTCAGTGGAGCCCCATTCTCCGTGGTGGTTCTTGTAGTTGTTGAAGATGTTGAGGCACACTGCCCTGCGCCCCTTGGAGTCTGTCATGTGCGAGCCCCCTGCGTACGTGATGGGTGTCACGAAGAAGGCGTTCGGCGCGTTCACAGGGTAGTCGGATCCGATCTCGAGAACGAAGTGTATCCTCACCCCTTCGTAGACCCCTGCAGGCCCGATCACGTTGCAGTGGATCTCGTTCAGATTGTCCTCGCAGGGGGCAGCAGAAGCTCCGGGCACAGGGTGCTTCTGGAGCTGCTTCAACTGGCGCATGATACTCTTCGAGGGGGAAGACATTGTGGTTGTGTGTATAAAGGAAAACTTTTCCCTTTTTGTGTTTTTTTTTGTATTGTGATGAACATTTAAAAAATGACAAAAAGAACTGAGGCGGGGTGAGGGGGGAAAAAAAAAAGAAAACACAGATGTGCAAAAAAGAGACATTTAAGGGTACCTGCGGTATGTGGCAGGACGCCTAAAAAAAGAAGAGAGCAAAGAGTGAGCTTGGGAACAAAGAAAAGAATCCCTTTTTCAACCCTCTTATCTTCCCAACCTAGAGGACGAGCAGAGTTGTCTAAAGGTTTGTTTACCCACTAACAGGGAACGTTAGCTGGTTTACATTCTTTTTCTTTTTTCTCTTTTTCTTTCCCCTTTTGCCACCTTTGATAAATTAGCCTGCAAAGAGGGAGTGGGAGAGCAGTTTGTTTTCATCCTTTGCTTTCTTTTTTTTTTTAAAAAATATCGTTCTCATCCAATTCCAATGAACGGCGAGGGTGGAGGGGAGGAGGGGGGAGGAAAATGTTTCCACGAAGTTCTTTCTCTTTTGCATCCACAGGTGTCCTTCATCCTCTTCTGCTTTTTTATTTTTTATTTCTTCTTTGATTTCTTTTTTTCTTTTTTTTTTCGTTTCCTCTTTTATTTTATTTAAAACTCTTTCATCCTTTCCTTTTCTTTCCTTTTATCCTATTCAACAAGCATGTAACTTGTATGCAGGAAAAGGAAAACAAAAAAGGAGGGGGGGGGGGGGGGGGGCGACACGCCAGGCGCTATCAAATTCAAAAGGAATTTGTTCAAGAAAACGTTGGCTAAAAAAAAAAAAAAAAAAAAAAAAAAAACGAGGACCTAAACCTAGTTCTTCTTGTGGTGCGAAGGGGTGAATGGTGCAAAGAAGTACCCAGACTGCTTCTTGGTGAAGGTCTGGGTGGTGCAGGCCAAAGACTTCGAATCTCCTACCTTTTCATCGCAAGACTTACCCGTGAAGGACATCTCACCAGACGCTGAGGTACCGTTAAACCAGTTCTGGTAGGGAGTCCCATGCTTGCCTTCTGCGGACATGTAATTCACTTCGTACTTCAAGAAGGTAGCGTTCACAAACAGCGACACTAGCGAGGTGTACTGGTCACCATTGGAAGGAGGCGGCAGAGGGGCCGCCCCATAACCTGCCCCATTGGGGTAGAACGAACACAACATGTCGTCAGTGGTCCTCACCCCAACAGGGAGGATGTACTGGACTTCAGGAAGGAAGTTCAGGTAAGGGGTCACTGGCTTCACCTCACCTAAGATCTTCTTGGACAGCGTCACACACTGGTCGGGGAGGTCGAAGCACCCCTTCCCGCCCTGCTCGGGGTTGTTGTAGCCGATGATGGTGGCAATGTTGCCGTGCGCCGTGCTGTACCCCGACTGCATGCTGAGGTACGCAGACGAGGTCAGGTTCCAAGGAACAGCGTAGCTCGTCTTCATGGGGTAGAACGACTGCGTGTAGTACATGTTCTCACGGAGGGAGGTCGCAAGGTTCTGCCTAGCAGTTTGCACTTCAGAGGTCACAAGCGAAGGGGGCATCTTCAGACCAATGTAGCTCGCAGGTTCGTAGGTGTAGAAACCCTCCCCGAGGTAGGTGAGGCCTTTGTTGGGTGAGAAGGAGATCTGGGTCGAGAAGTTCTGCGTGGCGTAGTTGAGAAGCCCATCCGCAGCCTGCTGGCAGTCCCCCATGTTCCCGAACTCGCAGGTGAGGACGTAGTACTGCTGCGAGGAGTCCTTGGCAAGGATCTTCGCAAGGTCAGAAGGCTGCCCACCGACCTGGAAGGCCGACATCTCAACGCGTCCCGAGAAGGACCTCTGCGCTGTGATCTTCTGAACGGAGCTAGTGGCGCTCACGATGTCATCCAGGCCTGCAGAGATGGAGGTCTTGAACTCCTCGATCTCCTCCTTGCAGCTCATCACAACGTTGATACTCAACATGAGGAGTGCCCCCTCCTCGTACGAGGTGAGGTACGAGTCCCCGCACACAACACGGAAGTAAGGGTTCGTTCCATTTGCATACATCTGCTGCCCGAAGGGGGTCAGCCCGTTCAGACCGGTCCCGTTCAGCTGGATGTTCACATTGGCGGAGGTGTACTGGTAGTAGTTCAGCGACATGGAGTACTCCTTGTCCTCCACAGCCTTCAGGTACGATGTCTCAGCGTCTACTTGGAACATCCCGACCCCTGCCCCCACCCCGACAGTGCGTCGCACAGACTGCTCCAAGTCGCTGAAGGACATTGCAGTCTGCAGCTCGATGTGCGATGTCTCGCGGTTCACCGTCTGAATCGACCCGACGTAGCACGCCTGCTGTGACACCTGCTGCGTGTCCGCTGAGAACCCGTACCCCACCATCGTGTCCGGCGTCTGCCCTGCGCACACAGCCGCAAGTAGTGCTCCTACTAACCACTTCATGTTGGCTTTGCTGTAAATGAAATGAAAAAAAAGCAGGAAATATCAAAATTCAATGTCTTTCTTTGTGGGAAGCGTCATCTCACTGACGGGGAGAAGTACTTGCAAAGGAGTTCTCTATCGGACGGCATCGCACTTTTTTATAAAAAAAAAGGGTATCGTGCCAACGAAAGATATGTTTTTTAGTACTAGCTCAAAGAACCATAATATTAAAAAAAGAAAGAGAAAAAGAGAGCAAATAACGTGTTCTTATTTCGTGCAGCTTCAAAGAGAAACTATTCACAGAGAACGAGAGAAATAAACTTCTTTTTGTCTTTCTCGCAAAAAAGTCATCGAGAAATAACAAGAAAAAAAAAGAGAAAAGTAATTCACTATGATAGGAACGAAGTGGTTAGCAACGGCCCGCAAAAATATATGAGTTAAAGGAAGTCTTTGTGAGACGCCCCCTTGTTCTCATCTTCTACCTGCACCTATCCCCTTTCAGCAGCGGTTTCTCCTCCTTTGGTGGTCTTGCCGGCCTTCTCCCCAGCCTGGCCGCAGTTTCCCTTCGTTCTCTTACCCATTGTCCTTTCAACGCGGTAGGTCATGCTTGGTCTTCGGTGATGCAAATATCGCCCTCCTGTTCCATCCGATCACCGCCTTTGTCCTCCCGATGGATCGTAGTGTGTGCACCCTTGAAAAAAAAAAAAAAAGCGCAAATATGTGTAGTTGTAAAACTACGATTCACTGAGAAAAAAAGTAGCTAGGCTGTTGAGCCTCTCCCGCTTAAGAGGCAGATTCTGCACCGCAGTGACCACACTACGCCGAGGGCGGGGGATATAAACAGTGACGAAGGTGTCCAAGTAGCTCCATTCACAGAGAGGAGAGAAGTCATTAATGGGACCCTGAGAGGCAGTGGGGGCATACAAACACCGTGCACGGATCTTCATCGCAGTGACGCAAAGAAGAGAGCAAATGTTGACGCACGGTGCAACTGCTGTAATAAACTGCTGGCGGGTACCACCCGCAACCCTGCCGTAGGTCATCCGCCCGTTAGAGAGACCTACCGTGCACGGGGTTTCGTACTTTACCGCACTGGTCGCAAAGTGCAAGGAAAGGTTTACATGCCCTTCGCATCGTCTTGAAGTGTTCCACACCACTATCAGGTCGGAGCCTTGCAGGCTCAGGACCACTCCGTTTGTTCTGTCAGACGCTACTATCATCCTCCCTAATTGTTCTCCCAAAGCTGTAAAGGTGGGGACTTGAATGGTCACCTTTGCCACGCTCCCCACCGTCTCCGACATGGTGTGCAGGACGTTGGTAAACGACAAGCTGGTTGCGTAGCTGTCTGTTGAGCTGTTACGCACGCTGGTAATCTCGCTTATCTCGCTTTCATTTTCATCTTCAAAGGTGTGGGAGATATCACCACGCTCACCGACTGCGTGCAGGACGCTCTCGGCACGACCCTGCAACGACATCGGCAACAACAGCATGGGGCTAACCTCACCGATGCCTTTAAGGTTCGTGGTACCCATTGGCAAGCTTAATACCTCTTTGAAGGTTCCAATTCCTTGGTACGCCTCTGGCGACACTGCAAGGCACCCTGGAATGCACGCCCCTTCCAGCCTGGCAGCCTTGTTCACCGTCGTTCCGAAATAATCGTATCTATTGGTCAGGGTGTTGAGCTGAACGGTGACAGGGCCGCTGTGAATACCGATGCGGATGCGTAGCCCGCACCATGGTCCGGGTTCCTTCCACGCGAATTTTTCCATGTCTGTGAGGAGCTTCGGCCAGTCGGCTTCAACAAGGTACTCCTGCATGTCGAGACCACAGCACACAGCATCATACACATTCTCAAAGGCTATCATAAAGGAGTCACCGATGGTCTTAACCTCGTACCCGTGGTACTCGGAGATCAACCCTCGCAGTGTCGTGTCGTGCACCTTCATTGCTTCACGCATACCATCAGCGCATGCTTCCCATGTTGCGGTGGAACCTTGGATGTCGGTGAAGACGATGGCAGCAGTTTTTGTGTCGAGACCTGGTACGCTGGAGGCAGTGAGGTTCTGCGCGTCGAATAGGGCGTCAGGAAGGAACGGGCGATATGCGTGAAGATTCGTGAGTATGTCGTGAAAGGCAGTGAACATCTCGTTCGGAAGGTCGTTCGAGTACTGCTGAAGGGTCGAGCCTGCCGTTTGTAGATCGAACTCCGCCAGGCTCCTCGCTACCCTGTTGGCAACGTCGATCGACACCTCCATCTTCTTCTTCTTCTGATTCAAGCGCTGCGCGAACCCACGCGTGAAATAAAAGTCCAAATTGAAAATAAACATCCCAAGCACCGGGGCAAAAATGTGAAACGCATCCTGCTGACACGGCGGGTTGTCGCATATCTCAAGGCGGTCCTCTTTACTCGATGTGCCAGGAATATCATACAGCCCAAATCGAATGATAGACTCAAGGCCGGTAAGTACTAACCAAGCATTGACTATAATGACAAGATATAGGTCGAATCTGTGGCCCATCCCACAAACAAGAAGGAGGTCCAGAATGACGACGAAGATAGGCCAGTCGCGTGTTACGTCCCTCGAAGCAGAGTACAGATCAAGCATCACTACACCTATGGTCATCAAGGTTACGAAGTAAGCCATCAACCCCGGATTTACCCTTTTTAGAATCAATATGTAAGCTAACGTTCCCAATGAACCCACTGACAGCGATACGCTGGACCAGGCGAAAAGTGTCCCCCAGTCGCTCAAGGTGGCGACCTGTAGCAAGGACATAAGCAGTCCGGGGATGCAAAACCACAGGAGATATCGCTTTGTTAACACCACATGGGCAGGGTCCCCAGGCCGAACAACATGCTGGACAATCTTTTCCATTTTCTTTTTTCCTTTTTTTCCCTCCCAAGCCTGCTGTGTAGAACTGACTAGCACTACCACGGGAAAAATAAAAAAAATAATTTTTTTTTAAAAAAAAAAAGGGAGGGTCTCCTGACCAAAAAAGATTTGGTGGGAAAGAACAGTGGAAAAAAAAAAAAAAAAAAGACTCTTTTTTAAATTTCTTGTGATTCTAACCAGAAACATGCCGAAGAAGGGGGAAAGATAGTTGTTGACAATTCTGCGCGTATTTGCCCACGTATAAAAAAAAAGAAATTACTTCTTCTTACCTACCTCGCAACCTCAACTGCGCATGTTCTTTTTTTTTTTTCCACGAGGAGACTTTGATTAAAAAGAAGAAAAAGTGGGAGGAATGCGTAATGGTTACAAAGCTTTCTACTTACTAAAGGCTAAGGAGATTACTTGTAGCGCATAAAACACATATGCCGCCCAACAAGAGCGCCGAAGTTGAGGACAAGTCAAAAAGACTCGTTCTTGTAAGAAAGGAAAGGAAAGAGAGAGAAAAAAGAAATACTATCCTTCTCTTGCCCAGGAAGAAAGAAGGGTCCTCAATAGCTTGAGTGCGCAAAAAACTAGTTTGGCGCTTCATTTGTTTGTGCGCACAAGCGGAATTTTACCTAATAAAATAGCTCATTACGCAAAAAAAAAAAAAAAAAAAAAAATGGGAGGAGATTTACCTACCGTTCGTTGAATAAAATAAAATAAAAAAAAGAAAACTGTCGCTCGTGTAGATCGAGGACTGGACGTTGGGTACGTGCCATGTTGGCAAAGAATCGCGTTTCCAAAGCTTTTTTGAAAATAAGGAAAAACGTTTTCCGTTTGCCTACAACATAGCCCTGGGGGGTACCCAACGCTCTCATTTCTGCTCAGACAAGTCAAAAGACTCGTTCTCGCAAAAGAAAAAGAAAAAAGAAGAAATAAAAAATTAAAGAAAAGAGAGAGAACAGAGTAAGGTCATCAGGCAACCTATATCCCCCTTTTTTTCCCCCCGTTCTCTTTTCTTATTCAAGGAAGGGACCGAGACATAAAAATAAAATAAAATAAAATAAAATAAAATAAATAAAATACTGAAAGTAAAATAAAAATAAAAGAAATGTCATTGTTATCCCCAATCAAATGTATCCGCAACCCTTTTGTGAAAGTCAAAAGAAAAAAAAAATTATGACCTCTTTCTACGGGGCTTGGGAGGCGGAGGGGGGAAGAGAAATTCAAAGAAGGGGGTCGTCATGCGAAGAACTACTGATCTAAAAGTAAAACAAAAAAAGAATTCACTATGATAGGAACGAAGTGGTTAGCAACGGCCCGCTGCAAAGAATACGCGCAAGAAAAAAAAAAAAAAAAAAAAAACTATTTAAGGGTGCCTGCAGTATGTGGCAGGGCGCCCTGCACAAGTATCGTCTACTTGATTACAGGGGGCGCACCTCGGCCTAACTGTAGCTTCTTCTGCGTTCCGCGTCATATCCTTAATGCGTGCGGTGCGCCCCTGGTAACCAAGATTCTGAGCCCGTGGAGTTTGCTGCCTGTTCGTCACCCTGAGCATCTGCGTTACGTTCTTCCACTCGGGCGCTACCGGTGATGACCGACGAGGAGGTCAACAGCGAACAACACATCTGATGTACTTCTTTATATTTCCATATTTCTGACCAAAAAAAAAAGAAAGGGGGAAACAAAAGAGAAGGAAAGGGGGACAATAGGTGACATAGGTGCCAAAAAAGGCGAGATGATAGGAAAAGAAAAAAACCGGGGAACGAACGAACGAACAAAAGGAAAAAAAGGAAGAAGAATCATAGAAACGGCTACAAATTATTTATTCTTCTCCCTTTTGATCGCTGCTACAGATAGTGTTTCTGAAACACAAGACGCCAACACAACCTTCTTTTTACAGAAAAAGAAAAAAAAAAAAAAGAAAAACTAGAAAACAAAGAGTCGGCTACAGAACAAATCCTGAGATAACGATAAGTACATTGCACTAGAGAAGCGTGACTTCGGTGGGGAAAAAAAAAAAAAAAAAAAAAAAAAAAAAAGTCAAAATAATTATTTTCTTTTTTTTTCAATGTTTTTTTTTCTTCTTTCTTTCTTTTCTTTTTAGCATTTGTGCACACCGGTAAAAATCCATAGGAAAAAAAAAGGAAAAAAAAAAAAAGAAAAGAAAAAGGAGTAGACGGTGTTTGTGATGCATAAGTCGGTTTTTGCCCAGCAGAACAGTTAAAAAGCCGAAACAAAAAGCCGCCTTGACTCTTTTCTTTCAGCAAGTAACAAATTCCTTTACAATTTATTTCTTTCTTGTTTCAGTTGGTGGTATGTAATGTCGCAAAGTTTGGGGTGGGGGGAGGGGGCACACGTTCACGTCCCTCCAGCGAAGAGACTGAAAATGCAGCTAGAGGGGTGGGGGGTGGGGGGGGTCCTGCAAAGGTCTTATTCCCAAAAAACGAAAAACCGCAGTTCTTTTTTTTTTTCTCATCATTCAATTCGTTATTGTGCAATACGTGTTACAAACGTGGTGCCTACTAGTGGTAGGGGATTATTTGTAACACATGACAACACCATTCTTACTAGTAGTTACCAAGCTGCTTCACACTTTACTTATTTCTTCTTTTTCTTTTTGGTTTCGTTCGGAGTTGGAGTGAAAGTAAATATAAATTTCCGTAAAACAAACAATCCGCAAAGGAAGAATATCGGGGCTTGTTATGTATTTGTTTTACTGTAACAAAAAAAAAGAAAAAGAAATTGCTTTAGCAACAAAGGGCTGAACGTAACAAAACAGAAAGACAGAATAAAAGAGGATGTTCGATGGCGTTCACACAGTTTCGTACTTGTCAGCAGTTGTCCCAGGGAGTTTAGAAGGGCATCTCCCCATGAAGCTCGTCGCTGTAGTGATGCTAGTGGAGTCGCTGTCATGGCCCAGCCAAGCAGGAGAGGGCTCCTTCAGCATCCGCAGAGGAACAGTCTGCGGGTGGCGGAGGTTCGGGTTACTGCTCTGCAGCCTGCCGATGAACAAGGCCAAGGGGGAGGGGTCGTTTTTCCCCCCCGTCCCCGTCCCTGCCGCTGCGTCGATGGCAAGGAGGGACTCCACGAAGGAGGTGAGTTGTTTAGAGGTGTACTTGTTTTCAACAAGGCCCTTGAAGGTCTCGGTGTAGTCGGGGGGAAGGGGTAGCGGGGGCGCCCCTTCCTTCAGGAGCTGGTACACGTTGAAGACTGCACCGCTGATCGTCCACACGTCAAGCAGCATTGTCGCCCTCCTGATGGCAGGCTCTGTCGTCACCCTCACCGAGTCCGTGTCCTCCCCGATAAGACAGTACACGGAGGCCTCAGCTGCAGCCCGCGCGCATGCCTGTGCGAGGCTCAGAACCCCTCCTGCAGAGATCATGAACCGCTGCTTATCCGTCCCGACAGACCCGCTGACGATCCTCCCTGTCGACAGCCCCATCGTGCTCCCGTGCTCTCCCACGATCCCAGAGGTGATGTGCGCGCATCGGACAGCTTGTGCCGTGTGCTGCAAGCACACCTTCCCTATGTTCCACGTCACGCAGCAGGCCAGCCCTGTTACCGAGGTTGCCGTCCCCTGCGTTTTCTCCACCGACTCCAGCAAGGCGCAGATCACCTCGTTCGAAGCATGATGCGCATTCTTCTTGAACGCACCTGCCTCCAGGAAGGAGTAAGAGAGCTCAATGAAGCCGTAGGTCGCGATCGATGTGTGCATCCGAGACCTGAAGACTGTCGGGGCTAAAAAGGCCTTTCTTCCCACCGCTGTGTTGTTCGTTCCGTTGGGAGAGGTACCGCCCATGGGGGAGCCAGGGATAGAACTGCGGGAGTGCTTGATCCTCCACCTGGCGTGGTGTTCAGACACCTTCCTCGAAGACATCCCAACAGTGAAGAGAAGGAAGAGCGTCGGGTCCACGGAGACCCCCTTCAGCGACACCTTCCCCAGATTCACCTTCTGAAAGCCTGCTGTTGCTTGGTCCCGTTCAAGCTCCCCCAGAACCTCATCTGTCACTGAGATCGCCCCACCGATCCCCTTCGACTCAATCCGAGAAGCCTTATTCACTGTCGGCCCGAAGTAGTCATACCTCTTCGTCACAGGGTTTTGTTCTGCTTCGACAGGGCCGTGGTGTACCCCCATCCTCACCTTCAGCCCTTCTTGGTAGTCGGGGACAGCCGTGATCTCCTTCGGCCATGAAGCAGCGAGAAGCCCCTCTTGAGCTGCCAAGCAAAACCGCACAGCGTGAACGGTCGACTCAAAGGCCACCATGAAGGAGTCCCCGATGGTCTTCACCTCGTAGCCACGGTTTGCAACTAGCGCCTTCCGCATCACGTGGTTGTGCGTCCGCAGCGCCCGCTTCATCCCCTTCGCCGACGCCTCCCACAGCATCGTCGAGGCCTGGATGTCCGTGAAGACGATCGACGCAGTCTGCTTTGGTGCCGGCTGTGTCGAGGGCTGCAGATGGGCGTTGTCATGCTCATTGTCAGTGTCGTTGCTGTCATCATCGCCTACGGTGCTTAACAGGTCGGTCTTGGAGTCACGGGACAGGAGGTGTGCAGGGAGGTAGGGTTTGTACATCTTCAGGTTGTCCAGAAGGTCCTGCAAGGGGCTGACAAGGCGGTTGTCCTTACCAGTCTCCGAAGCGGAGAACTGCGCAAGCAAGGCCTCCGCCTTCTGCAGGTCGAAGCGCACAAGGCACTCACCGATTTCCGTTGCAACCGCAACTGACTCGTCCATAACCTCCTCGTGGTGCCTGGTCGAGGTGGCGAACCACTTCGTCATGCTGAAGTCGCACATGAAGAGCAGCCCACGTATCATAAAATTCTGCAGGCCAGCACTTAATGTGATCCTGGGGCGGGCTTCTCTTCTCATGTCGGTGGGTATGTCATACAAACCAAACCGGTACACCTCCTCCAAGGACTTAACAAGGAGGTATACGATGAAAACGTTTCTCATGGAGGCGCTCATGCCATCTCGAAAACCCGCCAGGCATGCCCAGTCGTGAAGGATGATAGCACCCGCCCAAATGTCCCACAAGCCCTTTGTCTGCGCGTCCCAAAACAGCACCAACAGAAACGAAAGGAACACAAATAGTTCTGACGCTGCAATGGGCAGTCTCTTGAATACAATGGCATAGCTGAGATATCCAATAGAGATGCCTATCTGGTAGAAGATCGTTGGCCCTGTTTTCCACTGTTTCTGTGATACAATGTTGATGCTGTAGCCTAGGTACAGGAATAAATATGCCACGGTGACGGGGACGATGATCATCTTCGCTCTGTGCTCTTCTTTCGTGTCGTCGGGGTGCGTTACGAGGCGGAGTACTGGGGCGAAGACCTTCATCGCCGCTGACTCAATGACACCTCGGTGCCTCGAGGCCATCTTTTTATTTCTTTATTTTTTATTTCACCTTTTCTTTTTGAGAATCTCTATCGAGAGAGGGAAAAAAAAAAAAGAAAACATTGAAAGTGTAATATTATCGTCCAAAAAAAAAAAACTCTTTTTTTTTTTCTTTCCCTTTTTTTTTTTCTTTTTTTCGCTCGCTGGGGCGTTTTGGTTTCTTTTTTTTGCGCACCCGATATTTGGAAACATAAAAAAAAAAAAAGAAAGTTAAAAAAAAAAAAAAAGAGAGATTAAAAAAAGAAAAGAAAGAGGAACTGCGCTGTTTGGTTTGCGAATAAATCTTCTATTCGTCTTTTTTTTTCTTCTTTTTCTAGCACTGACAAAGAAAATAATCAAAAATCCAAAAAAATGAAAGAGGGAAAAAGAAACGAACGGGACTAATCGGCCATGTTGTCATCAAGAAGTCCTCTCCCTTTCGAAAAAAAAAAAAAAAAAATCTACTGCCTGCGAGAGG
This sequence comes from Diplonema japonicum, assembly GCA_964019335.1. Classification (NCBI taxonomy): domain Eukaryota; phylum Euglenozoa; class Diplonemea; order Diplonemida; family Diplonemidae; genus Diplonema; species Diplonema japonicum. The sequence goes on from OZ025696.1 coordinate 146,955, forward strand.
TGAAAAAAAAAAAAAAAAAAAAAAAAAAGAAAAAACACTAGTATCTCATTCCTTTTACAATTCGTCATCATGGTTGCTGGCCTTCTGCTTCTGTTCAAGTTCTTGCTTCTCTTTGTAATTCATGAGAAGCTGGTGAGTTTTGGGGTTCGTACGCTTGTTAACGACATCGAGAAGGGTACGGCCATCAAGCAGGGTGAGATCGAAGGGAACACCAGCTTCAAGGAAGGTTTGCACAGTGCGGGTGTGCCGCATCTCTGTTCCCCACAGAGCGCGGTGAATAGGGAAATACCCGTCCTTGTGCTTGCTCATGGGATCTACACCATGCTTGATTAAGATTTGGGCGATTTCAGGCCTTCCTTGAAACCCCGAGCCGTGGATGGGCGTGTATCCATCCTTCTCCGGGACCTCTGGGTCCGCGCCCATGTCAAGCAATGCCTGGACGCTCTCAGTCTTACCGCTCAGGGTCGCAAGCATTAGAGGGCTCTGCCCACCGCCTCCCTTCTCATTTATATCAACCTCACCCTTTGCCACCAGTGCTTTGATCCCCTCTGCGTCATTCTTCTCCACCAATTTATGAAGCGGCCCACCAATGACCCTGCCCTCACAGCTGCACAGTGCCACTGCTATTAGTGCCAGCGGTGCTACCTTCATCTTTTTTTTTTTTATGGAAAAGAAATTGCTGAACAATTTGGTTTTTCTTTTCTTTCTTTTTTAATCGGTTTGAAAAAAAAAAAAGGAGTCAAAAAAAAAAAAAAAAAAGGGTAACGTTGGGAATATATAATATGAGTTAAGGAGGGTTTTTGTGTGTTTTCTTTTATTTTTTTTTTCCCCCTTTTTTTTGCGGCACCAAAGCCTCCATTGCTCATCGTTTGCAGGGAACGGCACAGCGGTTAGGTGTCTCTTGATGGTCTCGAGGCTCGTTATAGCGCCGCACGTTGCCTCGCAAGAAGAAAACTCCCTCTTTTTAGCAAATAACAAGTTCATTACCAACTTTTCTTGTGTCAAGCAATAAAAAAAAAAGAAAAAGAAAAGAGAAAAAAAAAAGAAAAAGCTGGTGCGTTGTTGGCCACCAAATAGTTAGGATAATTAATAATTAACTGAAAGATTAGAAAAAAATAGGGGAAAAAAATGGTGGGGCTTTTTTTTTTCTTCTTCTTCTTCTTCCTTTTCTTATTATCCCGTTTCTTTTTTTTTTAAAAAAATCTTTATAAGCAATGAAAGAGACAGCTCAAAATAAAAAGCCTCGCCCTTCAACACAAGATCATTAGGACCAGTGGAGGGCGGCAGGCTGGAGGTTAGAATGAGCTCACTCTTCACCGGCGTTCTGTTCCAAGATGCGAACAATGTCGCAAAAGCCCCTTCCCGACGCCACCGCAAGAGGAGTCTCGCCCAGAAGGCTGCAATGAGTGGTACTGGACCCATGCTCAATGAGCGACTGAACGATGTCAAAATGTCCTTTTTTGCATGCAGCGTGTAACGGCAAACGTCCCTTGAGATCGGGAATGTTAGGGTCGGCCCCGGAAGACAACAGTATCTTCATAACTGCGACACGTCCGTGAATGGAGGCCAAGGAGAGAGGAGAGAAGCCATACCCATCTCTTCTATTGACACTTGCACCATGAGCAATGAGAATTTCAGCAGTTTCCAAACAATCCGAAAGCACAGCGTACCCCAAGAGGGAATGCCCCGGTGAGTAAGGTACACCGTTGGGGTCTATCCCAAGCTCGAGGAGGCTTTCCACCATCTCTTTATCGTTCTTAGACACAGCATCACAGGCTGCCCATACATTTCCCTCGAGAGCACTGTGTTTTGCCAGGCTTCCTAAGATCTCATACGCCCTGTTTTGTATAGCTGTTTTGAGCATTTCTGTTTTCGTAGCCGATTCCATTTTCAACCCCACCACCTCCCCCGTGGCTAGAAGCAGTGCTACTTTTGCGGGGTCGTTGGATTTTACGTACTTAGCCACTCCTTCTAAGTTTACAGATTGCCTTAGGTTGTGACGGTCGACCTCCCTCCATGCGTGTGCTTTCTTGGATATCGTTACTTTGAGCACGTCTCCCCCGTGGATGCCCACTTCTTGGAGTATTGTGTAGTCTGTCAGCTCGTTGCCCTCGAACTGCAGCTCTAGCGAACCTAAGGCAAAGCCTTCTTTCTTGCAGTAGTCTGCCTTGATGTCCTTCCCTGTTGTGCGCTCTTGCAGCGTGTAAGAAGAAGGGTCGCTCCCATCGAGCTGCACAAAGATCTCCATTTTCTTTTTCTTTTAATCTTCTTTTTAATTTAAGAGACGGGGCTTGCAAAACAAAGGGGGGGGGGGAGGGGGGTATCGAAAATACTCTTCATAAAACCCCATTTTATTATTCATTTCTTTCCGCTTTATTTTTTTTTTTTTCCCCGTTCCCTTTGCACTACAATTTTGTTGTAGCTTAAAAAGAGAGAGGTAAGGGTTAGCATTTAAAAAAAGATAGGGGGGGGGGAGAGAGAGAGAGAGAGAGAGAGAGGAATGGAGCATGAGCGACAGGAAAATAATAAGGGAAAGAAGACCCCAGTGGCCAGAGATATCATGAAAACACACCTTGACCTGAAAAGCACTCCCAGAAAAAAAATAAACCTTTCCAGCGTCTGCCTTAAATCTTTGTTGATGTTGAGACAAAAAAAATCCATCAAAATCCAAGTACAACCCCCATCGTTTCTTTCAGAAGCCATCAGAGACCAAGTGCTACAGCATGCCTGTGGACCCTATCGAGGTTCATCACACAAAAAGTAAAAGAAAATAACACATCCTCTTTTCCCCCTTCTTTTCGTTATTTTCTATAATTACCGTAAAAAAGCGAAAAATTCCGGGAAAAGGTTGCTCAAAGTACTTGCTTCGGGTTGGGGGAAAAAGGGCACTAGAATAAGAAGAAGAAAAAGAGACGTTTAAGGGTACCTAAAAAAAAAAAGAAAGAAATGTCGTCACCCACGGCCAATGATGCCATTAAGACCTGAAATTCCGTGGCCTTTGGACAAAAGAGTCATGATCGGCCGGTTTTGCTGATCCTGCTGATCGTTGTTGACCTTAACTATATAACGGACCATCAGAGTCTCCGGACTGAAAAGGCGGGGATATGGGGGTGGGAATCAAAAAAAAAAGATTTTTGTTTAGGTCTGTAAATAATTTATTTTTTTTCTTTTTTTTTTTTTTTTTTATGAGATCTCAACAAGAGCATCGACAATACGCCCGCACCCGTGATAAATAGCAACATGAATGGGAAGCTGCCCGCGTGAATTCGGGATATCAGGGTTGGCACCGGCAGCAAGGAGAGCCTGAAGTATGGGAAGGTTGCCACGGCTAGCAGCGATACACAAAGGCGTCTCGCCACAGGGATCGTGCAAATCAACATCAGCATTGTAATCGATCAGAGCAGCAACGGACCCTAAACTCCCATTCCGGATGACATGGCCTAGAGGAGCAACGAGCACCGCTCCCGTGCAGTAGTTTGGGTCAGCACCAAGTTCAAGTAGCTTCTCCACAATCTCAGGGTCATCTGTCGTCGATATTATCCCGCCTGCGCTGCTTAGGTCCACACCGTTGGCCGCGAAGACTTCGAGAATTCTGAACGCTCTGATCTTCACTGCTGCACGTAGATCCTTCCAGAACAAGCCCTCCACCTTCCCTGTCGCCATTACCAAGGCAAACAGTTCGGCGTCGTTCGACTTCAAGCACGACCGGGCTCCTGACAGGCTTACCAGGTTGCTCAAGCCAAGCTGTCGGAGTTCTCTCATTGCCCTTATCTTTACTGGTACTACTACTGTGATTGTCTCCCCTTCTTGGATCCCCGTGTCTCGGATGGGGAGATCGTCGGATGCCACCGTGCCTTCGAAGTGTAGCTCGCACGACTCCAGTTCGAAGCCTTCCTTCTCGCAATAGTCTGCTTTGATGTCCCTGCCTGTAGTCTGCTCTTGCAGGGTGTATGGGACCGCGCTGTGGCCTTCGAGCTGAACGAAGATCTCCATTCCTTTTTTTTTTTTTTTTTTGAATAAAGAGAAGGGCGTTTCGTTTTTTTTTTTTCCTTTGCAGGGATTTAAAAAAAAAAAGGAGAAGAAAAAAAAAATATAGTGGGTTAAAAGGAAAGTTTTTGTAAGATGCCCCCCCCCCCCCCCCCCCCGGAATGGGGGAAAAAAAAGCAACTCGCATAACAGGAGAGGTGTTGTTTACCCCCCCCAAGAAAAATTATAATAATAACGTTGGTGTATTCCTTCCCCTTCCCGCCCACAAGTTCTTTTTTACCCTTTAATTGTGAATGCCGACCCGTTTTCAGCTTTCTGCAGCCTTTCGACCAGTGCGTCCCCGCCCACAGTAGCAGGGGTCATGAACCCTGTTTGAGTTTGCGGTGTGAACGCCAGTATTAAGGCCAGCTCCGCCACCATGATGGACGTTGCCTTGTACCCAGGGTCGCAGTGCATGGTGAGCTGCACTGTCTTCCCCGTGTTGCTGACAAACAACAGATCGGCGTATCCGTTAAGAAGCTGTTTTGCAGAAGGCCCCTGACCAGGCTTGTTGAACACGAACCTGAAGGCCAGCCAGCGAAGCGGCGGAACCACCATAATCACCCCGAGAAGCAGCACCCCAATAAAGTATAAAACAGCCCACAAGAAATTCCCGCTAAGCTTCTGTTCCTTGTAAGTATGTAACGCCCCACCCTCGAGCGAGGCGGAACGTGTAACAACACGGGCATTGACGGATCCCATCCATGGCCCTGTCCAACCAGATTCGGGTTTCTTCACAGGCCAGATCCCAACAGACCCTGAGTTTTTAAAAGACATAACCGGCTTCAAATTAGGGCACAAATAATTAGCGTCAAGAACGGACCTCACGAGCTCTCGCCTGTCGTTGGAGATAAGCTGGCGAATGGTTTCAAGTGTACCCCCTGAAGCGGTTCCTTTGAAGGATTTTACGTAACATGTAATGTCTGTTAAACCCGGATCAGATTGGCGAAGCAGGTACGACCCAAGATCGGCTGGTGTGGAGTCGAACCCAGCCATTGGGCAAATCACAGAACGGATACTTTCGGTCGGGCGGGGTATGGTCATCATTTTGCGCACCCATGTGATTTCACCGGTAACGTCAACATAGTGGGTTGCTTTTGTAATGCAGGCTTCTATGAGGTTTGGTCCTGCGAGGGCGAAGGGTCCAGCACAGTTTATCACCACATCGGTATTCGCGGCCATGTCTTCAAGAGCACTAAGGTCTGAGGAGTCAGCCAAGACTGCGGCCACCCTTTCCCCTAAGGATGCTGCTAGCTTTTGTAGGTTGTGCTTGTTCCTCCCCGCCACGGCCCATGTAATGTTACCTTTTTGTATTTCGTGGTGCTGAGAGAGGTACTTTGCTACCAATCCCCCTGTGAAGCCTGTTGCCCCATACACGGTTATCTTGTACTCTCGCATTATTTCTTTTTTTTTTTTTTTGCTTTTTTTATTTGGGAAAAACACCGTTCACGGTAAGCAAATAACTTTTTTCCACCGTTTCCTTAAACCTAAAATTCTTTTTCCACCAAGTACGGTAACCTGCAACTTTTTTCCACCAAGTACGGTAACCACAACTTTTTTTCCACCGTTACTGTAATCATCAAGTTTTTTTTTATGCAACTACAAACTTTTTTTCCACCAAACACGGTAACCTGTATCATTTTTATGCCTGATTAGGGTTTATCATAAAATGTAGTATGAGGTGCAAAAATAATGATGGCATGGCAAAATTAAAGGAAAAAGACCCCAGGCGGGAGGGGAGGGGGAAGGGGGGGGACTACCCTGAAGGCTGGGTCTTCAACTGGGAAAGAACTTCGAGGAGTAACTGGGACTGAACCCCACCAGTTGGGAAATGGGGGTTTTTGAAGGTAATCTTTCTGCAGTTGCTGCACATATTCTTCCCCTCCCCTCACTCCGCTTCCTCTTCGCCGGCCTGCGGGGGGCGAGGGGTGGAGAAGTACATCAGACGCCATGCAGAGACCTTGAGGTACTCTGCAGATCTGACGTGTCTTTTGAAACTTTTCGGGCCACAGCGCAGATGTGGACACAAGGTATACCCAACACCTGCAGCTCACAGCAAGTGCACCCAATTCTCCCATGTGCCCATTCTGCGTACTTAGTGGAATTGGTTTCCCTTACGTCAAAAAACAGCCTCTTCCAGGTCGCACCACAACTTGGAGCGGTTGTACGCCTTCTCGGCAATTTGGGGGCAAAGCCCAGTGGCAGAGTCGGGTATTCGATCTCGCGTGGAGGTGATCATTTTCGCGTCCCTGAGGCGGATCCACTCTATACAAGAAAGGATGTTTAGGCACGTGCCTCACGCAGAATACTTGAACCCTGGGAAAGTAAGCTCTCGACAAAATTCGTCGAACGGTCCCCGAAGGTGCAGACTGGAACATGTGATAATGCCCAGTGCTCCAAGGGCTGAGCCAATAAGTACTTGAGCACGGCTTTGCCCATTTGAGTGTTCTCAACCTTTCTTTTGTTTCAAACGGGCAAAAGTTAAAATACCTCGTCTCTGGCTTTCTTGAAGTTATAAATAGCTTTCGCAAGCTTCCAGAAAAGGTTCTTCCCATTGGTTCTGAACCCCGGTTGGGCCTGCACGTTCCCCCCAAGGTGCACACAGCACCTACCGATGTGGCAGTCCTTGGACTCCTTCTTGAGGACCTTTTCGGGGCCTTTCTGCAGGTATTCTTACCTTGCCCATCTTGAAATGAGAAAAAAAAAAAGGTTGCAAATACTCGAAAATACAAAAAAAAGATCCAAAATTTTCGAAAAACTAAAAATGGGAACAATAGAAAGGTTTCATGGGAAAGTGTAAAAAAAGTTCTGGGTTACCGTGGATGGTGGGAAAAAAGTTTTGGGTTTCCATACTTGGTGGAAAAAAAGTTATGGGTTTCCGTACTTGGTGGAAAAAAAGTTGTGGGTTACCGTGGATGGTGGAAAAAAAGTTCCAACATACATGGTTTAGTGGAAATAAGATTAGGTTACCGTGGACAGTGGAAAGTTTATTAAAAAAAACCGTTTTGGTGGAAAAAAAAGTTATGATTACCGTACTTGGTGGAAAAAAAGTTCCAAGTTACCGTGAATAGAGGTAAACTGCTTACAGTACTTGGTGGAAAAAAGTTATTTGCTTACCGTGAACGGTGTTTTTCTCTTTTTATTTTTTTGCGTTAGAAGAGCTTCAGAAAAAGACAGGGGAAAAAGAGGGGGGGGGGGGAGAGTGGGGTCTAGAACCGTTTGGGCATTCTGTGAGAGGTCACCTCTCTGCCCCAAAGAAAAATAAATGGCTTTATACTTTTTTTTTTTCTTCTTCTTTTTCTTCTTCTTTCTTTTCTTTTTTTTTTTTTTTTAAAGTTAGGATCTTTTTCTTTTTCTTTTTTTATTTTGTTTTGTTTTTAGATATGACAGAAACAAAAAGGCCTTTTTCAATTCATGCAAAAAAAAAAAAAAAAAAAAAAAAAAAGATCAGGAAGAAAGACACAACTCTACCCTAGAAACGTTCGCAAAGACTACATCACTGAAGTTAGTGTTGGAGAATGGGCTTAAGTGCAGTCGGTACTAAAACCTTTTTTTTTTTCTTCATTCTGATTGGGGGAGTTACTTCATAAAGCGAAAGCTTCCGCTTTCTTTTCCTCCCGACCTCTAATTTTTCATTTTCGTCATTTTCTTCTTCTTCACTCTCATAATTACACGACCCGTGTAAATATGATTGAGAAAAAAAAAAAAAAAAAAAAAAAAAAAAACCCAAGCCTTAGAAAGTGATGTTCTAGTTTCGCTAGCCCAGCAGGAGCTTGTAAATCTTGTGAATACCAGGAAAAAAAAATTCACTATGACAGGAACGAAGTGGTTAGCAACGGCCAGAAAATATGCGAGTGACTAAATTGACGAAAGGTCTCAAGAGGAAAATGTTTTAAAAAAATAGATCCAGGGGGAAAAGAAAACACAGGTGGCCTATATCCATAAGAAAAATAGGGGAGTGGGAAAAAAAGAACAAGTAATAAATCTCACTATGAAGGGGAGGCTTGCACCATAACAGCGGCTTCTAGTCACGGGACCAAGCCGAGGGGGGCAAGGAAAAAGCACAATAAAAAAAAGAGAAAAAAAAATCCTTTAAAAAGGAGATCCTGTAAGGCCCCAAGAAAAAAAAAAAAAAAGAAATTACCCAGTTAAAAACGTAGTTGATTTACCAACGGTTGCCCAGTGGAGGGGGGCTGCAACTACTACAAACGATATGGGTGGCATTGTTCTTTTTTCATGGTTTTTACAGTTCGAAAATAGAAGAAAACATAATAACTAGGCGCAAATAGAGGGAGGGAAGGGGGGGGGGGAGACTAGTGGCGCTTCATTAGTTCGTGCGCACGAACTGGCAAAACAAATCAAAAAAAAAAAAAAAAAAAACACAAATTCTTTTCTTTTTCTTTTTTTTTTATTCTTCGTTTCTTGTCTGTGCGGGCAAGGGAGAAACGAAGCATGGCGGAAAAAAGGGAAACATAAAAAAAAAAAAAAAAAAAAAAATGTTCACTATTTTGGGAGGGGGAGTAGTGCTGGGAATTAACACTTTGTTTCCACCTTTCTATTTTCTTTTTTTTCGATCTCTGACTCTTTCTTTAAAAAGAAAGAGATTTTTCACAATTAAGTTGGGGGGGGGGGGGGGGGGGGAGGCAGCTGAAATGATTTTAAGCAAAATTCGACGACCCCACCCTTTATATATTTTCTTTTCCCTTTTTTGCGTTACTTTGAGCAAGCTTTAGATCTAAGAAAGCAGCAGTGTCCAAGGAAATTGTTCACAGACCTTTTTTTTTTTAAAACAAGAACTCACAGAACCTTAATAATAAAAAAAGAAAATACGGTTACAAAAGTCTTCTTCCAAGTTAAGAGATTATTTGTAAACACACATAACACTTCCTCAACTATTTCTTTCTTTTTTTCTTCTTTCTTTTTTGATAACTACAATAACAAGTGTTTGCTGTTCATCAAAAAAGAAATAAAGAAAGAAATCTAAAGAAAAAAAAAGGGGGGGATGTGGACTTCTAAAAAAAGAAAAAGTGGTTTTATTTTTACTATCCATTAGGTTGAGGGGGTGATGTACTACAAGATGTGCTTTCTTTTTTTTTTTTTTTTTTTAGTTTTCTTTTTCCCACTTCTCCCACATAACACAAGGTATGAGGGGAGGAAAGCTGGATTCTCACTTTCTTGTTAGAAATGTAATAGCATTCAACTACTGTGCTTGTTTTTTTTTTTTTTTTTTCTTTTTTTTTTTTTTGTGCACATTAACGGGGGGGGGAAAGAGTCGGTTGTTTATTTGGTTGATGTACAGCCGGGTTTAACCTGTAGAAGGATAAGCCCAACAATGCCACTACTGCACTTAAGCAGTTAAAAAAAAAAAAAAAGGATTTGTCTAGGTAGATAACAAATTACAGCCTTCATGCCAACAGCAAGAATGAAACAGGACTTTAAAAAAAACCTCCACATAATTCTTTTTCCTCGGATGAATAACCCATGCCATTCTGAGAATATATTTGTGCTAAAGGAGGTCGCTAAGGGGGGGTAAATATTAAGTATTTCCCCCTACTACTTAAATTCTTTGTTCAAGCAAATAAAAAAAAAAAAAAAAAGAAAGAGATGAGATAAAGGAGGTTCCTGTCTTGGAACGTCCCCCTTGTCTCTACTTATCTACCCCTTTCTCCCTTCTGGGGCCTCGGCCTTTCTTTCTTTGTTGGCTGTGTTGCCTTAAAGAAAGTTCTTTTGTTTTTCGTTTTGTTTTAAATCCTGTTTCATTCTCTTTTTCTTTTATATAATCTGGCATTTTTCTTTTCTTCTTTTTTCTAAAAAAAAAAAAAAATCTTTGGCACGGGCTTTGCAAAGAAAAAAAAAAATTAAAAAAGCAACCACAAAGGATAAATAAAGAACAGTTTTACGTACGCAACGAGTGCAGAATTTTCTACCCAAAAAAAAAAAAAAAAAAAAAAGAGAGATTATATGAGCTCGTCCGGAAAAAGATGTCAACAAACGTCCCAAACAAGCTCACATGGAACCCCCTAAATTCTTTTTTTCCCCTGCAGGTGGTGGAACTTTGGAGTTGGGCGTCAGTTCACCGGAAAAGGAGGGGGGGGGGGGGGGGGGGGGGGGGGCTACGTTGTCGGCGTACGGCCGTACGTACGCGTATTTCGAACGTACGCCGTGCGCACTTTTTCTTAGATTTGCTGCGGACGCGTACGCATTTTTTTGCGTACGGCATTCATTTTGGAAAGTCTTCTAGAAAGCCCAAAGCAATATTCACTGGGCATGTCTTGAGGCTTTTGGGTCAGGCCTGCGGTGTTGGGAGCTCGGGGTAAGGGGCACCATTCAAGGTGGAAGCCCATTGGGATTTGACAAAGCTGATCCTCTTGTCAGAGATATAATTCAGGTCAAACGTAGTCTCACCTGCACGCAGCTTGTGAGACTACTGGCGTGCGGCAGAACTTAGGTTGTTGGAAGACCTGCATCAGGCGCCTGATCCTGATGATGAAGAGTGCGTCTGATGGAGACGAATCGGGTGTAAAAGTGTTTGCATGAAGCCTGCCGCCCACCCTCTCTTTCCATCCATTTTTGTGCCACTCCCATTTACCCCCGACAACGTAGCAGGGGGGGGGGGAAGGGGGTATAATAGATAAAGGAGGCCAGTGTTGGTGTCCTTAATGCGCGCTTTAGAAAAAAAAAAATTTAAAATAGAGGGAGGGGGAAAGGGCACATAGGATACGTTTAATGGGGTAGGGGGGGGAGAGGATACGGAAAAGAGATTAGAAGACGGGAAGGGAGTGGGGGAGAAAGACTTTTAAAGAAAAGACGGGCTTTCAGTTAGGCATTCCTTTTATTTTTTATATCTTCCTCCATTTTCTTATTTCATCCGCTCCCCCCCGCAGGCTGAAAATGAAAGTAAAACCCTGAGGAGAGGAAAATAATAATAACTAATAAATAATTGCAATTTCTTCTTTTATATTACCGCACAAATTATGAGTCAAAAAAAAAAAAAAAAAAAAAAAAAAAAACCTTGTGCCTCATTTTGGCGGTAAAGTAAGTCAAAAAAAAGAGATGAGATAAAGGAGGTTCCTGTTTTGGAACGTCCCCCTTGTCTCTACTTATCTACCCCTTTCTCCCTTCTGGGGCCTCGGCCTTTCTTTCTTTTTTGGCTGTGTTGCCTTTCTCAAAGTATCCTCCCTTTCTTCTTGCCACTTTCTGCCCAGTTTCTTAAGGTCCTTCTTGGTTTTCTCTGATGCAAAAACTGGCCTTCTGTTCCATCCCAGACTCTTCTTCGCACCTATGGTTCTAAGCGCGTGGTTCTTCTGGCTCTCCGCTGGGAAGATCCGCTTGCCTCTGACCTTCTTCTGTATGCGTGCTGTGTCCCACCCTTCTTGGATTCTTTCCAGGAGGCCGTGGAAACTCCGCGCTTTCTTCTGTATCATGTCTAGATCACCCTTCTTCCCCGTGATCGGCTCGACGCCCAGCGTGTTCTCGAAGTCTAGTCAAAAAAAAAAAAGAAATGACGAAAAAAAAAAGAATTTTTAAAAAAAAAAAAAAGGAAAGGGTGCTGTGGTAGTACCAATAATAATAAAAAGACCACACCCCCCTAATAACAAACAAAGACAATGGATACGCTTTTAATTCTTTCTAAAAAAAAATCTTTCTTTTTTTTTTTTAAATTATTACTTCACTCTACTAAATCGCTCCCGACTCAGAGCCATAAATAAAAAACTGCCACAAAAAAGCCCTTCATTGGAGAAGCAAGTATTCAGAGTGTCGTGAAAAAAAAAAAAAAAAAAAAAAAACTACGAAACGAAACTCTTTTTTTTTTTTTTTTTTTTTTACCGTTCCTCTATGTAACGGTAACCACTACTTTTTGTTTCCTTTTTTTTTTTTTTTTTTTTTTTTTGCGTTTAAAGTTCTATTTTTTTTTCTTTTTTCGTAAAAGTTTCTTTACCTCTATGTTGATGGGAGGGGGGGGGGGAGGGGGGTTTTTTTTTTCTTCATTCCTTTTCCTTCTTTTTTTTTTTCCCCTCCCTACAACTCAGCATAATACGTCTGCTGAGTCGAAGTTGTTGCCGAACAAGGCGTCGACACCGTGGGAGCAACGAGAATAAATGAACTATTTTGATGCACCAAGTTGGCCAGAGAAGTCTGCTTAAATGACATATTCGGCATAGACAAGGTATGAACAGTTCGAGTCGGCGAACTCTGGACAACCTCCACTTCCTCCTCACCCCCGGTGTCATTCTCAGTAGCCCCGACGATCGGGCTACTGTTTTTATCGGTCATTTCATCAGGCTCTACAAGCTCAGTATGCAGCAAAGGGTGGGAAAACGAACTAAAATCACAACCGTCAATAACCTCAGCATCGAAGTCCATTATCTCCATCGTCTTTCTACTACCACATGTAAAGGTCAGGGTGTAAGCAACCGAATCATAAACCGCTTTTATGAGTAAAATATAAGTTGACGATACGAAAAGATACGCGGCACCCTGAAACACACCATTGCTAGGGGAAAGGATCCCGATGGACATAAGGAGAACAGCTATTAAAATACAAAAAGAAATCATTGCGGAGGCGATGTTGTCGATGCGCGACGCGAACGGGGTGTAAATCGCAACGATGAGAAAGTAAAGCAGCATGACTGCAACCAACGTGAAATTCCGCGCGTGGCATGTTGCTGATTCGTCCGGTTTCATTGCCGTGGCAATTCCAATAAACAGCATGTGGTACGCGTCAAAAACGCACCAAGCCTGCATCCCATCTCTATTTGAATCAAACATGACACCATACAGTCTGACAAAGTCGGGACTGTCTTCTGTCGGAAACCATGTTCTCGTACCGAGCAGCATTCGTTTCAGCGTACCCGTCCACCCCTCCGCGTTGATCAAACTGGAGTCACTATCATTGTGTGCTTTAAAACACCTCGCTCTGAGAAGTGATAAATAAACCATGATCGGCGCTAATATCAGAAATGCAAGGAAGCCGCCTGCCAGTGCGACCGCGTAGAACGGCATTTTTTCCGGGCGGAGAAGAAGTTTTGGAGCGGCGAAAGCAAGACCCTGCATGAGAAACATTACAGGAATGTATATCAAACCGGGACAGCGAACCTGCGCCATCGCTTCTTTAAACGTTGCAAGGCCGCGAATGATTTTAACAATGGCAGCAGCGATGAGTAAGACGGACGCGAAGCCGATGATGATGACGGAGTTGTACAGCATTGCGCCGACCTCGTAAGAACCACGGTGGGTTCCGATTGCAGCACCGATGGGATGCAGCTCCCATGGTAACGGATCGCCTTGATCGCCTCCTTCTATGTAAGAGTTGCAGTCAAGCTGCATCAACAACGCCATTTTCCCCAACGCGGGAGTTGCTCCTGACGCGCCTGATAGCAAACCGGAGACCATTAACCCAACTCCGACGGTGGATGATACATCACGCTGATTTTGAACAACATCCACCGGCAACAAAGGCGGAGGGGGCGGCGGAACAATGGTTGCCGTCACCGTAGGCTGCTCTTCAGCAAGAACCACTGTTTCCGAAGGAAGGGCTTGCTGCAAGGTTACCGTCGTGCTCCTTTGTGGTACAATGGTCAACGATGCTGTCGCTGTCGCTGTGGGTACCGTGTTTGTATCGGAGATTACATTGCTTTGAGTTTCTGTGGTTGTAACTGTGTTTGACTTCAAGGTCTGTGTTCGCGTTGCAAGAGATTCTGTTGGGGTTGCAATGGTCGTCGATGGAGTCGGCGACAATGTTATTGTTATGGTTTCTGTTGCCGTTGCTGGTATGTAGTCCCAGCAGTTCCCGCCTGTGACTGGGTTCACACGGGCTACAGGGTGCGTAGCAGGTGTGGATGGTGTCTGATGTCCGAAGAACTTTGTCACGTCGATGTTTAGTTCTGTGTCGGGGTCCACGAACAGGTCGCACTGCCCTTCGTAGAACAGCGACTGGCAGCCTTTCCCCGACGAGCCCACCAGCCGGATTGTCGTGTTCAAACAGTATTCCTTGCATGCCTCTATCGGCATCGAGGCCCGTGATTCGTACGAACGGAAGACCATGCCTGTCGACCCCAAGCAAGCCCCAGTTCCTCGAAACCGCCATTTCACATTTGCCGCTTCCGCCACTGCGGCCATCAACGCCAGTGTTGTCAGTAAAGACCTCATCTTGCATGCATGTATGTTCTCGTGGGGGGGTTTTTTTTGTGTTTCCCTGTTTTTTGTCAAAAAAAAAGATTCTGTGTGGTAAAGAAAAAAGAAAACTTTATAAAGGAGGGAAAGGGGGAGGGGGTTATGTAAATAAACCCTCAAAAAAAAAATCTTTTTTCTTATTTTTCTTCTATTCACATTGAAAACGTTCTTTTTTTTTTTCTCTTTTAATTTACGGTTTGCTCCCTGCCGTGCCCGACAGCGCCCCCAGAAACTTTAACCTGTTCATCAACGGTGTAGCAACGAGGGCGCCCCCTCGGAGCAGATCCCAATTTCTCCTGTGACGTTCTCTCGTCTCTTGGATGAAGCGCGACCGTGGGAGGGGCCCGTACAACGGAGAGAGGTACGTCAGTACCTTCCGCTCTAAATCCCCGGGGGAGAACGAAAGAAGGAGGTCGCAAGCAGCATCATTCTCCAGCAACGACATCAAAGCCCGCTCTCTAACCTCATAGGTCCGTGCTTGAAAGGCCTCAATGTTATAGTTCGAGAAAACAGCGGCAACGACCGAAGGAGAAACCTTGATCTTCTGACGAAGAATATCAATGGCATCGCTGACAATCAACCACTGCGACCAAGATTCGTCATTTCCGCTTTCTGAAAGACGTTTCTTAGCGAGTCGCAAGTACTGTATCAAGAGACGGCCGCTTGGAGTGTCTCGCATGACGCTGATCATCTCTTCTGCAACGATTTTTAATTGTACTTCGGACAGGATTCTCAAGTCGTTGAGGAGCTTCTCGTATTCTCCTTCACCGCAAAGCCCTGCTTCTCGGAGAAAGCCGAGCCTCCAGAGGCCTGGGGCGTATTCTACAGACTGTGCGTTTTCATGCCCGCCGCCCAACCGGCGGTTTAACCAATTCTCAGCTCGATCGACTCCTAGAGATGTCGGTACCTCGTTTACCTTGTGGTCCCGAACTGAGCCGTCCATGAAGTATATCTCGTAGATGAGCATTACCAACCGCCGTCTGTTGCTGTAGCCTGTTACGACGTCGCGCAGGTCGAACATTGATATTCTGGACGCGAGGTCATGGAACATCCTAAGAGGGGCGTCGACGGACAGCTCCGAAATTATTGCCGACAGAAATCTTTTGAAGTACGTGTCGGTCTTTGCTTTGACAGAGCGGACCATTGACAGTAAGTCGGGTTGGCCGGACAACGCGTCTTCAAACAACACCATGACATCCTCCGCATCATCGCCGAATAACAAATGCGTTTCCAGTGTTGGAAGGCTCGCCAGAATCTTTGTGAAATTCTCCCGTGCTTCAGGTGTGTCGAACAACATCTGTACATCCTCGCCCTCTAAGGTACCCGTTGTGGATGTTATGTTGGCGTTTTCAAAGGCGATTGTTAGCGTGCGGTCCCCTCCGCAGGTCTGTATCTTGATTAACAGCTTCAACAGCATGTCGCGGATGTCACCGTCCTCCATGCCCACGTCGCGGGCGGCGTTTCGTAGATCGCTTAGCCCCTCAGCGGTTTCGATGTTCGCTGCAATAAGACCGATCACCTCCGATGCTGTATATTTCTCTTTGCAATCTTTAATCTGCGAGAATACAACTTGTGTCGTTCCCACCACGTGAACAAGACTGTCGATGAACTCCGCGTCCCAGTCTTGTACGACCTGCGCGAGAATGGGAACGGATGTGAGGTCGCTGATGCTTTCCTTCACCTTACCGAACACAAGAACGGGGTATGATCTGCTGCTTAACGCGAGGAGGTTTTCAAGAAGCTCGTGGAGCTGCTCTGATGACAGAATGTTCAAATGATCGGCGAGTGAAGCGTTCTCCAGCATTCTGAAGATCTCCTTCTTGCTCAGCTTCGAAATCCGCATGACCTTGTTGTCCTCGTCCACCATACGGAACTCCCTGATCTTCGACACTAGTTTCTCCGACAGAATGTAAGGGATCGTGGAACGAACGTCGAAGGATAGAATCTCATCTGCAGCGCGGTCGACCAACCGAGACGAATAAGAGTTGCTCAGCGTCGCTTGTACAGTTGACAAAAAGAACCGAAGATCCGACTCACGCAATGTTGAAAAGATTATATCGGCATCTTCATTGTACACAATACAGTTCTTGAGCTTTCTGACAAGCAAGCCTCTTGACAAACGGTTTATAATGATTTGGTCCAGCCCGGCAATGCACAACACAAGCCTTTCACGCAGCTCGGCGTCGCCTGATGGGTGGAACACCAGTTTGTCAACATAACCTTTAAGCTGTAAATCAAATTTCTGATGTGTTAACTTGAACGTGCGTGATGTCGGCGTGCCCAGGATCAATCTTTGCATGTACTTTTGAATTTGTAGTGGTGATTTGTCGATCAATCGTTTGGACACTGCCGGCGGGAAATCCCTCGTAAGCTGCGCTTTGCTGAAAAGCGCGCCTTTCGAACCCCGAGATGAAGCTGCCAGAACAGGAAGCTTCTTCCATATCTTCACTCTTGTCTCGATGTTCTCTAGAAATTCGTCGACATCAATCTCTGCGATGAGCTCTGCAACGTCTTCGAGCAGCATGACAAGGTAGTGGTTACGTGTCATGAGACGTTCGGACACTGGGTAGTTGAACAGCGCGTCCGCTGCGTTGCGAATATTTTTCCGCATGGCTGCCGGGAGCGATCGGAACATGAGCTTCACGTCCTGGTCCTTGATGACGTTCACCAAGCTTACTGGGTCGAGTTTGATGCTTCCTTCTGTTTTCGTGATGCACCGCATTTCAGAGATGAACAGCTCGGCTTTTAGAAGCGCCTCTGAAGGTGCCAACGATTGCGCTACTAAATGCTTGCGCTTCAGCCGGACGATCTGGTTAGGGGGGATGCTTGTGTAGTGTTCCTCCATGGTGAAATATGACACCAACTGCTCGACGATCAAACCCTTGCAGACCTCCAAGAGCTCCCTCGTGGTCAGATCCTTCACGAGATCGAAGAACTCCGGCACCGCACGCGAGGCTTCTAAAATGCTCCACCGGTTGACGGTACGGTTCTCCACTGTGTCTAGCTTGATGATGGCGTCGAGAAGCTTGGTTCGAGTATCGGGGTGCTGGACGGAACTGACAATAGCAGTGCTTATCGTTATCCTTCTGGGCTGATTCACATTGCTGTTGACTTGCGTGGCTTCTTTCTCCACTGCCTGTACATGGATTTTCTTTGTGTTATCATCTTTTGCTTGGCTTCCTGTTTCCATGATTTTTCTCACGGTGTCCATCACAGCCTTGCCGTGGTTTGAACTTGGATTCTTAATGGCGGCTGCGATTTTGTCCAGCTCGAGGTCCTCCAGTTCGAGTCCGTGCTTGCCCCCTATGTCGCGGAGTTTTTCTTTTTCCGTCTTCTTGGGTCGCTTTGCGTTTTCCGCGTCGCCTCCGCAGTGGGAAGCCCCCGACGCGTCCTTTCCCGAACCTTGAATAATCTTCCCCCACATTGTTGTTTCTTCTAGAATGTGCGTTTCCGTTTCTTCGATGAGCTTGTCGCGGTTTGCCTTGTTGTCCGCCACGGCGCCCTGCCCAGCCCACCACACGGAAACGGACGACAGATTGTTGATAGCGATGTTGAGCTTCTTCTGCATGAATTCAAGGCGGGTGAAGTCCAACCAACGTGTTAACGCAGCGGCGAGGGCGGTGGTCAAGGCGACCCATGCCTGCATGTATCCCAGGCCGTACGATGCGAGGGCTGCAAAAATAGTACCGCCGGCGTTTGATATGTTGATGAGAATTGTTAACACGGTGATGGAATGCCCTTCGACACGAGACCTCCGTTCAAGGTCTGAGATGACGGTATCCAAACGAACACGTTTGTACTTATCAGGACCGAGCTCTGAGAAGCCGTCGTCTCCAGTTCGCCGGATGGACCTTGGCGGCAAGGGTCCTGTGTATTGGACCAGCGTGACGTTCGCTACCTCGCTGAGGGAGAGCATGTCGGTCAATGTTTGAATCCTCTGCTGTAGAAGTTCCTCCCTCGAAGCGTACATGTTGGTTCCGCTCTTCTTCGACTGCTGCGACTTGCTCACCATGTTCTCGCTGGCGTACTCAAGCGTTCGCGTGCGGTACTTGTAAATCTCCGAAAGCAGCTGTTGCGACGCACAGTGCAGCCTCACCCACTTCGGACCCGCGTGGTCTTTGTTCGCCACCGCTTGGACAAACGTGATTACAATAGGGAACAGCACCACGGACCATCTGAGAATCATCCATATGAAATGTCTTAACGATGCGGCCGGGTTGATATCGGGTTGTTCCCCGCTCCATAGAAGCAATAGAAAGGTAGCTGTGACAGAGACTGCTGTCGTCAGGATCGTCATCAGCATGATCATCGAGTTGAAAAAGTAGTAGCGGGATTTTTGTATGGCGGCGTTGACGGACCACTGCGAGAAGAGGTACCACGCTTTCTCGAGCGTCTCGTTGCCTTTCAGACAGTTTTCGAGCTTTCGGACGAATTCGTTCGTCTTCGTGCCTTTCTTGATGACCTCGATGTTGCCATTGATGATGATCTCCGCGGTCATAGAGTCGATCCCGGATAGGAACAATCGGTACTCGTCAAGACCAGCGTCGCCGAGGTGGCTTTCCTTTCCTGTTTTCGACTTCGCTCTCTCGCGTTCTTGTACAATACACCTCACGCGTAAGATGGTCGAGCACAGGACATCGGCGAAACCCCCGGATCCTTCGATGGCGACAATCGGCCACCGTTTTTGAACATACTGCGCAATTTGATATTTTAAGAGGTTCGACCCTCCTAGCAGAACACAAACAACGGGGATAGCATGTCTTCTCGGCGGTGTTGCTTTGCAAAACCTGTTCGAATCCGTCTCGGGTGAGAACCCCCTTGATATAGAAGCCACCAACGATGTGCAATAACGTGCTGTCTCGAAGCTCGACGGTTTGCGTGTAACCTGCTGTGCGAGGAAGGCCACGTACTGAAGGGTTTGAGGGTCGTGTATCAACTTTCTCAATTGTTTCATACGATTCATTTTGACTTCGCGTGGAACGTGTTGGAAGTCGTAGCGGCCGCATACGCATTGCGCGACTTCTAACGGGCCGAGGCGGGTGCCGCATTCACATGTTCGGAAACAGTTCGCTCGTGCTTCAAGTGAGAGAGATGAGAGGAAATCATCTTCGTCAGCTTCATCTGCTTCAAAACGCTGCCGCCTGACAGACGAGTCTGACATGTTTGTCACGGTACGGATGTCGTCGTCATCGCCCTCATCGTCTTCGTCTTCGTCTTGAAGAAGATCCATGTTGCAGTGTTTGTTTCCTTTTTGACGTCCTTTTGGAACGATTCTGCAGTGTCTGGGGCGGATGCCGTCGGAGTCGAGAACGACTGCTTTGTACGCCTCGTCGACATGACGGCAGCGAAAACCAACGCACGACGACTTCTCGAAGAGCAAACCCTTTTTGTTGTTCAGATCCTTGCTCAGCCTCGCTGTGGTGGACAACGCTTCTCGAAACGTATCGGTTCGGCTGAACCCGTCACGAACGAGCTCCTGCAACGGTGTCACAATATGTTTGAACTGCGTCGGTGTCTCGTCGTCGGGGATTGTCGACCTCTCCACCACCAGGTGGTGCGTGTAAAACCGGTTCAAATTCATGTCCGCTTCGTTGTTCCAAGACGACACGCCTAGCAGAAGCGTTTTTGACGTTCGGATTTCAGATGAATGCCCGCAGCCAGCAACTCCTTTGTCCTGTCGTGAGTGAACACCCGATGCAAGGTGTATGGCGAGCCTTCCACTTCCAGGGGATACGATGCACGATTCAGTACGTCGTGCGGAGTCAACGATGCCTCGCGAGATGTACTGCTCGAACAGCCGGATTATTTCCTTGTCGTCCAACACTATTTCCTGTTCGGACTCTGGTTCACCGTTGGAGTCGGACGGGCTTGACGGGCGGTGTTCCGCATTGTCTAAAGCGGCTTTTTTAACCTTTTCCTGTTGGATACGGTTGATGACGGCTTTGGATTTTCGTGAAACGGACGTGTCGACCAAATGCGCTAGAGAGGTGGAACGCAGTTCGGTGGGCGGTTGTACAATGGGTGCCTCGCAGGGCGCTGATTTTTCGGTTGCGAGATCTCCTACAACATTGATGACACCTCTTGGTACCTTGTCGTACCTTTTTGTGAGGACGCGTTGCATGATCTTGCCGTTGTCGTCTACTGGGGAGTTGCTTGATTCGTACAGCCAGCAGCCGTACTTCGAGCTAAAATAGACCTCGTCGACGCCGTTGTGTGTTCCGTGAGCTTCTATCAGCCCGAGGCGGCGTAGAACGGAGTCGGGGTGTGTGGTTGTTCGACACGCGACAACTACAGGGTCCCACTCCTCCTCCGGGATGTTGAAGAAGAATGACTCGCCTGTGCCTTCGCCTTCTTTCATGCCGATTTCTGATACCGCCGACATGATGCTCCCGACGCCCTCCACGATCATCTGGCCCGCGTCATGCGTTTTTTGTATCGCGTCTTTTGCTAAGTTCGCACCCTTGTTGAACGGGAAAGCCATCGAGCCCGTCACCCCTCTGCTCGTCATTTCGTGTTGATTTTCCTTTTTTTTCTTTTTGTTTTTCCCTCCGAATCCTGCGGTTGTTATGTGAAGCATTCAAAAAAATAACATTCAAAAAAAAGGGGGGGGGGAATGATCCTTCACTTCTCACAGATATTTAAATAAAGAAAGTAAAGAAAAGAGCCTTTTCATAACGCATGTTCTTTTTTCAGGTTTTTTGTGGTTCTGAATAAAAGAAAATGTCCGGTGAAGGGAAAATTCGTATCAGTTGGATAGCATTGGGTGGGTGGGGGAAACAAAAAGAAAAAAAAGCTACCCCTCCCCCCACCCCACCCCCACCCGTTAAATAAAAACATGTTCGTATTTCTTTCTAGGTACGAAAGAATGCGAAGCTTACTAGGAAGGGAAGAAAGAAATGTCTCCATTTTAGTAGAACACCATTTGCACTGTCTAAAGCTTCGCGATGTTCTGGTTTCTCTTGGCGAGGATTGCAGCGGCCTCGGTGACGAGGTTGTCGACGATGGTCTTTGCGGGGAGGATCTCCTTGACGCCGCCGCAGGCCTGTCCGACGAGCATGGGGTGGACCTTGGCGATGGACCAGGGCTTCTTCGCCTTGATGGCCTGCATGGCCTCGTTCTTCACGGGGAGGATCCCTTGGGAGGTGAGGGAGCGGATCTCCTCCTGCCTGTTGTTCTCCCATCCCATGACGTAGTCGGTCTTGATGATCCTGAGGGGCCTCCCTGTGTAGATGAGGGAGCGGATGGTGTCGGTCGCGGAGGACTGCACCACGAGGTCCTTGTGCCTCTTCGAGGTCGTCGCCTCCTCCGAGGCGATGAAGCGTGTCCCGACCCACACCGCCTCCGCCCCGAGGGACAGCGACGCCGCCACCCCCCTCCCGTCGTAGATCCCGCCCGCCGCGATCACGTGGATCGGACCCCCGTGCAGCTCGCTCTTCTTTCCCTTCGCCGCGTCCACGCACATCGGGATCAGCGCCATCGTCCCGATCTCCCCCGTGTGGCCCCCACCCTCGTACCCCTGACAGCACAGAACGTCCACCCCGACCGCCATCGCCTTCTCCGCGTGCCTCGGGTGCCCGCACATGTTCATCACCAAAATCCCAGCCTTGTGAAGCTTCTCCACCGCCCACCTCGGGGGAACCCCGACAGCCGAGATGAACAGCCTCGCCTGTTCCTCGATCACGATGTCGATCAGCTCCGGCAGCGTGCCCCCGGTGTAGTCGAAGTTCGTCTTCCGCGCCCCGGCCCCGACCTGCGGAAGCAGCAGGTCCACCCCGAAGCACGTCTTGTCCACCAGCTTGCTCTTCAGCTCCTTCAGCTCCTTCCGCAGCATCTTCGGAGTCATCTGCACGCCTCCGACGCTCCCGAGGCCCCCAGCGTTGCTCACCGCCGCCGCAAGCTCAGCCGAGGCCACGTTGTTCATCCCCGCCAGCAGCACAGGGTGCTTGATCTTCAGCAGGTCCGTAATGTCCGTTCGCAGAATCTGGGCTGTCATCTTTCTTTTTTTTTTGTGGGGGTATTCTTTTACTTGTGTGTTCTTTTTCTTGAAGAAAGAATGGGAAGGTCCTTTTTGTTGTAGTGTAGTTTTTAAATTTCTGGAAATGTTGCGTAAAAAAACAGAGAATGAGAGATGGTTGAAATATAAAAAACTTCAAGGAATAGCGGTTACTGTTTGGGGCACGTGGCCCCACTTCCCAAGAGAAGGGTTACAACATCAACCCTGTTTGCTCTCCTTGCTGAAATGAGTGGTGTCGTTCCAGACAGTGTTCTGATGTTGACATCAGCCCCATGATCCAGCAAGGTCCTGCATGCCGCCATGTGTCCTGATGATGCCGCAACGTGAAGGGGTGATACCGAGTTCCCCCTCCACTGCCTCAGAACATCAGGACACACACCAAGAGACAGAAGAATCTCAAGTTCATCAAGAAAGTTGCGGGAGGAGGCCCGAAACATAACAGCCAGCTTGTCCTCCTCACTCAGTCCCTCCATCGCCTTCAGTGTTGCCTTGTTGCCCCTGATGTACCCACCACTCCCGTACCGAAGCATTTCTGACACCTCACTGTGCCGTTGATAACATGAAACATCTGCCATAAGTCCCTTCACAGCCCCTTTCGTCAGAAGAAGAGACACAACATCAGCCCTGCCTGTCTCCGATGCCGACATGAGTGGTGTCCATCCTGATGGTGTTTTGATGTTGACATCAGCCCCATGATCCAGCAAGGTCCTGCATGCTGCCATGTGTCCTGATGATGCCGCAACATGAAGGGGTGACACGTTGCTATTCCTCGACCTGAAAAGCCTGTTGGGATCTGAACCACCTCTGAGGAGTCTACACAAAGTAGAATCCCCCACTCGTGCTGCCGACAGTAAGTCTTCAGCTTTACTGCTTTTCTTACACTCCAGAAGAAGTGACACAACATCAGCCCTGCCAGCTTGTGATGCCGACATGAGTGGTGTCATTCCTGATGGTGTTCTGATGTTGACATCAGCCCCATGATCAAGCAAGGTCCTGCATGCCGCCATGTGTCCTGATGATGCCGCAACATGAAGGGGTGATACTTGGGTACCCATCCACTGCCACAGAACATCAGGACACACACCAAGAGACAGAAGAATCTCAAGTTCATCAGGATAGTTGCTGCAGGAGGCCCGAAACATGACAACAAGCTTGTCCTCCTCACTCAGTCCCTCCAATGCCCTCAGTGTTGCCTTGTTGCCCCTGATGTACCCACCACTCCCGTACTGAAGCATTCCTGACACCTCACTGTGCCGTTGATAATATGAAACAGTTGCCACAAGCCCCTTCACAGCCCCTTTCATCAGAAGAAGTGACACAACATCAGCCCTGCCTGCTTCCGATGCCGACATGAGTGGTGTCCTTCCTGATGGTGTTCTGATGTTGACATCAGCCCCATGATCAAGCAACGTTTTGCAAGTTGCTAGTCTGCCGCCTGAAGCCGCAAGATGAAGGGGTGAGATGGTTCCACTTCCCCACTTAACCAACGAATTAGGATCAGCACCCTGCAGGATGAGATCCTCTATGCCATGGTTGGCTGATACCGCACGGTGAAGAACACCCGAGTCAGGTCCACAAAGGAGACTTCTGTTTCCCTCCACTTGTTCGACCATCGCCCTGCCCCACATCCCCTTCACTGTCCCATGAAACCACCTTCCAAGCCGCATGTGTGTAATACCTACTTAGCTGCGGTGTATAATCAAGGATAATAGAGATGGGTTAACAGGGAAACAGCTGACCGTGACAAATGGCTCCACTTGATAAGACTTCTAACCAGCATGCCCTCTTGGCTAAGATCTGTGATTACGCGAGTGATGGTCAACGATAGAGACCCATTTAAAGTTTGAGAATAGGTCGAGGAAACGATATCCCCAATGCCTCCAATCATTCGCTTTACTTGGCGTAACTCCTTTTTTTGGTTCCAGCTATCCTGAGGGAAACTTCGGAGTGAACCAGCTACTAGATGGTTCGATGGGTCTTTCGCCCCTATACCAACACGGAAGTCCACCAGAGTTTCCCCGTAAGACCTGCTAAAGATCGTCGTAGGTATCGGGGGGAAGTTATCAGCGGCGGGGTCGCCCTGCACGCTCTTCAGCACCACGTCCGTCCTCTATCAGAACTGGGTACAGCGAGCGAAACATTGATCAAGGGACTTAAGATCGTTACCATATACCTGTCTGGGTTAGCCGAACGAAATTGAAGAATTGAAAAACCTTAAATACAAAAGAGGGGAATGGGGTACAGTAACATAAGCAGGCAAAAAGAAAAGAAGAGAAAAAAAAAGAAAAAAAAGTGTCGTTTTGGTTTTTCGCTCGAGCGCGGAAAGAGGTGCGGGAAAGCAGAATAAAGAAATAATGTAAAAAATAAAAAACCTAAGAAGTAGAGATTCATTCTTTGCTCGGCACAAAAGGGATGACACGTTTCTAGTTATTATTTTCTTGCTCAAATTGCATTTTTTGAATTAAAAGGCTATGAGAAAAGTTAAGGCTGAAGTTATTTCTTTTCCGGCCGCCAAAAAAAAAAAAAAAACCTTCGTCAAAAAGGTATTGTTATTCCTTTTTTCTTCCCCCCTGTCACCTTTTCTTGACGAAAATGTTTTGTTTACAGCAAAGTGGTTAAGGCGTAGTTCGGCCAATAAAAATCATCTATTTCATAAACAAAAAAAAAAAAAAAAAAAAACGGTGCCGATGGCATAAGTTGTAAACATAAGAATTCGATGTCGTGCCGCAGAACAATGCAAGGACGCTGCGCCACGCGGGGACAACAGGGTTTGGGGGATGTATAAACCCCCTGACAGTATACACAACAACAAAAAAAAAAAAAGGAGAATATAAAAAAAAAAGGGTGTTTTGAAAAACATTTTCCCGCTCAAAGCAGATGAAAAGTGCGGGGGGAAAAAAAAAAAAAAAAAAAAAAAAAAAAAAAAAAAGAGACATTTAAGGGTACCTGCGATATGTGACAGGACGCCTGAAAAAAAGGCAAGAGAAAAAAAAAAGATAATTTATGACTTATGTTCCCTTGTTGTTCGCACGAGCTTTTTTTTTTTTCTTCTTTTTTCTTTTTTTTTTTTTTGCTCGGCACAAGTTGCATAAGGTAATAAAATTGTCTTTTTTTTTTTTTTTTTTTGATAGATTTAAAAAAAAAAAAGGCTTGACAACAAAACAATCAGGAAAATATTTAAAAAAAAAAAAATTGAGCTGAAGGGGTCTTTTGAGAGACGCACCCTCCACCTCGACAAAACACGCATTCTAAGCTGGACGCAATATTACTAGCGCTCTTGCAACAGGCTTAAACACGCGTCCTTTTGTGTTGTTTTCAGACGAGCCACACCCATAGGAAATTAGAAAAAAAAAAGGCACAAATTACGTTTCCGCGTGCTGCATTCTACTCACCCGAAGAAGTGCCACTATGTCTACTTGGCTTGCTCTCTGCGCTGATTTCAGCGGCGTCGCTCCTGCTTTAGTTCGAATGTTGACATCAGCCCCGTGTGCCAGCAAGACCCTGCAAGCGGCCATGTTTCCAGCCGATGCCGCAACATGAAGGGGTGACACCATAGTTTTTCCGTTATGTTTGCCTGTTTTGTTGGGAGACACTCCAAGCGACAGAAGCATCTCTAGCTCGTCGAGAAAATTGCGGGTGATGGTACGAAACATCACAGCAAGCTTGTCCTCCTCACTCAGTCCCTCCATCGCCTTCCGTGTTGCCTCGTTGCATCTGATGTACCCAGCATTTCCGTACCGAAGCATCTTGCACCTCCTTGCACATTCCGTAGATACCTTTCCAAAGCATTTCACGGCGCCATTCTCCAGAAGAAGTGCTACGATATCTGATCTGCCTGCTGCCGCTGCCGATAGGAGGGGTGTCTTTCCACCACGGGTGGTATTGTTTATCTCTGCCCCGTTGTCGAGCAGCGTTTTGCACGCTGAGATGTTCCCAGTTGCCGCTGCAACGTGAAGGGGCGAGCGGGAGTCACGGCACCACGTCATGTTTGCATCGGACAGACCGTTGGCTACGAGCAGTGTCATTCTGTCCAAGCGTGTCCTGTTGCGCGGTCTTATCCTCGGGGCGGTCTTTCTGGCACCCCTTTTGACAAGAAGTTCAGCAACATCAGCCCTGCCTGCTCGCGATGCCGACATGAGTGGTGTCCCTCCTGATGGTGTCTTGATGTTGACATCAGCCCCATAATCAAGCAAGATTTTGCATGCCGCCACGTTTCCTGATGATGCCGCAACATGAAGGGGTGATAAGACCGTCCCGTAGCGTACACCTGTTACGTTAGGACACACACCAAGAGATAGAAGCATCTCAAGTTCATCGGGAAAGTTGTGGGAGGCGGCCCGCATCATGACAGCAAGCTTGTCCTCCTCGCTCAGTGCCTGCATCGCCTTTCGTGTTGCCTCGTTGCATTCGATGTACCCTTCACTCCCGTATTGAAACATTCCCGAAAGAACCTTGCTGTGTCGTGTGTGAAGCTGTCCTGTTCCAAAACCTTTCACAGCACCTCTTGTCAGAAGAAGTGACACAACGTCGGTCCTGGTTGTCTGTAAGGCAGACATGAGCGGTGTCTTTCCTGATCGTTTCTTGATGTTGACATCAGCACCATGATCCAGCAAGGTCCTGCACACATCAAGATGGCCTCTAACAGCAGCAGCGTGAAGGGACGATGCAACAGAACCACGTTTCTTCTGGAGTAACTGCTTCGCGTTGCGTTCCGCAGATACCGCCTCCGCGGCCATTGCCGTGCAGTAACTCCTCCAAGCGACTTGTCTCATAATCTTTGTCATGTTGAAGCCTGAGGGTCGTGTGAATGTGTAAAAAAAAAAGAATGAAAGGGGAAGGCGATGTTTAAGGTGTCTGAATGATTTTAAGTTAGAGTAGAGAAGCGAAAAAATAGGTAAAAAGGGGGGGTGGAAAAGAATAAATACTGCATACGAAAACAGAGAGTCGGATAAAAAAGGGGAAAAAGTGTAATGTACTAAGGAAAGGAACGTTGTCGCTTTCTTTTCTCCTTCTTAGCTCTCGCGGCAGCTTTAGCAAAACAATTAATCGATCCACACCACGCACTCCATCGGAAGAAGATGGCACATTGTTGGCGTGAAACTTTACCTGAAACATCTCGCGGCCCCCTTTTACTGAAGAAGTGCCAGCCTTGTCCCTGCCTGCTTCTGATAGAGTACTGATGTTGACTTCTTCATTGATATGCTGTGGGCAGCCTTCCGACCTCTGACAGAAAAATTACCACAGGGATAACTGGCTTGTGGCAGCCAAGCGTTCATAGCGACGTTGCTTTTTGATCCTTCGATGTCGGCTCTTCCTAACCTAGACAAGCAGAATTGTCTAAGGGTTGGATTGTTCACCCACTAACAGGGAACGTGAGCTGGGTTTAGACCGTCGTGAGACAGGTTGGTTTTACCCTACTGATGGAGAGAGCCCATCGGGCCAGCGTATCTCAACAGCAATATGGGGTTCCCATTTCTAGTCGCAGCAGTACTACGGTTTGGGAACATGGGGGACTGCTAGCAGGCTGCGGATGGGCGCAGAACTTCTCGACCCAGATCTTTTCTCACCCTCACCTACCATATTGTGTTGTTTCGTGTGTCGTAACCCATGGCCCTGTGATGTGTGAACTATACGCCATCGTGAATACCTGAACAAAGTGCAATGCACGCTATCTTGAAGAAAAGTACGAAAAAATATTTTTGATGAGGGAAGGAAAAAGATGTCTGTTTTCCAAGGTATAAAAACAAAAAAAGAAACGAGGGAAAACGAGAGAGGAATAAAAAAAAAAAAAAGAAAATCAAAGTGAAAGTATGTAATACAAAACTGGGCCATGTTTTTTTTCCCCCCCATTTCTTTTGGGTAACTTTCCACAGTTTTCATGTATAAAAACCTTCCAACTCCAAGCTCCTTTTTTATTTTTCTCTCCCTTTTTTCTTCAAATAAAAAAAAAAAAGAATAACATCTTCTTTTTTTTTCTCTCGTCTCTCTTTACTTCTTTCGTAATATTCCTGTTCCTTCCCCCAACGCAGTGAAGGATTAAAAAGAAAATACACTCTCAAAAAAAAAAAAAAAGAAAAACAGAATTTGCAGAGTGAGTTGGGGATAAAAAGAAAAACCCTCATTATTCTTTCAGGTTTGAAAGAATGCGTACGGCGAGGGGGGGTGGGGGGGAGAGAAAAAATAAAGCCAGAGAGAGAAAAAAAAGAAAGAGAGGAACCAATTCTGATATGTAGTGTCTTGTTTTCAGAGCTTCGCGATGTTCTGGTTCCTCTTGGCGAGGATTGCAGCGGCCTCGGTGACGAGGTTGTCGACGATGGTCTTTGCGGGGAGGATCTCCTTGACGCCGCCGCAGGCCTGTCCGACGAGCATGGGGTGGACCTTGGCGATGGACCAGGGCTTCTTCGCCTTGATGGCCTGCATGGCCTCGTTCTTCACGGGGAGGATCCCTTGGGAGGTGAGGGAGCGGATCTCCTCCTGCCTGTTGTTCTCCCATCCCATGACGTAGTCGGTCTTGATGATCCTGAGGGGCCTCCCTGTGTAGATGAGGGAGCGGATGGTGTCGGTCGCGGAGGACTGCACCACGAGGTCCTTGTGCCTCTTCGAGGTCGTCGCCTCCTCCGAGGCGATGAAGCGTGTCCCGACCCACACCGCCTCCGCCCCGAGGGACAGCGACGCCGCCACCCCCCTCCCGTCGTAGATCCCGCCCGCCGCGATCACGTGGATCGGACCCCCGTGCAGCTCGCTCTTCTTTCCCTTCGCCGCGTCCACGCACATCGGGATCAGCGCCATCGTCCCGATCTCCCCCGTGTGGCCCCCACCCTCGTACCCCTGACAGCACAGAACGTCCACCCCGACCGCCATCGCCTTCTCCGCGTGCCTCGGGTGCCCGCACATGTTCATCACCAAAATCCCAGCCTTGTGAAGCTTCTCCACCGCCCACCTCGGGGGAACCCCGACAGCCGAGATGAACAGCCTCGCCTGTTCCTCGATCACGATGTCGATCAGCTCCGGCAGCGTGCCCCCGGTGTAGTCGAAGTTCGTCTTCCGCGCCCCGGCCCCGACCTGCGGAAGCAGCAGGTCCACCCCGAAGCACGTCTTGTCCACCAGCTTGCTCTTCAGCTCCTTCAGCTCCTTCCGCAGCATCTTCGGAGTCATCTGCACGCCTCCGACGCTCCCGAGGCCCCCAGCGTTGCTCACCGCCGCCGCAAGCTCAGCCGAGGCCACGTTGTTCATCCCCGCCAGCAGCACAGGGTGCTTGATCTTCAGCAGGTCCGTAATGTCCGTTCGCAGAATCTGGGCTGTCATCTTTCTTTTTTTTTTGTGGGGGTATTCTTTTACTTGTGTGTTCTTTTTCTTGAAGAAAGAATGGGAAGGTCCTTTTTGTTGTAGTGTAGTTTTTAAATTTCTGGAAATGTTGCGTAAAAAAACAGAGAATGAGAGATGGTTGAAATATAAAAAACTTCAAGGAATAGCGGTTACTGTTTGGGGCACGTGGCCCCACTTCCCAAGAGAAGGGTTACAACATCAACCCTGTTTGCTCTCCTTGCTGAAATGAGTGGTGTCGTTCCAGACAGTGTTCTGATGTTGACATCAGCCCCATGATCCAGCAAGGTCCTGCATGCCGCCATGTGTCCTGATGATGCCGCAACATGAAGGGGTGATACCGAGTGCCCCCTCCACTTCCTCAGAACATCAGGACACACACCAAGAGACAGAAGAATCTCAAGTTCATCAGGATAGTTGCGGGAGGAGGCCCGAAACATGACAACAAGCTTGTACTCAGTCCCTCCAATGCCCTCAGTGTTGCCTCGTTGCCCCTGATGTACCCACCACTCCCGTACTGAAGCATTCCTGACACCTCACTGTGCCGTTGATAATATGAAACAGTTGCCGTAAGCCCCTTCACAGCCCCTTTCATCAGAAGAAGTGACACAACATCAGCCCTGCCTGCTTCCGATGCCGACATGAGTGGTGTCCATCCTGATGGTGTTCTGATGTTGACATCAGCCCCATGATCAAGCAAGGTTTTGCAAGTTGCTAGTCTGCCGCCTGAAGCCGCAAGATGAAGAGGTGAGATGGTTCCACTTCCCCACTTAACCAACGAATTAGGATCAGCACCCTGCAGGATGAGATCCTCTATGCCATGGTTGGCTGATACCGCACGGTGAAGAACACCCGAGTCAGGTCCACACAGGAGACTTCTGTTTCCCTCCACTTGTTCGACCATCGCCCTGCCCCACACCCCCTTCACTGTCCCATGAAACCACCTTCCAAGCCGCATGTGTAATACCTATTGAGTGCATTGGATGGACAACAAATGTAGAAATGAAGTTACTACGCCAATGTACATACTAAACGTTTCATCTAGTTCTAGCTTCTTCCTGCGAGGTATGCTACAGGTTTCCATTGTGTCCCGCGGGAAGAATGAGAGATGGGTTAAACGATACAGGGAAACTACTGCCCGTGAGAAATGGCTCCACTTGCCAAGAAAAGTGACACGATTTCTAACCTGAACGCCCTCTTGGCTGAGATGAGTGGTGTCATTCCCGATGGTGTCTTGATGTTGACATCAGCCCCATGATCAAGCAAGGTCTTGCATACCGCCATGTGTCCTGATGATGCCGCAACATGAAGGGGTGATACTGGGATGCCACCCATCCACTTCCTCATTACATCAGGACACACACCAAGAGATAGAAGCATCTCAAGTTCATCAGGAAAGTTGTGGGAGGCGGCCCGCATCATGACAGCAAGCTTGTCCTCCTCACTCAGTCCCTCCATCGCCTTCCGTGTTGCCCAGTTGCACCAGATGTACCCACCACTCCCGTACCGAAACATTTCTGGCGCAGAAAATGACAAGAGCTTTGCACAGAGTCCCTTCACAGCCCCCTTCTCTAGAAGCAATGCCGCAATATCAGCCCTGCCTGCTTGTGATGCCGACATGAGTGGTGTCCTTCCTGATGGTGTTCTGATGTTGACATCAGCCCCATGATCGAGTAATGCTTTGCAGGTGGTAGCATGTCCACTTGCCGCAGCCACATGAAGGGGTGCCAAGACACCCCCTTTCCATTGGATCACGAAGTCGGGACGCACACCATGGGATAGAAGCATCCTCAGCTCATCAGGGTAATTGTGGGAGGCGGCCCGAAACATAACAACCAGCTTGTCCTCCTCACTCAGTCCCTCCATCGCCTTCCGTGTTGCCCTGTTGCATCTGATGTACCCGCTGCTTTCGTACCGAAGCACACACGCCACGTTGGGCTTGAAGGATGAAATGCCTTTTGTCATCAGAGCCTTGAGAGCACCCATTCTTAAAAGAAGTGACACAGTATCAGCCTTGCCTGCCAGTGATGCCGACATGAGTGGTGTCCTTCCTGATGGTGTTCTAATATTAACATCTTCACCTTGGTCCAGCAATGCCTTGCATGCTGCAACGTTTCCATGCGCAGCCGCAAGATGAAGGGCCGAGGAGGTGCCTGTTCCATTTGCGTCAGTACTTTTCACGATTAACAGTTTCTTGCGGGTGGCGTTGCTTGCTGAACAGGATATCACGCTTTTATCGGAGCAAGCTTTTTGATATTTGTTCCCCCTCGCCTGGTAGGCTATCGCTCTGCCCCATCTCTTGGTGCCATACCACCTCGCCACCCTCATGTTTGTAATCCTGAAAGAAAATGGGGTAGATGAGCATCACCCTGAGGAAATAATAGCTTTGAACTCGTCGTTCCTATGTTTGTCGCTCGAGCAAAGAAGTGCGAGAAGCAGAAGAAAAGAGTAGAACTCAATAAAGTAGAAGATTGACAAGTTCTAATTCTTGCTCAAATTGCACTTTTGGATAAAAAGAAAGAAGAAAAAAGTCGCGATGGTGCCCACCCCGCGGACTGGGTCACTTTCTGCAAAAAAAAAATGTTTCTCAACCTGTCTGCTTCCCTCTCCCTCTCCCGATCCTTCTTCAAGACCTCAAGCACGGCCTCCGTAGAGTTCATGTAAAAAAAAAAAAAAAAAAAAAAAAAACGAGGCAAAATGAATCACTTTTCCATTTTAACTCTTTTAACATGGCTTTCAGAAGTAAAGGGCAATTTCTGATTGAGGCAACTGACCTGAACTAGAGATTCGTGTCTCGCAGCGGAAGCCGCACTTCTTTATCAAGGGAATTAACCCTCTTCCTTGTTATATTACAGTTTTTCTCCCTGTGCTCAGCAATCAATGTTTGTTTAGGACACACCAAGAGACAGAAGAATCTCAAGTTCATCAGGATAGTTGCTATAGGCGGCCTCTATTGTGACAGCAAGCTTGTCCTCCTCACTCAGTCCCTCCATCGCCTTTCGTGTTGCCTCGTTGCCCCTGATGTACCCACTACTCCCGTACCGAAGCATTCCTGACACCTCACTGTGCCGTTGATAACACGAAACCCTTGCCGTAAGCCCCTTCACAGCCCCTTTCGTCAGAAGAAGTGACACAACATCAGCCCTGCCTGCTTCCGATGCCGACATGAGTGGTGTCCTTCCTGATGGTGTTCTGATGTTGACATCAGCCCCATGATCAAGCAAGGTCCTGCATGCCGCTATGTGTCCTGATGATGCCGCAATGTGAAGGGGTGAAACACGGGCATTTCCTGACTTGAATAGCCTGTTGGGATCTGAACCACCCTTGACAAGAAGGCCACACAAAGTGGAATCCCCCACTCGTGCTGCCAACTGTAAATCTTCAGCCTTACTGCTTTTCGTTTTTTTTAGCACAGGGATTCCCTTAGTACCCTTCTGAAGAAGCGCCACAACATCAGCCCTGCCTGCTCGTGATGCCGACATAAGTGGTGTCCTTCCTGATGGTGTCTTGATGTTGACATCAGCCCCATGATCAAGCAAAATCTTGCATGCCGCCATGTGTCCTGCTGATGCCGCAACATGAAGGGGTGATACCTGAATGCCACCCCTTCCCTTCCATTTCCTCAGAAAATCAGGACACACACCAAGAGACAAAAGCATCTCAAGTTCATCTGGGAAGTTGCGGAAGGCGGCCCGAAACATGACAACCAGCTTGTCCTCCTCACTCAGTCCCTCCATCGCCTTCAGTGTTGCCTTGTTGCCCCTGATGTACCCACCACTCCCGTACCGAAGCATCATTTTACCAGATGGAGCAGAAAATGATAAGAGCCCTTTCAGGGCGCCCTTCTGAAGGAGATGTGCCATAACATCAGCCCTGCCTGCTTGTGCTGCCGTCATGAGTGGTGTCCTTCCTGATGGTGTTCTGACATTCACGCAAAGGGGGGGTCGTTTCCTTTTACGACGACTGTTGCCTAGCGTCTTCTGAATGAGTGCCACAACAGCTTGTGATGCCGACATGAGTGGTGTCTTGATGTCATCAGCCCCATGACCTAGTAACCTTCTGTATGCTGCCGCCTTCGCTGATATGAGTGGGTTCCTTCCAAATGGTGTTCTGATGTTGACATCAGCCCCATGATCAAGCAAAGTCTTGCATGCCGCCATGTGTCCTGATGATGCCGCAACGTGAAGGGGTGATACTTGGCTACCACCCATCCACTGTTTCATTACATCAGGACGTATACCAAGAGACAGAAGAATCTCAAGTTCATCAGGAAAATTACGGTAGGCTGCCCGAAACATAACAGCCAGCTTGTCCTCCTCACTCAGTCCCTCCATCGCCTTCCGTGTTGCCTTGTTGCCCCTGATGTACCCACCACTCCCGTACCGAAGCATCATTTTACCTGTCGTAGAAAAGGAGAAGAGCTTTGCACAGAGTCCCTTCACAGCCCCTTTCTGGAGGAGAAGTGCTACAACATCAGCCCTGCCTACTTGTGATGCCGACATGAGTGGTGTTCTTCCTGATGGTGTTCTGATGTTGACATCAGCCCCATGATCGAGTAATGCTTTGCAGGTGGTAGCATGTCCACTTGCCGCAGCCACATGAAGGGGTGCCAAGACACCCCCTTTCCATTGGATCACGAAGTCGGGACGCACACCATGGGATAGAAGCATCCTCAGCTCATCAGGGTAATTGTGGGAGGCGGCCCGAAACATAACAACCAGCTTGTCCTCCTCACTCAGTCCCTCCATCGCCTTCCGTGTTGCCCTGTTGCATCTGATGTACCCGCTGCTTTCGTACCGAAGCACACACGCCACGTTGGGCTTGAAGGATGAAATGCCTTTCGTCATCAGAGCCTTGAGAGCACCCATTCTTAAAAGAAGTGACACAGTATCAGCCTTGCCTGCCAGTGATGCCGACATGAGTGGTGTCCTTCCTGATGGTGTTCTAATATTAACATCTTCACCTTGGTCCAGCAATGCCTTGCATGCTGCAACGTTTCCATGCGCAGCCGCAAGATGAAGGGCCGAGGAGGTGCCTGTTCCATTTGCGTCAGTACTTTTCACGATTAACAGTTTCTTGCGGGTGGCGTTGCTTGCTGAACAGGATATCACGCTTTTATCGGAGCAAGCTTTTTGATATTTGTTCCCCCTCGCCTGGTAGGCTATCGCTCTGCCCCATCTCTTGGTGCCGTACCACCATCTCGCCACCCTCATGTTGTTTTGTAATATCCCTGAGAAGGAAATAAAATAAAATAAAAAATAGATGGGGAAAGGGGAAAAAAAAAGAAATAGCAAAAAAAAAAGGGGGGGGGAAAAAAATCATTATTATTTGTTTTGTTTTTTTCCCCCCCCTTTTCTTTTTTTTAATAAGTTGGTCGCAAAAACAGGGGAGGAAGGGGTGGGAATTGCAAAAAAAAAAAAAAAAAAAAGAATAAAAATAAAAAACCGCAAACCCACAAACCCCGGCGGGTTTGCGGTGTGCCCGTCTGCTTTTAAAAAGAACATCTTTGCAAAAAATAAAAGGGGGGGGGGGGGGAAACATTTATATATATATTTTTTTCTTATTCTGGCGGATAATCCTTTCCATCAGGGCGGAAAGACAAGAATTTACACATAAAAAAAAAAAAACGTTTGAAAAAGGGACAATTACAGATTCCCTATGAATTTTTTTTTTTTTTTTTTTTTTTTTTTTTTTTTTTTTTTTTTTACGCAGGAGGCTCCGGGTGGCTCACCACGACGCAGTCGCCTTCGTGGAGAAGGGACACTGCCCCGTAGATGGATCCTGTCCCGTGGAGGTCACACGCCTTTCCAAGCTTCTTCCCGTTTTTGTAAACGTACATCGCAGGGCCCGACATCAGAATCCCAATGGTGTCACCTTGCTTGGCTTGCTCTGCAAAGGGCATGTCGGCCGCCTTGTGGTAAGAGTGGCCGTACTTGGTACCATACCCCCAAGAGAAGGCGGTGGTGCCTAAGAAATTGTCCTTTGGCATGGATTCTAGGGTGAGGCCGAGAACGATTTGTTGATTGACGACCTTCTTCAGTTTTTTAAGATAAAACTCAAAGTATCTTCTTGCGCCCACTGCCGTACCTGGTTTGATCCGTGCGGAGTTCCACTGGCCGTCGTTGCCGGTTTTCTTCAACACAAGGCCGCCGTTGCTAACGTCGAAGTGCGAGGCTTTGGTGACGAATCCGCCCTTAGGGTCCATGGGGGTTGAGCTTCCTTTCCTGGCAACGGGGGGTCCTTTGGGGGAACGTTCTCCTAGCTGTTGAACAAGCTCCCCAAAGGGCATGTTTGGGTCAACGTCGCGACACAGTGCCAGCACTTCACCGACTGACATGTTGTTTAGTTGGTCCATTTTTTTTTTTTTTTTGTTGTTGTTGTTGTTGTGTCTGAAAAAAACCCATAGATTTTTGAGCATTTTTTTTTTTTTTAAAATTTAGAGAAAAAACCCTCCTTCCTTTCACCTTCTTCAGTACCTTCCTAGCTCCCATGTGTGCCAGATCTTCTTCAAAGAAAAAACAAAGTGCGAGAGGCAGAGAAAAAGAGGAACTAGCCGTAGTAGTTTTTGTGTGCGTTTTCCGGGTAAAAAAAAAAAAAAAAAAAAAAAACCTGGAGAAGTTTGCAAACCCGTAAGCACGTTGTCGTCGTTCCCCTTATTTAGACAAGTCAATGACCCGTTTTTGCAAAAAAAAGGGGGGGGAGGTGATAGTTCTTTGGCTCGGCACAGGTTTACAAGGGTTTTAACAATCCTTCTTTTTTTTTTTTGGCAATTTATAGGAGAAAGAAAAGAAAAGAAAAAAAAAAGAGATAGGGGGAGAAAAAACTTTTTCAAAAGAAAAAAAAGGGGGGGGAGGGCAGGGTCATTATTCATTTTTTTTCTTTGCACGGGATAAAAAAAAAGAAAAGCTAGTTTTTTTTTATCATTTTTTGTAAATGAGTACGATCTCCCCCAATTCCTTCCTCTTGGAAAAAAAAAAAAAAAAAAAAAAAGGAAATATAGTAATCGGTCGAGTTTCCATTGTCGCAAAAATGAATCTTATCTTCACTACTATTGTGACACTGTAGGCCACTCTCAGCCACTGAGGACGTTCTTCAAGTAGAACACTTGAACGACTGGTGGATAACCCCTCCGAGAAAGAAAAAAAGAAGAAGGAAAAAAAAAAAAAAAGAACACAAAGTTTTGAAAGAGGGATACAAAGAGAAGAAAAGAAGACATAAGAAAACTTAGGGTCAAATGGGGCTGGGGGGCACGAATCAAATCAAAAAAAAAAAAAAAAAAAAAAAAAAAAAAAAAACCACGCACACCAACCCACAGAAAACCCTAAAAAAAAGAGAGGAAGCAAAGGATAAATAAATAAGAGAGGAAGAAGCGTTTTTTTTTCTTTTTTTTTTTTTTCCCTTTCTTTTTTCTTTTTTTTTTTGGAGGCCAGATGAAAAAGTATGAGGGGGAGGAAAGGGAGCCAGAAGTATTTTCTTTTTTTTTTTTTCTTGCGCACAAAGAAGAG
Organism: Diplonema japonicum; assembly: GCA_964019335.1. NCBI lineage: Eukaryota > Euglenozoa > Diplonemea > Diplonemida > Diplonemidae > Diplonema > Diplonema japonicum. The sequence continues at coordinate 183,996 of OZ025696.1, forward strand.
GGTATCTTTTAGTTGGCTTTTCCAGTGAAGCTGTAAAGCAACCTTCAAGACAAAGTCATGAGTAGAATCGTAAAAATTGCTTGCTGTGTGCACTCATTGAGTTAACACTTACGGTTACAAAAGAGTATGTTATTCTCCAAAAGAAACCAGTGTAAAATCAGCTGGATGCACACATTTAGCCCTTTTACAGACAGAGAAGAACACTTTGATAATTTTTCCCGTTTCTTCTTCTTTCCTGATTGGTGCGGGAAAAAAAAAAGATTTTAAAAAGGGGGGGGGAGCGCATGAACTCATAACAGTTCTTCCCGAACAAAAATTCTCCGAACCTACTTTTAAATGAAGGACGGAAAAAAAAAAATGGAGAGACTTAGAAAAAAAAAAAGGAAAAAGGGGGGAAAAAAAGGAGGGGGGAAACAAATAAGGAGGACAGACAGTTTTTCTTTTTTTTTTTTTTTTTTGATTTTGGTTTTGGTTTTGGTTTTGGTTTTTTTACCCCAGCAAAACAAAACCTAAAGAAAAGAACTCTGTTCGTTTTCTTCGTTTCTCTTTTTTTTTTTTTTTTTTTCAAATCGAATGCAATATGGTTAAAATTGATAATAAAAACTTGTTTTTCTTTTTTGTGCCAAATATGGATTCATTTCTGCAGGATTTTACCTTTGTTTTCTTTCCCCCTTACTCGAGCGAAGAACCAAAAAACAACAAGTATTTACCATATTCTTCTTCTTCTTCTTTTTTTTTCTTTTGAAAATGAAAAGAAGCCTTGCCCCTTTTTCCTAATCTTTCCTTTTTACACACACATTCTATACAGAAACATATAAACGGAGGGGGAAAAAAAAAATGGAAATTACACTCACGAAAATTTAATCTTTTTGAATACTTTTTTTTTTTCTTCTATTTGTTGTTGCTGCTTCTTTTTCGTTTTTTTTTTCTTTTCTTTTTTCTTTTCTTTTTTTTTTTTTTTTTGACGTATTCCTAATAAGAAATACTCGTTGTGGTGGCCAAATAACTAGTTTTCTTCGTCTCGTTTATAGAATTGTAAAAACAAAAAAGAAAAATGTGAATTGATTTTAACTAAGTTTAATGGGGCCATGAAGTACGTCGGTGGCACAGCGGACGTCCTTGCTGAAGCTTCGCCCCTGTAGCTTTCTCAAGCCCCTTAGTACCGTAGAAGAAAAAGAAATTAAATACGAATAAAAATAACTCGTTGCACTGCGGAACAACGTAAGTCTCCGTCTTTTTATTTGAGAACGGAAAAAAAAATAAAAAAAGATTTAAAAAGCTTTGACTTATGAGGGTGAGTCAAGGAAAGGGGGGAGATGGGGAGGGGGGGAAACACAAGAGTTTCATTTACTTACTGCAACAGTAAAAGAAAAAAAAAGGGGGGTAGAAACTAAGTAGGTTACTCATTTCCCCCTCTTTCCATTTGTCTCCCCCCCCCCCCCCCCCCCTTTTCCTCTTGTTTTTCTTGTTTTATGGCAAGATAAAAAGGTGTCGTTGAAGGGAACCTGCAGTAAAAAAAAAAAAAAAAAAAAAAAAAAAAGAAACGATACCCAACTAAGTGGTCATATTCATTTGCAACGTAGCTCTTTTTTTTTTTTTTTTTTTTTTTTTTGCCCGGGGAAGAAAAAAACTCAAAGTGCAGGACAAACCCCCTCATGGAGGGCCGCCCTTGGGTGGGTTGAGGGGGGGGGGGCTATCTATTTCTCCCCTCATTACATCTCACCAGATTCATACCCAACAAACCTCTTGTTTCCGTTAGGGAGGGCAGGGTCGGTCTTGTGCCAGTTTCGGTAGTTTCGCAATGTGAGTTTTGCGCTTTTGTACCCTTTGTGGAGGGTGTATGTTGACCCGTCTGGAAGCCTGCCGGGACCGGTTAGGGAGAAGTAAAACAATCTTCGTCGTTTCTTTGAAAGATTCGCGTTGGCACGATGCTGGGTGGTGGAGTCCATGATCAGAATGTCACCCTGCGAGAGTGTGGCAGAGACCTTCGCAGAACTGTCGATCAGCTTAGAACACGGTGCACGCTTTGCCGCAGTAATCTCCTTTTCACACTGCGACAGCCACTCCCCCTTATGAGAGCCTGTCACCAGCCCTGTAGGACCCATTAAATCTTCGACATCTTCAAGTGCGACAAAGTACGTGTACAGCTTTGCAACATCCTTCTCGGGAATGGTGTCAGCGTGCCATTTCTGATACTTCGCACCAGGGTCGTTGACCATTATTCCCATGGCTACGAGTAGTGCGTCTGGTCCAAGGGTGTCTTTGATGGTACGGTAGAGCTTGTCGATTATGGTGACGCAGATTTTTTGAACGGCCTCGTCCATGACTACTGGGAGGTTGTAGTGGTGGTTGCCCTTTGTCTGTCTGGGTTTTATCTCCTCCACCTTTCCGAGCATGGTTTCGCACTCCTTCTTGTCCAGGACCCCGTCTACACGGAGCATCCCGTTCTTATCCATGCTCCGCTTGCCTTGCATGTCCTTGTTCACCTCCGCCACGGAGGCTCCCGCTGACGAGATGGTGAATTCCTTCTTATCGACACCGGAGGAAGCCTCGTCTTCCCATATTTTTAAAGAGCCGAGCACGGCTGTTAGAAGAAGCGATGCAGCGAGCATATTTGTCACCTTAATTCCCCTTTTTTTTTTTTGAGGGGAAAAAAAAAAAAAAAAAGATAATAAACGTTGCATTTTTTTTTTTCCCCCCCTCACGGGTACACATCACGGCCGGATGGTTGCTGCTCCCATCCTGGGGTGGGGGGTTCATCGTAAGAACTGTTTCTGACCCAATTAGTGCTCCACCCCCACCACCCATCAGAGTACATAGCCGCAGGAACGTCCATCATAGACGCATACATAAAAGCAAGCGAAGCACGGTACCCACTAGCACAGTATATGTAAAGAGGAACCGATTTCGTGTTGATGCTCCCCGCATGCCAGTAATCCAATATTACGGAGGGAGGGTGAAGAATCCCGTTTGGTTGGGTGTATGTACCAGCATTGGCCTGCGAACCCCAAGCGGCGAAGGGAATACGCCCTTTTTCAAGTAAACGCGAAGACCCACTAGACTTCCCCTCGTACTCTTCAAGCGATCTCACATCAACCATTTGAACAAGGTTGGTGGAGAATACTTTTTCCACGTCCGAGGTAGATAGCAACACGTTTTTGTGAAACGAAGCTTTAAAGGATGTAGAGGTCAGGTTCCGGACTGTCTCCTCTACTGGATAGCCCTCGTCGACCCATACTGAGAAGGAACCGTTCATTACCCTGACGTCCTCAACGCCAATATAACTGAGAATGAACCATAGCCTGCTGGCATAGACTGGGTTTGAACTGTATATGATTGTGGTGCATTTCTTACAGACGCCGAGGGAACCCGCATTTTCTGCAAGTTTATCATCTGGGAGGAGAAAATTTGTGGGATAGCCGTTTTCGTAAAGATCGGCATCGCTGTGGACAGAATGTGGGATGTGGCCTTCGAGGTAGGTGGCGTTGCCTCGTTGGGTCTCGAAGATTACGAGATCTCGCTTTTCATCGTAGTTGTTTGGTTTTGGACCAGAGTGGTACTTGTAGTCGATGGCCTTCTTCACCCACTGTACCGGCATGACCTGGGCTTTCATCTTCCCAGATGCGGGTGTTGGTGGGTCGTCGTTGTTGTCATCAGTTGTGTCTTTTGTTATTATGGCCACGACGAGCGCGAGAACGAGAACCGACAGGATGGCGATCGCCACCGCTTTTTCGTCTTTCCACCATGGTTTTTTGCTGCGTGGGTTTGGGTAGTTGTTGAGGGAGTGTTTCTCTTCTTCCATTTTTCTTTTTTTTTTTTTCTTTTTTTAACTTTTTCTTTTTTTGTTTAAAAAGTAGAAAGATAAAAAAAAAAATAATAAAATAATAAAAACAGGGAGGGATGAAAAAAAAAAATAAAAAAAAAGAAAAAAACAGAAAGGAAAATCTAAAAGACCTTCGGTGCGGAATAAAAAAAAAAAAAAAAGAACGGAAAAAAATAATTTTGTCTTCGTTTTGTCGACAATGTCAAAGAATATAAAAAAAAAAAAAAAAAAAAGACTGTTTTTTTTTTTTCTTTTTGCAGCTGGGATAAAAAAGTTTTATACAATCTTTTTTTTTTCTAAATATTCTGTTTTACTGTGTCTTGGAAACCTGCTGCACAATGGGGTGTTGGACGGCCGCCTTGGCGATATCCCCTGTCAGCTTTTTTTGGGACTCGATCTCGAGGCGCAGCGCCTCTATCGACTCGGCCAAAGTCTTGCGCTCCACCTGGAACGCAGACTCCTTCGCCAGCGTTTCTGCGAACTTCTCGGCGAATTGCAATTCCTTGAAACGGACCTCTTCTTGAACTCTCTTAGCTACCTCTGTGTCGAGTTTCTGCCGTTTTTTCGCCTGATCTTCGACACCCCCCCTCTCCAGCCTCCTTAACTCCTTCACTTCAAAGGCATCCACGCAAACCTTCTTGTGCTTCATAAGCGCTGCCGTAACCGCCTTCAGCTCATGTTCCGCAATGTCCTTCTCCACCTGCCCGACCCTTTCAGACCTTTCCTTCTCCGCTTCCTCGATCAGGCCAGCCACCCTTTCCATCTTGTCTTTCAGCCCCATCACGTTGTCTAACCCAAGCTTACCGGCAATGATCTTGCCTTCAACAGTTTCCGCGGCGGTGTAGAGGTCACGCATCAAGGGCTCCTTGCGGCGAGCAGGCATTTTTTTTTTTTTTTTTTTTTTTTTTTTTAAAAACTGAAACAAAAATATTTTATTTAGAAAATAGTTGTTACAAAAAAAAAAAAAAAAAAAAAAAAAAAAAAACAAGCGCGCATGGTAAATGTACACATTTTATAGGGGGGGGGGAAACAAAAATAAAAAAGAAGAAAAATCTTCAAAAAGAAAATAAAAAGAGATAAAGGAGGCCAGTGTGTTTTTCTTTTTTTTTCCGGCGGCGCCCTGCACAAAAAAAAAAAAAAAACCGTCTAAAAAGAATTCGTAAATCACGTAACGACACTATAAACTCCTGTTGGCCTGCTGCTGTTCGTAAGGTCAGCGTACCCCGTATAGTCACGAGAGCTAATGTATTTCGACAACGCGATGTCAATGCCGATAATGCGACCTTTGCAGTGCACGCCGATCCGGCCCAAGCCTTGGATGGTGTGCCCCACCACGATAGAGGTCACAGGCTGGGTGTCCTTATAAACAGGGAGAGAGTTTATCGTAGAAAGAACGCTGGTTATAATGGAACAATCACCCCGCGCAGCTTGCTGAATAGGATCGCGGGTCCAGAGGGGCCCGGAGGAGTGCAGCAACGGGTGTAAAAAGTTACCAGTTGCGATTTTCAATGTTAACTGTTCGTCAAGAGATTCTATGCTCTGCGTGACGTGGTGCGGTAACAGCCCGGCATGGACGAAAACGTAAGGGCCTCTTCTTATAACCTTTGGGAGCTTTAACAATGCTTGCCCCCATTCGCCTTGTGGGCTGAAGACTTGTCTTCGTGCGTCCTTGCCGCCAATGTCGGTCACCTCATCTTGGTGAGCGTAGGAGATCATACCTTGAAGGTTCATCAGTTCGTGGTTACCCATGAGGTTCACGACCTCGCCGCCCGTTGCCTCGGTTTCTTGTTTCAACCTCTCGAACAGTTTGTATATGCGGCGGGCGTCAGGGCCGCGGTCTATTATGTCGCCTGTTTGTACCAGTAGGTCCCCGTCACGGCCTTTCCATTCCAGGTCTTCTCCCACCAGGCCTGTCATTTGTAGGACCCTCACGGCCTTCTCGTAGTCACCGTGGAGGTCTCCCACAGCTGCGATTTTGGCTTCTGTGTGCGTTGCAGTGTGGTACAGTACTAGGGCTACAATAGCTAACTTGTACGGCATTTTCTTTTTTTTTCTTTCCCCCCCTCTCCTCCTTTGTTCCTTCGTTTTTTTTTTCTTTTTTTTTTCTTTTGTCTATAAAAAGAAGAAGAAAAAAAAAAAGAAAATAGAGAAGAAAAAAGAAAAGAATCGGTATAAACGGTTGTCTAGGATGGAGAGGAGGGGGGGGAGACCGTATGCCTGGATGGAAGAAAAAAGAATTACTTACTTTAGGGGGAAAAAAAAAAAAGAAAAAGCGCGACCCATTACTCCTTCTTCTTCTTTTTCTCAGTGTAAGGGAGCAGCATCCCCCTCTTCCTCCACGCATCGCTGAGGTCCGTAAGCTCTTTGTGCACGTACTTGTCGATGGTGAATGGGATATAAACTGTCGTCAGAGGGGTGATCTCAGGGGGCGCAGAGTAGAATGCTATTGCGGCCGTCCACGGTCCTTTAGTATGCTGTGGTAGTGGCTTCTTTACCGAGCCCTTGAAGGGAGAAGTGTGGCAGGCTGTGGGGGTTAGAATATTGGACGACCAAGAGCAGTTGCTACCATGGAGGAACCTGCAGCAGATGTCATAACCCTCATCTCCCTTGTAAGTAATGACGTCCCCAGCAATGTCGTGTTTGAGGCCCAACTCAAAGCGACCGTCGGCCGGGATCTCCCACCCCATGAGGGTTATGTTCACCGAAGCAAATGGGCCACTACCGTCATATGCCACCAAGACCTCTACTTTGCTCCCGGTCACTCTGACACCACCGGTCTCTACCTCTTCTCGCCAGCTGTCTTCCCCTGTGTAAAGCACTTTCCCCTCCTGCCTGTGTATGTGCCCCATAGATACCTGCATCGCAATTGCCATGGCCACTGAACCTGCCATCTTTTTTTTTTTTTTTTTTGTCTGCTAGGGTTTTGTTTCAAAGACTTGTCTAAACAAAAGGGTAACGTGGCTTTTTTTTAAAAGCAAATGAAAAAGTGTTCCGTTTGCATCAATTCCTTTATAGCTAGCGATCGACCTGGGGACTGATGTACTTTTTAAAATTGATTTTTCTGCGCGCTCATAACGTAAACAAACTCACGCCTCGCATTCCTTGTTGCGATAAATTGCCTGTAAGACACGTAAGAGTTGTGACTTCTATTTTAAATCTATTCTCACAGCTAAGAAGCTGTTTGGTTAGTTCCCTTCCCTACACAGGTTGCTGTGGTGTGGAGCTCGCGACTGCATGAACTTCGGGGGGGGGGGGGGGGGGGGGGTAGGCGGCGAGCCTGTGGAGTTGGTAGGTATCCGAATTAGCACTCAACCGATGCTCCTTTCTTCTTAGGGGAGTTGTTGTGGTATGGAGCTCACGACCGCATGAGCTTCGGGGAGTAGGTGTCGAGCCTGTGGAGGTGGCTGTCCTTTATGAGTGAGGATGGGTGGGCATCGTGGACGACAGAGGCGGCGATCAGGGTGGATCGTTCCACCTTCTCCACGGGGTTCACACTGCGCTGTACCACTGTGTCCATGAGCGTCAGGTCGAAGCAGTGTGTTGCCGCCACCACCACGTGCAGTGAAGCCTCCTCCACGGGCAGTGCCCCAGACCGCGTCAGCGAATCCAGCAGGTCGAACGCTTTGTTCCGTTCCTCCTTCTGCCCCTCCCCGTCCAGCACCTGTTCTTCCGCAGGGCTCAGCAGCGCCTTCTGTCCCTTCCGTTTCCACTGTTTCCCTGTCTTTATGATCGTGGGCCGCAGGCAGTTGTCCTCGTCGAACTCCTTGTATTTCTCTTCCAGCTTCTCTGGCAGCTTGCTGATGTCTCCTTCCTCTTCATAAACAATCTCTCTTCCCTCTTCTCTTTTTCCCTCCTCCTCGTGCTTTTCTTCTTCTTGTTGCTCTGTTTTCTCAGAATCCTTGGCTTCCGTTTCAACTGCCTCTGCTGTGTCCTGTGCATCCATCTTCTCGGTATGCTGTTCCTCATTCTTTTGTTCTGTCTTCTCCGCTACTGTTTCAACTGCCACTGGTCCACATGATTCAACTGCCTCAAGATGTGCACCATCAGATATATTTTTCCCTCCCGTGCTGCTATGCTCGGGAAGATCAAAGCCTTTTTTCTTCACCTTCTTAGCTTGCTTATAGAAGGTCTTCGACTGTACTGAAAGATCTTCGCACGCATTCATACATACTGGTTCACATGATTCAACTGCATATGGATTTAGTGGTTCTTGTGGCTCTTGAACCTTATTGGATACGGTTGATAGCAGCCTCTTTACGGAAAGCAACGGGGTGATCCTCTTTTTCTTGGGAAGTTCGCTCAAACAGCAGTTTATGTTCATAAGCATAGCACTCTCTTCGGTAGCACTCAAGGTACTAGGATGCATTGCAACCCTTTGTAGGTCTGTTAGTTCTGTGCTAGCTGCCCCACATATGTCCTCTCCAGCCAAATCCAATGTGTCCCTTCTCATCGTCGTAAGCTTCGTCTGAAATAGGTTTACCTTTTCTTGATATTCAGGCTGTGCGTACACGGGTAGCCCTCTGACTTCAACCTAAGAGGGAAAGATGAAAAGAAGAAATATAGGAGTTAAAGGAGGCCGGTGCTGGCGGCGCCCTGCACAAGAACTGTCTACGGGGGCACACCGCGGCCGAGTTGTAGCTTTCTGCGTTCCGCATCGTGTCCTTAATACGTGCGGTGTACAGCTCAACCCCAGCCGCGGCGTCCCGGGTAACCAAGATTCGGCGCTTGTGCAGTTTGCAACCTGTTCGTCACCCTGAGCATCTGCATTACGTTCTTCCACTTGGGCGCTACCGGTGATGACCGACGAGGAGGTCAACAGCGAACAACACATCTGATGACAGGCTCTCCGGTAAGGTGGGGATAGACCGGCGATCGCCGGTCTAAGCAATTCTTTTTGAAAACGTCGACGGTCTACGTAGATCGGCGAATTTCTTGTGTCTGCGGTAGGCCTACGGGGGGGCAGGGGTTGCCCCGTTTGTGAGGAACTTTTCTCTTCTTATTGATCACGGGGTGAGTGGTTTTAGTATTAGTTGAAAGCCACGATGTGCTTCTTCCATCAAACATAGTACCCCATGAGCGAACTTTTGCGTGTCCCACGGAGTCCAACTCAGTTCCACGGCATCCAGTCTGTGCCACGAAAAGGTACACAAACCGTACTTCGACGCTCTGATGGGCAACGTGAAGCAGCGGTTAGCGTCGCAGCCGGAGTTGCAAGCTGCCGGTTTATTCGATCTTGACCATAAGATCTATGCAGGGGACAGGCCCGAAATCGAAACAGCTAAGCAGTTGGTCGGGCCGTTGCTTCACCACTTAGACAATCAGTTCTCCATAGAACTTGGCAAAGAGGCAAAGGATAAAGTGTGGAAGAGGGTGCAGCAGCTGAAGCCAGATAACTGGGTTAAGGCCGTGCGAGAAGACATCAGTCTAGTGGTGGCTGAGCTTGTCAAGCTCAAGACAAGTTCTTCTCCCATCAACCACGACACCATCAGGGAGAGGGCTCTTTCCTAAGCCCTGCATCGCGACGGCATGAACTTCGGGGGGCGAGCCTCTTTTAGCTCCTTTTCTTTTCTTTTTCTTTCTCACCCTCAATCTAGAGAGTTGTTGTGGTGGGTCGTTTGTTGACATATCTTTCCCATACTAACGGTCATATAAGAGTTAAAGGAGACCAATGTCGGTGGCGCCCTGCATAAGTACTCATTACAAGGGGGAGCACCTCGGCCGAGCTGTAGCTTCTTCTGCGTTCCGCGTTGTGCCCTTAACCCGAGCCGGGGATCCCGGTAACCAAGATTCAGCGCTCGTGCAGTTTAAAAGAAAGAAAGAAATCGGGTTTTCAAATCAGTTTAATACCTTTAAGCTGTGTAGCTTCCTTTTTGCCTCGCGTAACGTCTTTTTCAGCTTACTCACATGATCCTCAAGTCTATCATCTTGAAGTTTCTTTCCCTCTTGCAACAACCATTCGATCTGTGGTGATAATGTCCTTTCAAAGTCCAGTACCTCTTCAAATAGGTCGGCAGTTGCATCATCATAAACAATAGCTGCATGACACTCCTTCCTCCTCTGCTCCTCGACTCTCTTCCTTTCTTCCTCCTCAAGGACCAACCTCTTCAACTCAGCGATTCTCCTCTGCTCCTCAAGGATCTCGTCCTTCGCTTCTTGTATTACTGCCTTCATCGCCTCCACACGGCCCCGAACCGCCTCCGCCTTGTGGGCTGTGGGAACCTCGTCCTCGTCATCCAGGAAGTCAGCTTGGAAGGACAGGAGGTCGCTGGAGATGTTGTGGTCGACGAAGAGCTCCAGGAGGTCCTCTGTGAGGCGGAGCTCCTTCGTCAGAGCCCCTTGAGGGAGGTTCAGGACACGCTCCAGCTGCGGCTTCACCTGCAAAACGCACACCCCGAACAGTGTTGCTTCCATCTGCATCGACCTGTTTTGTTTTGATTTGATTTGAATTTAACTTGTTTGTTCTTTTCTTTGAAAATTAAATTAAACAAAAACCTGTAAGCCTTTGCAAAGCGCTGCTGCTCAGGTGACAAGGACTCGACTGCGTCTTCGAACTCCTTCGGTGTCGGGATCTGTTCCAGCTCGAGGGGAACCCGGAGTTCGTCCTTGTTTCGAACCAGGATCGCGTGCTCTGGGAGGAACAGGTCCCTGCCCCCGATCCGACCGATTGCGAGGACGAACCCGCTGAACTGCCTCGCCCGCGCCACCAGCTCCAAGGGACGACCCGCCTCCTCCGTCGAGAAGCGGTGCCGCACGTACGCGTGCACGAACCGTTCCCCGCCGAACGACACCTCTGCCGCCGCGTTCAAGGCAAACCGCATCCTGCCTGTGCTGATTCTCCTTCCCGAAAGGGAAAGGCACCGCGCTGTCGTCATCACAGGAACCGAGCCTTCCTCCACCGCCACCACCCCCTCGGGGTCGTGCCCGTCCCGCCTCACCGCATAGCAGAACTCCCGCGGTGCCACCTCTTCCAAGAAGAGCTTCCGGTTGTGGAACCGCATGTATCGCCCAAAGTCCTCCGAGGTCACCTCCCGCCCGAGCGCCGCCACCAGCTGCCTCATCAGCATTCCCTCCACGAAGTCTAGCCCCGTCTCCGTCCACTCCGCCACCTCTTCAACGTGTCGCAAGACCGCCACGAGAACCCCTTCTGTTTTTGAGACGAGTCCCCCTTCCCCACCACCGAAGGCCTTCTCCACCCCTCCAGTCCACTCCTGCAGGCTCCTCGCCTCTTCCTCGAGGAATGCCTCCAGGTCCGACCACCCGAGAACCCTCCCAGTGAGGTCGTCAGCCTCTGTCGTTGTTGTTGCTGTTGTTGTTGTTGCCGTTGCTGCTGCTACAGTTGCAGCATCGGGGGGGGACACCAAAGCGAGACTCCTGCTTGAGGTCTTCTTCTTCTCCATCTCTCTCAAGAGGGGTTCCTCCCTCCTCAACTGCTCCACTTGCTTTGCCACTTGAAGGATGGGAAGAACAGGAACGAAGACCCTCTCGCTTGTGGTCTGAAGAAGGGTGAGGTCCAACCCGTGTTCAGGCTCGACTGGGAAGACATCCTCCTCGAAATAGACCCTCACAGACTTGCACCACCGCGACAGCTCGCTAAAGAAGGAAAGGGCCCCCTCCACCGCAGTGTTCCTCCTCGGGGTGTAACAGCCTGCCGCGTTCCTGTCGATCCCAAACTCCACCTCCAAGTCCCCGTTCACCTGTTCCAGAAGCCAGCTCACGTCCACATCCAACGCGTCCTGCACACTCCGCGAGGGACGAGGCGACTCCTCACACAGCGTCTTCACCTTCGCCGCCCCCTTCCCCTCTCGCAAGATCCTCTTCTTCGCCTGCCGGTCTGTCCCGCCAAAAGCCCGCAGCTCCCACCTTCCCTCCACGTCCCAGAAGTGCTCCTCCACCGTTGTCACAGTCTTCGTCTTCATCTTCAGCAGCCCTGCCACCACTCCCGCCTTCACCGTGCTAGCTCCCTCCACCTCCCGCCTCGTCTTTCTGTCAAACGTGCACTTCTCTTCTCTCCACAGCGACAGAATCACACGCCTCTCCTTGCTCCACTCCTTCAGCTCCCTCAAACCCTCCCTCTGTAGCCCCAGCTGCTGCAGGGAGTTCAGGGCCGCCCCGCAAGCCCCGCGCACCATGAACTCCGCAAGGGCGTACTTGTCGCCGTACGAGTGAGGCACATCGCTCCCAAAACCCACCGCTCGGTTCTGTGCCAGCACCCGCTCCACGCACCGCAGGCCCCGAAGCACCTTCGACCGCACAAGCTCCTCCTCAAGGTATGAGGGCATCTTCTTTACTAAACTGTATTGTTTATGACCAACGAATGCCTCATGTTGACCTCGACTACACATGTTGACCTCGACTATTTGATACATAAAGGTCCACACCAATACTAAGAAGTCTTCAGATACCTCACGGCTTTGAGCTAACGTTTGCGATAGATGTGTTCTCTGATGCCCAGCAGGGAGCACGATCTTACACAACGCACTTATTTCTGTTTAGTAAGTACTATTTTCTGAGTCACAACCCCCCCGCAAACGCCAACAGTGCTTATTTACAAGTCTCTTGCCAAAACCACTTTTTTTTTAAGTGGAGGGGGGCTGCCCATGTTCCGTTCTTTGGTCACAGTAGGAAAATAGCTATAGTTCTTTGTTCCGGGTTATGCTCGTTCATGGGAACTAGGTGACGTTTAACCTTCTCCAAAAACTTTCAACTTACAATCTAAACGACATTCGTTTGGATCCGTAATACTCGAGTTGCTGGTGGTGTATAGTGAGGAAATCCTTGCAGTGTTGTCAATTGTTGAGTATTTATAAAATATAGGCATATACTAGGTTACGTTAAAAACTAAAGGGGGGGGAGGGCTTGAATTAGCACTCAATCTTCATTGTTTTTCTTTTTGGTGTAATGTGGCTAGGGAGATGTTTTTCTTTTTCTTTTTCTTTCTCACCTTCAATCTAGAGAGTTGTTGTGGTATGGAGCTCACGACCGCATGAGCTTCGGGGAGTAGGTGTCGAGCCTGTGGAGGTGGTTGTCCTTTATGAGTGAGGATGGGTGGGCATCGTGGACGACAGAGGCGGCGATCAGGGTGGATCGTTCCACCTTCTCCACGGGGTTCACACTGCGCTGTACCACTGTGTCCATGAGCGTCAGGTCGAAGCAGTGTGTTGCCGCCACCACCACGTGCAGTGAAGCCTCCTCCACGGGCAGTGCCCCAGACCGCGTCAGCGAATCCAGCAGGTCGAACGCTTTGTTCCGTTCCTCCTTCTGCCCCTCCCCGTCCAGCACCTGTTCCTCCGCAGGGCTCAGCAGCGTCTTCTGTCCCTTCCGTTTCCACTGTTTCCCTGTCTTTATGATCGTGGGCCGCAGGCAGTTGTCCTCGTCGAACTCCTTGTACCTCCCTTCCAGCTTTTCCGGCAGTTTGCTGATGTCTCCTTTCTCCTCACAAACATTCCCATTCATCCTCAGCTCTGACTCTTCCGGACTTACGGGATCGTCCGAATCTTGCGTTACTGGCTTTTGGCTTGCTTTAGATGTCGACCCTCGACCTTGCTTCTGCATAGTTTGCCCGCTCCTGTTCTCTCCGGCATTGCAATCATTTGTCTTGTTGTCCACCACGTCGACTGCCTCGCATTCTTTTACCGTTGTACATAACTCCGATGAACACTGAGCAACTTCAGGTGGTGATGGGACAACGCAATACATCCATTCAGATGCCATGGCCAATTCTTCCTCTCGTCTCTTCCTTTCTTCCTCCTCACGCCTCCTTTCCTCTTCTTCCTTCAACCTCTTCAACTCAGCGATTCTCCTCTGCTCCTCAAGGATCTCGTCCTTCGCTTCTTGTATTACTGCCTTCATCGCCTCCACACGGCCCCGAACCGCCTCCACCTTGTGGGCTGTGGGAACCTCGTCCTCGTCATCCAGGAAGTCAGCTTGGAAGGACAGGAGGTCGCTGGAGATGTTGTGGTCGACGAAGAGCTCCAGGAGGTCCTCTGTGAGGCGGAGCTCCTTCGTCAGAGCCCCTTGAGGGAGGTTCAGGACACGCTCCAGCTGCGGCTTCACCTGCAAAACGCACACCCCGAACAGTGTTGCTTCCATCTGCATCGACCTGTTTTGTTTTGATTTGATTTGAATTTAACTTGTTTGTTCTTTTCTTTGAAAATTAAATTAAACAAAAACCTGTAAGCCTTTGCAAAGCGCTGCTGCTCAGGTGACAAGGACTCGACTGCGTCTTCGAACTCCTTCGGTGTCGGGATCTGTTCCAGCTCGAGGGGAACCCGGAGTTCGTCCTTGTTTCGAACCAGGATCGCGTGCTCTGGGAGGAACAGGTCCCTGCCCCCGATCCGACCGATTGCGAGGACGAACCCGCTGAACTGCCTCGCCCGCGCCACCAGCTCCAAGGGACGACCCGCCTCCTCCGTCGAGAAGCGGTGCCGCACGTACGCGTGCACGAACCGTTCCCCGCCGAACGACACCTCTGCCGCCGCGTTCAAGGCAAACCGCATCCTGCCTGTGCTGATTCTCCTTCCCGAAAGGGAAAGGCACCGCGCTGTCGTCATCACAGGAACCGAGCCTTCCTCCACCGCCACCACCCCCTCGGGGTCGTGCCCGTCCCGCCTCACCGCATAGCAGAACTCCCGCGGTGCCACCTCTTCCAAGAAGAGCTTCCGGTTGTGGAACCGCATGTATCGCCCAAAGTCCTCCGAGGTCACCTCCCGCCCGAGCGCCGCCACCAGCTGCCTCATCAGCATTCCCTCCACGAAGTCTAGCCCCGTCTCCGTCCACTCCGCCACCTCTTCAACGTGTCGCAAGACCGCCACGAGAACCCCTTCTGTTTTTGAGACGAGTCCCCCTTCCCCACCACCGAAGGCCTTCTCCACCCCTCCAGTCCACTCCTGCAGGCTCCTCGCCTCTTCCTCGAGGAATGCCTCCAGGTCCGACCACCCGAGAACCCTCCCAGTGAGGTCGTCAGCCTCTGTCGTTGTTGTTGTTGTTGCCGTTGCTGCTACAGTTGCGGCATCGGGAGGGGACACCAATGCTAGCTTCTCAGATAAATCTTTTTTCTTCCTCTCGTTCAAGAAAAGCAACAATTCACTTTCTCTCCTCAACTGCTCCACTTGCTTTGCCACTTGAAGGATGGGAAGAATAGGAACGAAGACCCTCTCGCTTGTGGTCTGAAGAAGGGTGAGGTCCAACCCGTGTTCAGGCTCGACTGGGAAGACATCCTCCTCGAAATAGACCCTCACAGACTTGCACCACCGCGACAGCTCGCTGAAGAAGGAAAGGGCCCCCTCCACCGCAGTGTTCCTCCTCGGGGTGTAACAGCCTGCCGCATTCCTGTCGATCCCAAACTCCACCTCCAAGTCCCCGTTCACCTGTTCCAGAAGCCAGCTCACGTCCACATCCAACGCGTCCTGCACACTCCGCGAGGGACGAGGCGACTCCTCACACAGCGTCTTCACCTTCGCCGCCCCCTTCCCCTCTCGCAAGATCCTCTTCTTCGCCTGCCGGTCTGTCCCGCCAAAAGCCCGCAGCTCCCACCTTCCCTCCACGTCCCAGAAGTGCTCCTCCACCGTTGTCACAGTCTTCGTCTTCATCCTTAATAGCCCCATGATGCCAACAGCTGAACCTTTCTTCTCTTCCACCTCCCGGCTCGTCTTTCTGTCAAACGTGCACTTCTCCTCCCTGCACAGCGACAGAATCACACGCCTCTCCTTGCTCCACTCCTTCAGCTCCCTCAAACCCTCCCTCTGTAGCCCCAGCTGCTGCAGGGAGTTCAGGGCCGCCCCGCAAGCCCCGCGCACCATGAACTCCGCAAGGGCGTACTTGTCGCCGTACGAGTGAGGCACATCGCTCCCAAAACCCACCGCTCGGTTCTGTGCCAACACCCGCTCCACGCACCGCAGGCCCCGAAGCACCTTCGACCGCACAAGCTCTTCCTCAAGGTATGAGGGCATCTTGCCCTGATTTGAATTGTAAAAATGCACAGTAAATCTCTTAATTTTGTCAAGGTCCTGGAAAAAGAGTCCCTCCTTTTTTCTAGTATTTTATTTTTTCATGCCACCTTTCCTTATCGCCTAGGCCTGGGAAGGATAAGATTGGAAACAGGCGTCTATCCCTACACAGCAACGCTAGACAAGGTGGGTATCAGTAAGGCCTACTTGGTAGGGACTATAAGGTGCGCAAGACACAGAACAGAGGTTTCCATGACTTTTATAAGCACAAAACAACACTTATGCAGCGCGGCGTACGAAATCTTTCGCACGAAATGTCAACACAGCAAAACAAAAAACAAAAAAGGACGGTTAGAAGAAAAAAAACTAGAGAGAGCGTTGCAGCATTTCTTTTGAAAAGCTGCAAACAAAGCAAAGCACTATTTGAAAAATATTCAATCGTTTTAAAAGCAAACACGGAAGCTTATTTTCCATGGTGCCCATCCTGGTTGACACAATTCATGATGCCCACAGTAGTAGCTTGCGTACACATGAGGTTGGTGTTGCTTTATCCACCTTTACACTTCTCTTATTTTTCTCGTTCCCCCCCCCCCCCCCCTCCCCTCCCTTCTATTCTACTCGAAGACCCATGTACACTTTTCAGCAAGTATGGAAGAAAGATAAAAAAAAGGAAAATAGGTCTGCAACGTTGAGGGTAAGGCAGGCAAACACCTGCCCCTTGCCAGCACGACTGCATAAACTTCGGGGGGGTAGGCGGCGAGCCTGTAGAGTTGGTAGGCATCCGAACAATCGACGTTCCTTTTCTTTATTGTTTTTTTGGTGCAATGTGGCTAGGGAGATGTTTCTCTTTTCTTTTCTTTTCTTTTTCTTTTTCTTTTTCTTTTTCTTTTTCTTTTCTTTTCTTTTTCTTTTTCTTTCTCACCTTCAATCTAGAGAGTTGTTGTGGTATGGAGCTCACGACCGCATGAGCTTCGGGGAGTAAGTGTCGAGCCTGTGGAGGTGGCTGTCCTTTATGAGTGAGGATGGGTGGGCATCGTGGACGACAGAGGCGGCGATCAGGGTGGATCGTTCCACCTTCTCCACGGGGTTCACACTGCGCTGTACCACTGTGTCCATGAGCGTCAGGTCGAAGCAGTGTGTTGCCGCCACCACCACGTGCAGTGAAGCCTCCTCCACGGGCAGTGCCCCAGACCGCGTCAGCGAATCCAGCAGGTCGAACGCTTTGTTCCGTTCCTCCTTCTGCCCCTCCCCGTCCAGCACCTGTTCCTCCGCAGGGCTCAGCAGCGCCTTCTGTCCCTTCCGTTTCCACTGTTTCCCTGTCTTTATGATCGTGGGCCGCAGGCAGTTGTCCTCGTCGAACTCCTTGTATTTCTCTTCCAGCTTCTCTGGCAGCTTGCTGATGTCTCCTTCCTCTTCATAAACAATCTCTCTTCCCTCTTCTCTTTTTCCCTCCTCCTCGTGCTTTTCTTCTTCTTGTTGCTCTGTTTTCTCAGAATCCTTGGCTTCCGTTTCAACTGCCTCTGCTGTGTCCTGTGCATCCATCTTCTCGGTATGCTGTTCCTCATTCTTTTGTTCTGTCTTCTCCGCTACTGTTTCAACTGCCACTGGTCCACATGATTCAACTGCCTCAAGATGTGCACCATCAGATGGATTCTTCCCTCCCGTGCTGCTGCTGAAGAAGTTGGGAAGACCAAAGCCTTTTTTCTTCACCTTCTTAGCTTGCTTATAGAAGGTCTTCGACTGTACTGAAAGATCTTCGCACGCATTCATACAGTCTATCATCTCAGACCTTTCTAGCATTTGGTCTATGTTCTGCATCATTGTGTCGCGAACTTCTTGCAGTTCACGCGTTATCCTTTCCACTTTTGCAACCTCATCGACTCTCTGCCTTTCTTCTTCCTCTCGTCTCTTCCTTTCTTCCTCCTCACGCCTCCTTTCCTCTTCTTCCTTCAACCTCTTCAACTCAGCGATTCTCCTCTGCTCCTCAAGGATCTCGTCCTTCGCTTCTTGTATTACTGCCTTCATCGCCTCCACACGGCCCCGAACCGCCTCCACCTTGTGGGCTGTGGGAACCTCGTCCTCGTCATCCAGGAAGTCAGCTTGGAAGGACAGGAGGTCGCTGGAGATGTTGTGGTCGACGAAGAGCTCCAGGAGGTCCTCTGTGAGGCGGAGCTCCTTCGTCAGAGCCCCTTGAGGGAGGTTCAGGACACGCTCCAGCTGCGGCTTCACCTGCAAAACGCACACCCCGAACAGTGTTGCTTCCATCTGCATCGACCTGTTTTGTTTTGATTTGATTTGAATTTAACTTGTTTGTTCTTTTCTTTGAAAATTAAATTAAACAAAAACCTGTAAGCCTTTGCAAAGCGCTGCTGCTCAGGTGACAAGGACTCGACTGCGTCTTCGAACTCCTTCGGTGTCGGGATCTGTTCCAGCTCGAGGGGAACCCGGAGTTCGTCCTTGTTTCGAACCAGGATCGCGTGCTCTGGGAGGAACAGGTCCCTGCCCCCGATCCGACCGATTGCGAGGACGAACCCGCTGAACTGCCTCGCCCGCGCCACCAGCTCCAAGGGACGACCCGCCTCCTCCGTCGAGAAGCGGTGCCGCACGTACGCGTGCACGAACCGTTCCCCGCCGAACGACACCTCTGCCGCCGCGTTCAAGGCAAACCGCATCCTGCCTGTGCTGATTCTCCTTCCCGAAAGGGAAAGGCACCGCGCTGTCGTCATCACAGGAACCGAGCCTTCCTCCACCGCCACCACCCCCTCGGGGTCGTGCCCGTCCCGCCTCACCGCATAGCAGAACTCCCGCGGTGCCACCTCTTCCAAGAAGAGCTTCCGGTTGTGGAACCGCATGTATCGCCCAAAGTCCTCCGAGGTCACCTCCCGCCCGAGCGCCGCCACCAGCTGCCTCATCAGCATTCCCTCCACGAAGTCTAGCCCCGTCTCCGTCCACTCCGCCACCTCTTCAACGTGTCGCAAGACCGCCACGAGAACCCCTTCTGTTTTTGAGACGAGTCCCCCTTCCCCACCACCGAAGGCCTTCTCCACCCCTCCAGTCCACTCCTGCAGGCTCCTCGCCTCTTCCTCGAGGAATGCCTCCAGGTCCGACCACCCGAGAACCCTCCCAGTGAGGTCGTCAGCCTCTGTCGTTGTTGTTGCTGTTGTTGTTGTTGCCGTTGCTGCTGCTACAGTTGCAGCATCGGGGGGGGACACCAAAGCGAGACTCCTGCTTGAGGTCTTCTTCTTCTCCATCTCTCTCAAGAGGGGTTCCTCCCTCCTCAACTGCTCCACTTGCTTTGCCACTTGAAGGATGGGAAGAACAGGAACGAAGACCCTCTCGCTTGTGGTCTGAAGAAGGGTGAGGTCCAACCCGTGTTCAGGCTCGACTGGGAAGACATCCTCCTCGAAATAGACCCTCACAGACTTGCACCACCGCGACAGCTCGCTAAAGAAGGAAAGGGCCCCCTCCACCGCAGTGTTCCTCCTCGGGGTGTAACAGCCTGCCGCGTTCCTGTCGATCCCAAACTCCACCTCCAAGTCCCCGTTCACCTGTTCCAGAAGCCAGCTCACGTCCACATCCAACGCGTCCTGCACACTCCGCGAGGGACGAGGCGACTCCTCACACAGCGTCTTCACCTTCGCCGCCCCCTTCCCCTCTCGCAAGATCCTCTTCTTCGCCTGCCGGTCTGTCCCGCCAAAAGCCCGCAGCTCCCACCTTCCCTCCACGTCCCAGAAGTGCTCCTCCACCGTTGTCACAGTCTTCGTCTTCATCTTCAGCAGCCCTGCCACCACTCCCGCCTTCACCGTGCTAGCTCCCTCCACCTCCCGCCTCGTCTTTCTGTCAAACGTGCACTTCTCTTCTCTCCACAGCGACAGAATCACACGCCTCTCCTTGCTCCACTCCTTCAGCTCCCTCAAACCCTCCCTCTGTAGCCCCAGCTGCTGCAGGGAGTTCAGGGCCGCCCCGCAAGCCCCGCGCACCATGAACTCCGCAAGGGCGTACTTGTCGCCGTACGAGTGAGGCACATCGCTCCCAAAACCCACCGCTCGGTTCTGTGCCAGCACCCGCTCCACGCACCGCAGGCCCCGAAGCACCTTCGACCGCACAAGCTCCTCCTCAAGGTACGAGGGCATCTTGTCCTGATTTGAAGTTATGCGTCGTACGATGATAATGCTCAATATACTGTAAACTACTTAATTTTGTCAAGGAAGAAAAATGTCCCGGAAAGTTCGTCTCTTGATGTCTGCTTCCTCTTCACAAACATACCCTCACCTCTGGAGCACCTTCGACTGCATACCTATCCTCAAGGCGACATTGTGTAGTGTTCTTATTAGCTGGGAGATGAATACCAAGTATAGCTGAAGCTGTAAACGAAGAAGCAAATAATCCAAAGAAATGATCCCTTAAAATATCGCTGTATAAGCAAGCATTTACTTTTTTTTATTCACACTTTGTTAGAAGAGACATTGGAAAAAGGACATTCGTTCTCGCAGGCCGTTCGCCGACAACGACTCAGCGCTGTGTGCATTTGATTTCCTTTTTTTTTTTTTCTTTCTTTTTTTCTTACGGGTTTATATATTTACTGCAAACTACGGTATTTTGCGACGATTCTGGTGAGGAGTTCCAGGTCTGTGATTTTATCGCTTTTTGTAGACGCTGGAGCGGTTGGCTTGCTCCTTCGGTAGGTGGAGTTGGGGCCAAGCCAGAGCTCCTCGGGGATGTTTTCTTCAAAAAGGCGGCGGTGCAGTTGTTTTCTTTTTTCTTCAACGTAGGCCGTGTCGGCAGGTGAAAGGCCGAAGCTTAAAATGTGCCCCCGCAGGGGGGCGTCGCCCCCGGCACGAATGAGCTCAACCATAGTCTCGAACTCCTGATGCTGTCTCGCGATCTCCGGCAAGCTCTTGTTCTTTGTGTAAGGATTAAAGGGAGCAACGGTAGCTCCCGCCTTCAACATGGCGGACACGTGCTCAGGTTTACGAATCAAGGCGAACTCAAGTAACGGGTAAGAAGCGTCGATTTGTTCAGTATTGGGGACAGGAGTAGACCAGTCGAATCCTTGCACCCCGATATCCATTATCATGTCTACCTCGTCATACATTTTTCCTCGCAGGGCCCAGTACAGGAATCTTTTCCGATCGGCAAGCGAGCATTTCAAGATATTCTTGCGTGTATTTTCGTTGGCCGGAGGGAGGCTACAGGCGGCCACTATGCTAACACGCCTTTTGGTCATAACGTTTGACTTTATCGCCCCTGCTTCTATCAGCCTTTCCACCATTTTTGTTTCTCCCCTTCTTATAAGGGAAAGGAGCACTCCGTCCTGCCACAATACTGAAGACGCATCGGCCCGAGCACCATGATCCAACATTATCTCGGCCATTTTTAAGAAGTTCTTCTGGATGGCGATTGAGAATAAAGTGTCGGTCTCGCGGCCCAACGAGTCGAAGCGTTTCTGATTAGGGTCGCATCGTTCCATTAAAAGCTTCTCCACCTGGTCGGTCGCGCCTTTGGTGACGCACCGCTCGAACAAAGGTGCTTTGATGTGTGTCAAACACAGCCGCCTTGAGACCTTGCGAAACATCTTTTTTCCCCTCTTTTTTTTTCCCTCCCCCTCTTCTCTCCCCCCACCTCCCCAACCCTCGCGCTTTTGTAAAGTGTATTCCAAATAATTCTTTTTTCTTTTTGGAGCCCAAATAAAAACTTTATTCGGGCCCCCCCACCCTTTTTTTTTTTACACCTTTTTTTTGCTCGAACCAACTCCTGGCGGCAGAATAATAATGAAAGAAAAAGAAAAGGCGATGTTTAAAGGGCAAATCCCACTTGAGGACCACCCTTGGGGGAGGGGTCCATCCTTTGAAAAAAGAAAACTAGGAAAAGCACGCATTTCTTTTTTTTTTTTTTTGTTTTGTTTTTTTTGCGGTGTGAACTTTTCTATAAAGTTTGGGCGTTAAAAAAAAAAAAAGAAGAATGACTTTGGTTCGCTTCATAAACCGCCTAAAAAAAAAAAAAAAAAAAAAAAAAAAAAATACTGTAAACGGCGAAAAAAGTGGTTTTATTTTTCACGACTCTCTGAAATTACTTCACTATGAGGGGGCAAAAGACGGCAACAAGAGAGGGGTTAGGTTACACCACTGGCACCATCTTTGATCGGCTTGGAACTGAACCGAGGCAAAAGTTGGCCTCCTCCGAGGCATGTGCCACCGTGTAAGTATAATGAGCCCCGAGAGCGTGAAGTAATTTCAAAAAGAGTGAAAAACTAGGGAAAACTCGGGGATGTCAGCAAGTCACAGCAAATCTTTTTCACTGCCGACCCCCCTTTTTTTGCAAAGAAGTTTTTTTTTTCTTTTTCTTTTTTTTTTTCTATTCTTTTTTTGGGCGGGGGGGGGTGTTACTTTCTTTGGCAGAGTTTGTCTTTCTGTCTAAAAAGAAAAAAAAGACCGCACTTTTGCATCAAAGAACGAAGAACCTATGATAAAAAGGGCCTGTGATGTGAGATACACATCACAGCCCCCCTTTTTTTTTCCTTTTTCTTTTTACTCCTAGTTTGTGGAGTCGGTAATTGCTCGCTTGCTGGCAAGCTCCCAACGGGTGCGACCCTCATCTTTGTACTCAACTGTGTATTGTCCAAATGTATAATACTTATCATCGTCGTCCTTGCGGCGTTCCTCCCTCCCGCGGTGCCTCGCGTCTTGCCAGCGTTTCGCTGCTTCAGCCGCATACTCATCCTCAAATTCCTTCTGGGTGTAATAGATACCGTCGGCGTCCTTCCGTACCTCCCGTTCTTTGGCCTTTGCCCATTCAACCGCTGCGTTGTCGCCACCATGTTGTTCTTCGAACCCGCTGTAGGTTCTTATAGTGCCGCATGCGTCAAATCGCGTTTCTTGTGATTCTTCCTCTTGCTCTTCTTTTTTTTCTTCCGTTTTTTCTTCTTCTTCTTCCTCATGGGTTTGTATTTGAGCTGCCGTCCACATCTTATCCGCTCGTTTTCCGTAATATTCGCAGAAGCCATCCCACGTGTAAGGTTGTCCGTCCGGGGCGTACCTCTTCTGGTCCGTCACCTCGTGGAGCCATTCTAGAGCCCGCTGCATGTTTTTCCACCTGCTGTGCTGTCCTCGCTTGTTGTGCATCACAATGGCGAACTCCTTGACGTCGGGACACACCTCCAACCATTCCTCCTTGCTGCTCGGTGTGGGCCCGAACGTGTCCAGCATTTCGAAGTGATCCAACTCCTTCCACAAGTCCTCCAGGGCATACTCCCATTTGTCTGCTGTTTTCGTCATGTTAAAAAACAAAAAAAAAAAACTTCCTTTTTTTTTTTTTTTTTTTTTTTTTTTTTTAAACCCATAACACTCCGGGGCCTATCTACATAGGGGTGCCTTTTTTGCTCCTTTTCATAATTTGACGGGGAAAATGGCAGCATTTAACCCCCGTTTGCAGGTAAAACGGGTTTTTTGGACTGCCGTCTGGGCACGCCGCAAACCCATTATAATGCTCAATCCGAGAAAGCGGTGGAGTCCTGGGTCGAAATCTTATCAATCTCAGCGTCCTAAGATAATGCTTGTTTGTATCTTCTTGGATGACGTCTGTGAACTTCTTATCAAAAAACCGAAGGAATAATCATTTTGCGTCGTCAGGTTTCTGCGTACCACGGGACAGCTTTTTTCCCCCACCGGCCTATTTTATGGTCTCTATGGGTACCAACTCCCTTACCCATGAAGGTTGGACCTCGTCCGTAGCTGTTTTGGCTTTACCTTTGCGTTTTTTGGACACAGTCTGCACACCCGTTATTTTGCGTTTTTTCGCCTATCCACTGATTTGGGACCCACTTGGTGGGTGGATAACAAGGTAAAGTGATGCAGTGCAACATGAATTGCAGTTGAAAATAACTCCTCACTATAGTCGTTCTTGGAGATCCAGGGGTCGTGGGGACGAAAAAGTACTTAGAGAAAAAAACGATTTTTCAAAACGACAAATATTAGCGCCTTGGAGTGTTATGGGTTAAACAAACAAAAAAAAAAAAAAGAAAAAAGAAAAGTCAAATAACCCCTTGCATGAGGTCGGAATACAAACGCGTGACCACCCTGTTGGAGGTTCTCATGAACGCTGTGTTGTTTATAAAAGTGATGTCTCTGATGTCCATGTCATCAGGCATCGACAGGCTGCCCTGCACTACAGGAGTGGTGGGGTTGCTAATATCGAGCAATACGATTCCATTTCGCCTGCAACATACAAACAACTTCCCGTGGCGGCTCGCCATCCCCGAAGCGTGGGGGACAGCAACGGTAGCTGAAGGGGAGGTTGAATTGAGTGCATAGGCTGTTACAACGTTACTGGATATACTGTATAGGGCCTCTCCTGAGTGATGTACTGTATACGCAGAGAGGGGTATGCACCCCAAGGGACGCATTGACATGTCACACAACAAGATGCAATCGACGGCTGCTAAGAAGTAGGTCCCGTTGTTCTCTGCAGCGTCACGAATGGAGAAGTCCTCCAGCTTTATGTGATCTTGGCCATGAACCACTCCTTCGGTCCGGCAGCATGCGACAAGTTTGTTATCTTCAAGTAGCAATACCCCACTTGGCATATGCAGTCCCTCCACACGCTTTACCACACAGCCACTTGTATCGAGTACTGCAACAGTACCCTCCATCCACTCTGACACCGCAACATGCCTACCATTGCTTGTTATGTAATGGCCGTCTCCTAATTTCATTGGAGTTCAGGACGACATTTTTTTTTTTTTTTTTTTTTTTTTTTTACCCCTTTTTTTTTTCATTTTTTGGTTTGAAATGAATGAAGTGTAAACAAAAAAAAAAAAAAAAAAAAAAAAAAAAAAAAAAACAAAAGAAATTAAAAAAAACAAAAAGACCTTCCGCGCCCAATTGTTTTTCGAATACAGTATGCTTTTCTTTTTTTTTTTTTTTTTCTAAAAAAAAGTCTAGGGAATCTATTTGACAATAAAAAAAGAAAAAAAAAGTAACACGGGGGTGGGAGGGAGGGTCGTTCTTTTTTATGAGAATTCATTGACATGTAAAAAAAAACAAAACAAAACAAAAAAAATCAAAAGGTTTACAATTTTCTTTTTTTTTTTTTTCTCTCTCTCTTTTTTTTTTTTTTTTCCCGGGTAAAACCTGGAGAAATATTTGTCAAACCCGAAACAACGTTTCCAACGTTCCGTTTGTTTAGACAAGTCAATGACTCGTTCGTTGCAAAAAAAAAAAAAAAAAAAAAAAAGAATATCTATAATAAAAATAAAAAAAAGAGGAACTGGCCGTTGTTTGTACGTGCCGGGTAAAACCTGGAGAAGTTTGCCAACCCGAAACACGTTGCCAACGTTCCCCTTTTGTTTAGACAAGTCAAAGATTCGTTCTTGCAAAAAAGAACATTAACAATGGGAGGGAGATCCCTTTCTCAAAATACCAACGGAACGAAGCATGTCCCGCTCATCAGAAAACCCGAGGGAAACAGCTCGTTTCAACGCGGCCGCCCTCTCGTCGGGGCTTAGCTTGACCATCGCCTTCATAGTCGCTTCGTTGCATCTGATATACCCACCACTGTTGGGGTCAACTATTGCTTTCGGCCACCCCCTTTGCGGGGTCCAATAAGGAGGCAATAAACTTTTTATGGCACCTCTCTCGAGTAGTAATACGATAACATCTGTCCTGCCCCTGCATACAGCTGACATAAATGAAGTTCTTCCAGCATTCGTGCGAAAATTAACATCTGCATGATTGTCAAGCAGTACCCTGCATGCCTCCACGTGTCCTGCTGCAGCTGCAATGTGAAGTAATGAAACATTCTGCCCGCTTGTATAATGGAGAACATTAGGCTCCATGTTAAAAGCGGGCGAGAGTAGCACGCTGAGCTCGTCAAAAATATTGTGAGTTGTCGCGTAGATGCTGAGCCGTGTTCTTTCTTCGGGGGTCAACCTCTGCATCGACCTGTGCGTCTCTGCATTACTCCTAATGTACCCACCGCTGCCATGTTTTAGCAGTTTCAAAATGTGTTGCTTCCGTTTCTTTGATGTGGTTGTAAAGACAGCGAACGACTTCACGGCACCCCTTCTCAGCAACAGGGCTACAACGGCTGTTTGACCAGCGTTCGCTGCCAATATCAACGGTGTTCTTTTCGCGTACTTGTCTCGGATATTGACGTTGGCACCGTGGTTTAAGAGCGCCTCGCATACCGCAAGCCTCCCTTCCCTTGCTGCTAAGTGCAACGCTGCCATCTTTCTTCCGTGTTCGCCGTGAATAATTGCCTCGGTGTCTGGATCCCTCCCCCCTCGGATATCGAGCTTGCATGCTATTACATCGCCGCGAGCAGCTGCGGAAACAAACGATTGTGGGCCTTCTTCTATCGTTGCCTCGCTCTCGATCTTCGCCTTTGCCGTCCACTGGTCTTTGTATTTACCGCCGCTTTCCTTCAGGAACCGAACGGTTTCCTTCCTGTGTGAGCTCGATGCTGATTCTAGAGGAGTTCTTCCGGCGGCAGTTTTGAAGTTCACGTCGGCACCGTTATTCACTAATATCTTGCAGGAGGCGATGTGGCCGGCTGCTGCCGCAACATGAAGTGGGGAGACGATTCGGCGGCCGCCCCTCCACACCCTCAGAATGTTGGGGGGTACTCCGATCGAGAGAAGCATCTCTAGCTCGTCAGCTATGTTGCGGGAGGCTGCGAACATCATGGCTTTGATCTTGTCCTCCTCGCTCAGTCCCTCCATCGCCTTCCGTGTTGCCTCGTTGCTCCTGATGTACCCACCACTCCCGTACCGAAGCATAACTGACACCTTATGGTCGGAACGCTGGTGGAGGCCCTTGAGGCCAAGGCATTTGATGGCACCCCATTTCAGGAGTAGTTCCACGGTGTCGTCCCTGCCTGCTGATGCTGCTGTCATTAACGATGTTCTCCCAGAAGACATTTTCAGGTTGACGTCAGCACCGTTGTTCAGAAGGGTCGTGCACGTGCTGATGTGTCCTCGTGAAGCGGCTATGTGGAGTGGTGCTGCGGTGCCACCTAGCCATTTTATCTGTTTGTTGGGGTCCGTGCCTAACTCAACGATCAGCTTCTTGCACATCGCACTGTGTCCTTCGAGAGCCGCGCAGTGAAGTGCGTTGCGGGATATTTTCCAGTCTTTTATGGGAACCTGGGCCGCATTAGCATCCAGCCAGCTCATCGCCTTTCTTATGTTGATCCGCGCTGCCCGATTCATGTTGTGGTTTTTTCTTCTTTCTTTTTTTTAAACCAATATCGCGCTCATTTTTTCTGGGAAAAACCTTTCTCGGATCCTCCCGCCCCTCCCCCCCCCCCCCCCCCCCCCTCTCCTCTCCCTTCCCCCACTGCTGTATGCAATTAAAAAATAGTTCTGGTGGGGGGGGGGGGGGGGGGGGAGGAAGAAAAAAATAGAAATCAGGCCTTTTTCGGTTTATCATTTTCCCTGATCGAAGCGTCGTTACACATGGCGGAGGAGCACCAAGCAGCCACGGAATACCCGAAAGCTGACCATCCAAATAGAATGTCTAAGGCACTGCCCTTGTTATTGAAAGCAGCACAGAGGTACGGGGTTGCAAGGAGACAGCAAGGAACACCAACAAGGAACAAGCCACACGCTTTGAAGATACACCTAACCCCACAATGCAACGGCGATTTAGTCAGGCTGCCGTACCTGGCAACCACGGCCAGGTTCGCAACAGCTATAGACCCTATCCCACCAAGGTAGACCACCTCCCCAGCAATGGGGCACAGCAGCGTCACGGAAAAGGTAGACACGACGACCAAAGGGGTTAAAACAGGGGTTTTGGAGTCGAAGAAGTCGGTCATCTGAAGGGAGCTTAACAGAGCCAGTGCAAAATACAACCCACACAACCCTGTGGAAGCCTGATCTATCTGTCGAAGAAAGATTCTTGAAGGTTCCGTAATTGGTAGCAGGCAATGGTAGACAAGACCTGATAAGTTCATGAAGGAGAAGAAGCTGAAAGCAACGTGAAAATAATGGTTCAGGATGGAACCCTTCGCGCGGGCCACCTGGTCCGATCCGTAGACCCCCGTCACCACCCCTATGACGCACAGGGCAGCTAGAAATGGCCACCTCACGAGGACCCCTCCTACCTCCACGTACTCTGCGGCGCACTGCTCTCCCCCAAGACCCCGCACCACGTCCATCATCTGCATGAGTTCTATCCAGTCGCCCACTCCGTTGAAAAACCCTGTTTTAGTCCCCAAGACCCATCCATGGGAGTTGATGCTATTCGAGGCTGCTTCTGCTTGCATTCGTTCTCGTTCCCCTTCGTTGTACATTCGTTTTACATCACCAAGGGGGGGGGGGGGGGGTAATACAAAAAAACTACTTTCTTTTAAAACTAACGTGTAAGAATAAACTAGAAGCAAGCGGGCGGGGGGGAAGGGGATCAATTGTCTTTTTAATACGTTTCGACAATTGTGCAGCTCGCAGGGAGGTCGGTTTGTGCAAGCGCCCCTGTCAAAGACAAGGCTTCCTTGGGGACGGTGACAATACTCAAGGACGGGCACCCAACCAACACACTGGGCACCATCACCACGTTGCGCATGGACGACAGGTCCACATGCTGCAGAGCAGCACACATCGATAGAAAATCGGAACCAACACAAAGCACATCATCCAACCTCCACGCACCCAGCACCTCCAACAAGGACGCACTATTTAAGAATCTGTTCCCTATGAAAGCAATTCTTGTCAGGCCAAGCATGTCCAGGGTTAACAGTTGAGTCCCTTGTAGAAAATCACTGTTTATGCGGCAAACGCGATTTTCGGGGTCGGTCAGACGGAGGTGGAGAAGGGACAATGGCAAGTCACTAGAGAACAGAGTTAATTCCCCCTTATTGGCTCCAGAGACGTTTAGGATCAGTAGAAGATCAGGCTGGACTGCCAGACGCTGGCCGATCGTGTCATGCTTCTCTGCTAGCTCTTCGATCGAAACGAGCATAGTGTTGTCTTGCATGAGGAGCAGTTCGCAGCCCTCCCCCATGTCGGTTTGGTGGACTTCTTCATCTTCGTTGTTCTGAATCTGGTTTTCTTCCCATTTCAGCACGAAGTCCTCGTCAGGGATGTCCGCAGCCGTGGAGGCCTTGCTGTACAGGTCGTGCATTGTGTCTGACCCGACCACCTCCATGTCGTGTACCTCACCATCAGGTGTCCTGACGTACACTGTGATGCTCATTTTTTTTTAATGTGTGGACAACGGCTTTTTTTTTTTTTTTTTTTTTTTTTGTATTTAAACAAAAGTATTGCTCGGTTTTCTTGTACAGGGCAAGAAAGAAGAAGAAGAAAAAAGAGAAAAAGAGAGAGAAGAAAAAAAAAAGAGTGGTGGTTGGTAGCATGCCAGTATTTATCCCCAAGGATCTTATGCAAAAAAAAAAAAAAAAAAAAAAGAAATGCTAAAAACCAACTCTTTTTCTTCTTCTTTTTTTTTTTATAAAAAAAACCTAAAGAAATACGAGCATTTGGAACAAAAAAAAAGGGGGAAAAAAACGAAAGCAGAGGGGGGGGGGGGGGGGGGGGGGGGGGGGGAGGGGTCCTACCTTGTGGGTGGAGAGGTGGGTGGGGGGCAGGGGTCCTACCTTTGCCAAGAAAGATTTAAAAAAAAGGTGTCTTTGAGGGAACCTGCAGTATGTGACAGGATCGCCTAATACAACACAATCAACTCATCTAGTGTTTGATCCCTTCTGTCGTGGTAGTGCCTTAGGCCCGTCGTGGTATCTATTCAGCAGCTTGGGCGTGAAACCAACTAGCGAGTTGTTGAGAATGCCACATGATCATAACTGTTCCTCTAGGATAGGGTGGAGTAACCAGTGATGGGATGGCTGTGGAGTCCTAGGGCACGCAAAGAGTGTACTGACTCCTTGGGTTCTGCTGGAAAAGAAAACGATGGAAAAAAAACGATGGAAAAAAAAAGAAGAAAATTCTTGCTTATAAGTCTGTTGTCGAGTAAGAAACAAGAAATATATATAAAAAAGCTTGTTTTGTTTTGTTTTGTTTTGTTTTTTTTTTTTTTTTTCTTTTTTATTTGCTTGGCAAGTTAGCACAAAGATATTATTCAAAAAAAAAAAAATCGAATTTTCTTCTTTTTCTTAAGTTTCTCGTTCAAAAAAAAAAATAAATCAAAAAAAAAAAAAAAAAAAAAAAAAAAGAAGGATTAAAAACCAACTATCTTCCTACTTTAAGGGCGAGATCGGCGGCGCTCTTCCAAAAGATGAATTCGGCAAACGAGGTCTCGACAAAGGCGTGGACGCACCAGATGTGGACTGAGGAGATAAGTGCGGCGTAGCAGGAGGTGTCAATCCTGCTTGAGAGGACAGAATGAGTTCTGTATGAGCCCGCAAGCCATTCAATGAAGATGAGCTCGAGCTCGTCCGTCTGGGCATGCGCTTGGAGGAAATGTTTGAATTGTGCTCTGAAAGCACCTCGGTGTTGAGGAGGAGCCGGTTTCGCTCGCCCGAAGCTTTGTGGTACTCCTCCCTCAGGCGATGCGTCTTGAGGTCCTGTAGGAAATTGCTCTGCGACATTTGTTCAAGCTGCTGGCGGAGGCTTTCACAATTTTCTGCGTTCGATGCTGCCTGTTGTTCCTTGAGCATACAAAGCCTTTGCAGCCTTTCGATCTCCCCTTGAAGCCGGGTTGTCGCGCTTTCGTTAAGCTTCTGCAAACAGCTTGTCGTTCCTTGCTGGCTTCCAGAGTATGTAGAATCTGTATCGCTGTCGTCGATTTGCTCTTTGTACGCGTTGAGATGCCGCAGAAGATTTGCTTCTTTTGAAGCGTCAATTCTGCGCTCGAGAGCCCTGTTCTGATCGGTGCAGGCTTTGAGTTGTTTTTCTAATTTGTTTACAATGAAGTCGCGTTCTCTTCTTAGGTGCTGTTCGAGCTCCTTCTTCTCGGTGCCGACACCGATCAGCTGCTTTTGGAGGGAATTCATTAGGAACTCCTCCTCCACCTCGACCTCGTGGACGAGCTTTGCTTTTTCCTTCTGAAGCGTGTCCAGCCGCTTCATCAAACCGTTGGAAATGTACTCCTCCTCCTCCTCCACGTTTCTTTGCAGAATAGACGCGGCTGACTTGAGCTGCTTTACCTCGGTCACCCTCTTCGTCAGCATGCCGTCCGTCGTGCTCATTTCCGCCTTTCGCGCATTTCTCTCGAGAACAGCTTCGTTGGCCTGCCGCTCCGCTTCATCCGCGAGCTCCTCCAAACGTTTAATCTCGTCTTCAAGATCATCGGATGACGGGGAGGACATTTTTTTTTTTTTTTTTTCCCTTTTTTTTTTTTTTTCGTAAGGTTTTTTTTTTTTTTTTTGTTTCTGAAACAAAAAAAAAAAAAGGAGGGAAGGAATTAGGGGGGGGAGGGGATGGGATTGCCCCGTTTTATTTTTATTTTTTTTTTCTTTCAAAAAAAATAACTAAAAAAAAAAGTGAAAAAATTTTTTTCTTTTTTACTTATTTTTTCCCATCATGGTCCTCAGTTCGTTGATTTCCGATTCCATAATGCGTGCCCGTTCGCCTTCTATCGGCTTCTTGACAGTGCTGGTGGAGAATGTGAAGTCGAGGCCAGTAGAAGCAACAGGGACATCAGTTTCGGTTCCCACCCTCGACCGAATGTCAGAGATGATGGATCGGTGTTCCGGGGTGAATGTGTAAGTCTGCCTGGGACCTTGGAACAAACTGGGTTCATCTGAGAATTCTGCTTCATATGGGTCGGGCTTCTCCTTGGCAAGCTTCATCTCTGTTTGAATCCGGTCCCAATCATCGTCAAGGTCTTCAATAGTGTCTGTCTGTGAATGGCAGCCCCCCTTTTCTTCCTCTTCTTCTTCTTCTTCTTCTGAATCTTCGTCAACAACTGTGACTGGGTCCGGAATTCTCTTGAGGCCCTTCTCAAACACCTCGTCATCTATCTCACCTAAATTATCAAATATCGCTTCTACAGCTTTCGGGTCTGTGAAATCAACGTCTCCCAAGCAGCAGCCGTCTGCCTTGCCTGCTTTCTTCACAGAAGGTGCATGAAGTGCAAAGATCTCTCCCAAGCTAAGAGCACCCGCAACGTGTGTCATTGGGAGCTCTTTGAAGAAGTACTCGTTTTCTGGGGAGTGCGGCATTTTTTAATTTTCTTTTTCTTTTTCCCCCCCTTTTGCTTGTATCTTCGCCATTTTCACCACAAATAAAATCCGTTTGAGAAGAAAAAATAAAAGGGTGTAGGAAAAAGAGTAGGGTTAGACTCTACGTTGTTTCTTTGAATGAAATCAGGGGGGAGGGAGGGGGAGATAAGAGAAGAAGAACTTCTTTTTCTTTTTTTTTTTTGTATATTTTCTTTTGTTGTTTTTTTTTTAAAATATATAATTTTCTCTTTTTCTTTTTTCGATCTCCACAGCAGTTTCCTTTTTTTTTTTTGTTTTCTTTTTCTTTTTCGGGCTTATGGCCCGATCACCGACGATAAACAAAAAAAAAAAAAAAAAAAAAAAAGACCATGGGATAACAACAATCAAAAGATATAATAATAATCGTTTGCGTTGAAAAAAAAAAAAAAAAAAAAAAAAAAAAAAACACCGTTATTCGGGTGCAGAGGGGAGGGAGGAGAAATTCCAAAATCCCCCTCCCTGAACACGGTATCTTGAAGAGAGCATAATTCATTCCCCCCCCCCCCCCCCCCCCCCCCCTCTACAAATACGCATTCTTGCACCCCTCCGCGTATTCAGACGGAAGCAGCACACGCATCTTTTCAACCAATTTCGGGTTCAAAGGCGCGATGTCTTTCATGTCAAATTCATCATTTGAAACATCAATAAGCATCTGCGTCCAACCCTTGGTAGGAGAAGGTGCTGTAGAAGGCGGCGACGGGCATTCCCCATTACAACAAATGTACTTATAAGAACCAGAAATGTTTGAATCAGAAGTTGCATGCTGGACAGACATTCTCCAGTTGTTCAAACCGGATGAAACAAACGGTTTGTAAGAACTCGACCCTGACAGAAGAGGGCGTAGCGAGACAGCGGTCATGTTTTCACCAAGCGAGACATTGGCGTAGTCAAGAAACGTTGCAGACAGGTCAAGCGTGGCAACAGGGAGGCTGTGCGTCTTGTTCTTCACAACACCAGGGCCCGAACATATCAAAGGAACAGAGGCTGACCCTTGCCACGGCCGTTCTTTCCCCTCGTCGTTGTGATCGTCCAACATCTCTCCATGGTCTGAAGAGATACATATTAAGGTGTTGTTATACTCACCGGAGGATTTAACCTCATCAATAATCATTTTGAACAGTCTATCAATGTTCTCTATCTCCGCACCGTAATTGCAACGGAAGAAGTTGTTGTCCGGCTGGGTTACCGCCCCGCACTCGTTAGGATGGTGCCCCGTGTAATCTGTAGCACCCGGCCATACCCTCCCCGCCACTGAGTTCCGCATCTTCGTGGTGACGGAAAACGGAGGATGCGGTCCTGGAAATGAAACCTGTAGAAACCATGGTTTTCCGGTTGGTTTTCTCCTCAATAATGTCAACGCGTTGCTCGCTGTCCAGTCGTCTTCGTAAAGCGGCTCTGGGTACGTTTCGGTGGTGCAAATTGGTGAATCGTGGTTTTTTAAGCATGCTCTGTGCGATTCCCATCCCGATATAGATGTCCCGTTTGGCAATGCGACAGTGTGGTTGTTGAGGTAGAATCCGTACATTTCGTGGGGCAGCGGGGTGTCGATGACGTCGTCCTTGCCGCTGTATCTCAGGCCGTCGGAAAAACCTAGTGCGGATTGATGGTACAAACCGTCACCGTCAACGCAATAAGAGCATCCTGAGTAGTTTACACGGTAGCCTAGTTGTGTTGCTTTGGTGAGATCGTCCTTTCCAGTCAGCATTGTGTGGTACCCGCCTTCGTCGCGAAGACGCTTGTAGAAGGTTTCTTGTGTGATTGGGTAATCGTTGGCAAAGTTGGTGGGAACGCCTGCTTCGTCGTACTCCCTCCCGGAGGCCAAACAGCTTCGGCTTGGGGAGCATACCGGAGCTGGGACGTAGGCTTGTGTGAATCTCACTCCTTCGCTTGCGATTTCCTTAACCGTTGGGAGATGCAGCGGCATCTCACCCGTGTTGATACGGGTGTATATCCCGTCCCAGTCGTATCTCCATTCGTCAGGGAACAACAGTAAAATATTCGGCGGGGGCGGAGTGGTTATCGCCAGGGCGGACAGGGTGATGAGGATTTGCATTTTTTTTTTTTTTCTTTCCCTCTCCTGGTTTTTTTTTTTTTTTTTTTTTTTTTTTACTACCTCAATGGTAAAAAAAAAAAAAAAAGAAGAAAAAAAGAAAAAAAAAAGAATGCAGGCGGTAAAGTCATTTCTTGGCGATAGGTAAGTGGTTTTATTTCACGACTCATAATTTCAGAAGAGTGAAATATAAAATGGGTGGTCGTGTTTAGTTTTCTCTTTTTTTTTCTCGTACCTACAGCTTTTCTTTTTTTTTTTTTTTTCCCCCGACTCTCCTCTCGGCGAGTGGACCGTCAAGCATCACAGGGTCACAGCTCTTCATTCCACTACCGGAGAAGGGGAAAAAAACAAGAAGAAAAAGAAAAAGAGGTGGAAACAGAAGTGAAATAAAAAGATGGCAACACGAGAAAAAAAAAAAAGAAAAGAAGAAAGGTGTTTTGAAGGGAACCTGCAGTATGTGACAGGATCGCCTATAAAAAAAGTGCAAAACCACATGCATACACCTTTTCTTTTCTTCACTGTTCTATTTCTTTTCTTTTTTTATGAGAAGAGCGGGGAGGAATAAAAAAAATATGAGTTAAGTCTTTGTAAGACGCCCCCTTGTTCTCATCTTCTACCTTTCAGCAGCGGTTGAGAAAATAAAAAAAAATAAAAAAAGAAGGTGAGGCAAAAAAAAAAAAAAAAAAGAAAGGCTAGAAGAAATGACTCACACAAACTTTGCAGTCGCCCCGATATTTGGGAGAATGTTTTTTTTTTTTTTTTCGGGGGACATAAAAAAAAAAAAAAAAAAAAAAAAATTGGGGGGTTGCTTTCTATTCACGCAAACCCGAGAGCACCCCAGGAGGGAGCTTTGGATCAAGTGCACTTCTTAGTGCCAGCGCCTCACGAGGTATAACCACCTCTTCCAACGAAGGGCAGTCACCTAAGAAGCTTTCCCCAAGACGCCCACTTTTGATAAAACAAGCCAGCTTAACACTTCTTAGCGAAGTACACCTCGACAAAAAATCGTTCCCCAAACACCCGACCTGCTTAAACGGGAGATCGACAGCAACCAACGATTCGCAATCCTGCATAAAAGCATGGCCAATAGTGTCGACCTCCATCACGTTGCTCATATCGATACTCTTTAACGAGACGCACCGGTCTAAGAACGAACGGCCGATAGTTTTCAAACTTTTTAGACCCGATAGATTTACAGCAGTCAACGAAGAACACCTTGAAAGGAAGAAAGCATTGATCGAGCTGATCGGCAACAATGGAGTTAAGTCAACTGTTTCAAGTAAACGACACCCAAACGCCATGCCTTGACCGATTCGCTTGAGCTTCTTCATTCTCGAGAAGTCAATGTGACGCAGAGAGGTCTCTGCCAAGAACGATTCATCGATATCAGTGACATTACCCAATCCCGAAAAGTCGATTGTTTCAAGAGAGCTGCAGTGTGCGAAAACAAAAGCTGCAATTCGCTCAACATTCTTCAAATGCGACGTATTTACACTACGCAAGGAACTGCAGCCTTGCATAAAGCAACTCTCAACAACATGCAGCTGATCAAACGGTAGTTCCACGGCCTGCAGCGAGGCACATCCCCGCAAGAATCGGTACGAAATACTGTGAACGTTTCGCATGTATGTCAAATCTAGAATTTCAATGGAGGTGCACCCTGCCATAAAACTGTGACATATGGTCTGCAAATTATACATTCCAGAAAGGTCAACGTGCTTCAGAGCAGTGCAACCTTCTAAGAAACCGGTGCTGATCCCTACGACTTGCGTGAGGTCGGATATGTCGACGGTCTCAAGCAAGTCGTGGTAGGTGATAAAGTTTTGAATGTACACTACTCTCTTCTGAGGGTCGAGCAGGCGGAGGTGGCGCATATTTCTCAGTGTCTGATGATTGAACATTTGCAGTTTTCCGTCTCTCACCCCAGAGACGTTTACTACCAGGGTGAGCCCGGGGCTCTTTTCCATTTGTTCGTTGATTTCTGCAAGTTTTTTCTTGTTCGCCAGCTGGTTGTAGCACACTCTCATCTCTAGGCTGGGTCCTACAACTATCTCGCTCCCTTCAACGAGCCCTGATTCTTGCACGTAGCCCTGCTTCTCGTTGTGTATAAGATTCCCTTCCCAAAGTAATGTAAAATTCTCTTGCGGTATATCCGCAGCCGTGGAGGCCTTGCTGTACAGGTCGTGCATTGTGTCTGACCCGACCACCTCCATGTCGTGTACCTCACCATCAGGTGTCCTGACGTACACTGTGATGCTCATTTTTTTTTTTTTTTTTCCTCTTTTTTTATTGTTAAAGAAATGTGTGTTTTTCTTTTCTGTTTTTTTTTTTTTTTTTTTTTTTTTTTTTTTTTCCCTCCCAAAAAAAAAAAAAAAAAAAGATCGCGTGCTGTAGTTTGCCTCGATACACGACGGAGGAAAGAAAAAAGAAAAAGAAAGTAGGGCGTGGGGTTTATACGTCGTTGAAGAAAGAAAAGTCGCGTCAGCCGGACAAAAACGAAACAAGCTGCTCCACATCCGCGAGGTAGAAGTGGGACGTGGGGGGCTTATTCGTCTGCAACAAAGGCGCCGTCAGCAGCTCGACCCTCTCACCCGTCATCCCGTCGTGGGGTCTCAAGGTGTTCGAATCCGCATAGGCCAAAGACGCAACTAGCTTGTTCCCCTGCGCCTCATTGAACTTAACAGCATGATCAGAACTACGAACTACGGCAAACCGTGCGCCGGAAGCTTTGCAGCTGGAATAGAGCATAGGGCTGAGGGCCATCATCCCCCCACGGAGTGATGTAACTGCCCTGCCAATTTCAAGGATAACCTCGTTGTTTTCGAAAGCCGTGAGGAATTCATTGTAGATAGTACAGGAATCTCTTTCTTTTTCCATTACTTCAAAGGCTTTGCAGTCGAGCTCTGCCAGGTAGTCCACAATGTTGCTGTATTTCTTGATTGCGCTTAACGAGCTTGTCGCGCCTTCTTTTATCTTGTCCAGTCTGTCGAACCGCAGCCCGGCTGCCATCGCTACGAGTTGTCCATTCTCCACCATCGCGAGACTGACCTCGTGGTCCCCCATGTTGTCCACAATGTGCTCTGTGTAGGTGGTAGTGTACTCGTTAATGTCATCAGAGCTGTCGAAGCTGCACGCCACTAGGTAGTTTTGTCTTGTGTAACCGTGTTTGATCAGCACCCCTGCCTGTTGTCTCAGGTCTCCCGTTACGTTCTCTTTCTTCGTTAGGTCCAATATTATTCGATTCATTATCAGGGGGGGGGGATAAATATTATGGAACCCCCTATTTTTTTTCCTTCTTTTTTCTCTCGGTAAAACATAAAAAAAAAAAAAAAAATAGAAGAAAAAAGAAAATACACAAAAAAAAAAAAAAAAAAAAAAAGAAAGGAAAAGAAAACTCATAGACAATCCCACTGGAGGACAGCCTCATGTGGTCTGAGTTCCTATCTATTAATTAAATTAAGCCCTGCCTCCGATCGTTGTGAGCGACTTGACCCTCTTGGCCCCGTCTGCAGGGAAGGGGCGTCTTTATTCGTCTCGTTCTGCACACTGCGTTGCCTTCCCTTGCATGTTGAAGACTCCCAGCGACTTACCGGTCGTCTCCTCGAAGTCGATTGCAAGTTCAGTAGCATTGAAACCTCCGAGTCGGTGTCGCCCTCCACCCACCGCAGCTTTCCCATCCATTCCAGTAGTGGTTCCCCGAATTGCTCCATCAGTCCCACCAGCCGTCGGAATAAAAAAAAAGGGCAAGCCCCCGATGAAAGAAAAATTTCACTATGGGCTGGGGGGGGAATGTTTCTAAAAGTTTTTTTTTTGTGATTCCAAAAAAAAGAAAAAGAGGGGGGGGAAAAAAAGAATACATATTCACACATCCACCGAGTCGGTGTCGCCCTCCACCCTCTTCTACCTCAGTCTGCTGGATCCTATAAAATACAAAAGACACACACATTATCCCCTCCTCTCGCGGGGACCTTTACTTTTGCTTTTCTCGGTTGGTTTGCCGCTCTTTCATGAGATAACCCCCCCCCCCCCGAGTACCCGACACCAAACTGTATTCTAATGCTGGTTCTTTTGCGGATTTTGGTTTTTTTTTCCTTTTTTTCCTCTTTTCTCCAGTACTGAGATGATCTAAAAAAAAAAAAAAAAAAAAATAGGAAAAGACGGTAGCACCCTCTTCCCCTCTATGTTCTTTTCTTAATTCTTTCAAAACTGTGATTCAACATAACGGGAGGGGAGATGGAGGGGTGAAAAAAAAATGGAAGAAAAAAGAGAAAAAAAAAAACGCTTTGCACATCTCTAAAACCCGTGTAGCACCCCTTGTGTCCGGCAGAAAACTGCGAGCGCAGGAAATTCTAAAAGGTCTCCTGGCATTTTTTTTTTTTTTTGAAGGGGCGAGATGATTCCATAGATTTTCAAGGTCGGCCTGAAGGAGGCAAGCACTCCGTTTTTTTTTTTCCCCGTTTTTTTCTTCTGACAATTGATTTTCTTTTGTTGCATTTTCCGGAGTGGCTCCCGGTAATTTGAACCTAACGTTCTCAAGAGGGAAAAAAAAAAGTGCCTAATATCATTGGGATTGACCACGACAGGCTTTAGAGAATACGGTGCGTAAAAGTGCTACGAAATAGGGGTTTTTTTTTTTTTTTTTGAGTAATATAGTTTCCCTTCTTTCTTTTTTTTTTTCAATAAATTGAATTTTTTTAAGACTCCTCATCTAACTCGTCAATCGGAATAAGTACTACAATAGCAGTGTGCAAATCTGGGGATTTTTTTTTTTTTTTTTTTTTTTTCCCCATAAAATATTTCCCCGTTCACACCTGCATGGCTAAGCAAAGGCCCTTCTACCGAAATCCTATACCTACTAGCAAAGAATGATCCCAACGAGAAGCTGCTCAACAACACGGACGGAACAGAGCTGGACTCCCCCCCACGGACAGGCAACCTAAAAATGCTTGGTATATCCTCCCCGGAAAACACCGCCTTTTCCGACATAAAAGAAACGGGCACAGACAGAGACGGTGGGGGAACATCGACATTCGGAGCACATCTAACAGCATGTCCAGGGAAAACATCATTACCCTTATCGGCACACGTGTCACAGTGACCTGTTCGAATTGGCAGGTTTAGCAAGGACATAAGACCACCTTCTGACGAAACAAGCAAACGGAGAACACTCTGCTGGTCATAAGGAGGCTTGTCCAAGCTGACAATGGATGTAACAGGGCGTTCCGGGTGCAACGTGGTGAGAAGATTGGCCCCACACCCTGCTACAGTCACCATGGAGACCGAACCGTTCTGATGCCCAGCTACCAACACCCCCGAAGCCGCGTCCCAATGAAGCGCAGTTACTCCTGCCAATGGAATCTTCTGAAGTAACGATTTCCCAACGTTCAAACTTACACAATGAGATGACGCGAGCACCGTACATACATTTATACCCGTTGAAATGTACGCTCTGCATGGCACGAGTTCGATGGGGAATGTTATATCACTCGCCTCGCGAAATCCGATTTTTGAGTAGATACCGAAAGCCTTGGTGCTTCCGTTCGTTAGGCTCACTACTACGTACGGCTTATTGCAGTGAACTAACCACGAACAGGATTCTACAGCTTCCATGATGATGATCCCTTTGCATTGCAAAGTAGACGCCAGGATTCGTTTCTCCTCGTGCAGTGCGTACGGGGTTGGGTGCGGGACAACCATGAAACCTACCCAGTAGCTGCCTTTCTTCCCCGGTCCGACGATAACCGCCGCCACACCCGATTTGTCCTGACCGGAACCTTCCAACCATGAGACGGACTTTATATTACCAGAGGACGAGTTAAGGTTTGGGCGCACAGCCCAGCCTCTAACCATACCGGGTGTCGTTAATAGAATATAAGGATTCATCTTTCCCGCACCAACTACAGACATCG
This sequence comes from Diplonema japonicum, assembly GCA_964019335.1. Lineage (NCBI taxonomy): Eukaryota > Euglenozoa > Diplonemea > Diplonemida > Diplonemidae > Diplonema > Diplonema japonicum. Next base: position 223,872 of record OZ025696.1, read on the forward strand.
TGGTAATGTGTTCAGAAGGGGTCAACGAAGCGTATGTAAGTCTGCTCGCCCACCAGCTGAAGTCCAACAATCTTCTGTTCGATGCAAACCGTTTTCCATTGACCATCGGCCGCGTGTCGTCTGGCGGAGCGATCGAGATTTTAGTGGTGGACAACAAACGAGGGTGGCGGTTGAATAGTTCATAACATGACATCGGTTCGGCGTTTGCTGGAACGGTGACAGAAGAGGTCTCGGAATTAGAAGAAGAAGAAGAAGAAGAAGAAGAAGAAGAAGAAGACGACGAAGAGGTGTTTCTCTTCTTTCGTATCCGTTTCACTGGTTTCGCAAGCGAGGGTTCCACAACGGTGGTGGCGGAGGATGTGGTCGAACTGCCCGACGATGTACTGGACGACGAAACATCATCTTCAGGAACTTTTCTCTTCACACTCTTTTTCACCAACGGAGTACTTGACGATGAAGAAGACGTTGAAGACGAAGCCAACGCAATAATCTTCTCCTCAACTGTGGATGATGATGATGTGGATTCTTGCGATGATGTTGCAGCTTTGCGTTTAGATCTGCTTGCCACTCGGCGCACTTTACTGCTAGAACGTGATGAAGAGGATGATGAAGAAGAAGAAGAAGAAGAGGAGGAAGAAGAAGAAGACGAGGAAGAAGATGTCGAAGAAAACGATCGATTCTTCACCACATCGTTGCGGTTCAGAAACAACATTTTACTGGGCAGTTTTGTATCCTTAATCCTCCACAGGTAATGGTTGTGTCCAAACTTACATCTGCATAGAGGACACAGGTCGAAGTCTCTGCACCTTCCGCACTTCCACCTGACGCCTGTGATGTCTTTCCCACATTTGTCGCACTCAAAGGCGATTCCCTTCAGCATGCGATACAGAGGCTCTGGTTCGCCTTCAGGAGGTGGGTTTGGCTGCTGGCCCATCTCGATTTTGAACCATCTCTGTTTGGCTGAACTTTTCTTTTTGGGAGGCATTTTTTTTTTTTTATTTCTGATTCAGCCACTGCTTCATTGTTTTCTCTCTTTTTTACCCCCCCTCCTTCTTTCTTTTTCGTTGTTGTCCTGTTTATTCTTTTTGTTATCGAAAATGAACAGGGGGGGGGGGGGGATATATATTTTACCGTAAAAACAGTAAAATTGAAATATAAAACCCCTCGCCCTCGGGAGGGTAAGGAAGGAAGGAAGGAAGAGAAAAGAGAGGGGAAAAGAAAAAGCGAGAAGGAAAAGAAAAAAAAAAAAAAGCGGAACGATCAAGTGTGGAGAGAACAAGGAGGACCTCGGTAAAAAAAAAAAAAAGAAGAAAAAAAAGAGACATTTAAGGGTACCTGCGGTATGTGGCAGGACGCCTGAAAAAAAGAAAAGAAAAAAAGCGAATATTTAAGGCTAGTCGCCTTCGGCAATTAAAAAAAAAAAAAAAAACAATTTATTGGTATGGAACCCATAATAAAAAAAAAAAAAAAATGAAATGGAATGAAAGAAAAATTACCCCTCTCCTTTTAGAAATTAACCAGGCCCCCCGGTAAGGTGGGGATAGACCGGCGATCGCCGGTCTAAGCAATTCTTTTTGAAAACGTCGACGGTCTACGGACAGACCGGCGAATTTCTAGTACCTGCGGTAGGCCATAAGGGGGCAGGGGTTGCCCCTTTCTCTTTTTATTAATCAAGGGGTGAGTTGGTTTCAGTCCGCATTGCATTGCCTGCACCCACTGAATAATAAACTGCAGAAGAGTTCCCTCTCCATCGGTTCTGTGAACAAGATGCTTGATGGAGTAATCATGAAGCTCGCTGAATCGGCAGCTCATGTCGAGAACCCCCCATGGACGAACTTGTGTCCCACGGAGTCCAACTCAGTTCCACGGCATCCAGTCTGTACCACGAAGAAGGCTCAGGCCCGAAATCGAAACAGCTAAGCAGTTGGTCGAGCCGTTGCTTCACCACTTAGGCAATCAGTTCTCCATAGAACTTGGCAAAGAGGCAAAGGATAAAGTGTGGAAGAGGGTGCAGCAGCTGAAGCAAGCTGCTCCTCGTGTTCACAAGGCTCAGGACATCAATTAAACCTGAGAAACTGAACCGTCTATTGGTGATAAGCACTGGGGGCAGATGTTCCGAGTGAAGACCTCATCAGTTGCGTCATAAGACGGTTTCATGATATGCCGACAAGCAGACGGCATGTGAACCTTACTGAGGCTGAGTTTCTGGAGGAGTAGCACAAACGTTCAGGGAGAAAAAAAAAAAAAAAGTGTTCAAGCCAACGAGAGGCCCAATTAACGTCCCCTATTTTTATTTTTTTTTGATAAAAAAAGGGTCAAAAAATCGGCCAAAAAGCACCGCAGGTCTATCGAAAAAAACCCATTTTGAACCGGGGGCCCTGAATTAACCTTTTTTTTTTTTTTTTTTCTTTTGGCATGCAGCCGGAAAAAAAAAAAAAAAAAAAAAAAAAAAAAAAAAAAAAAAAAAAAAAAAAAAAAAGATGTCTTTGAGGGAACCTGCAGTATGTGACAGGATCGCCTAAAAAAAATAGCGATTTCACTTCTTCGAGTGAAAACTTTTTTTTTTTTTTACTTTTTAGCGTCTCTCTTGTAGGTACCAAAAATCACATCCCACAGCATAATGTACTGCCCGTAGTTGGTATTGACATCTACTCGGTGGTGGACATCGTGGGCCGACACGGAGAAAAGATGCTCAGTAACCTCCGCCGCGAACCGGGTGTGGTTGAGAGAGGCCGCGTAACCACCGATAACAATAAAGGCGACAACGGTCAGAATATTGAGCGGAAAAAGCACCTTGGAGACCAGGTAGAGCGAAAACAAATGGTCGTAATTTCCAACAATAAACTCAAAAGGATGCGTATTGATAGCATCAGTATTCCCCCGGAACGGAGAATGCTGTTGGTGGTGGTGCTTATGTATAACAGGATAAACAGAAGGGTGATGCAGCCCTCTGTGGAACATGTAATAGAAAAACTCATATATTATAAACAAGCTGATCAGCTGCGCTATCGAAATGAAAAGGGCAAATTCGTTGATGTTCCACTCGCAGGCAACCCAAGCCCATTGGCCGGTGTGGTACGTGAAAATAACTGTTATGAACTTGTTCACCATGACGCACCACCGGTCATAACTGTCCATTTCGTGCTTTGCAAATTTTCCCTCGGGGAGCCGCGCGCCCTTGTGATGGATGACCGGTGGTGACACGACGTAACCCCAAAACCCCGAGTACACCCCGATGACCAGAACGGCCCACCACAGGTAGTCAACTGCTTGCATCGTGCTTCCTAGCCCGTCTGTCAAAAATCGATTCGCCGACGCTGGTACCGCATCCATTTTTTTTTTTCCCTTTCTTTTTTTGGAAAAAGCCGTGTGTTATTCCCTTTTTTTCTTTTTCGAGCATTCAAAGCAACAATGAAAAAATAGGGGGGGGTACCGTAGATAGGCCTCCGGGATAAAAAGAAAAGAGGGAAAAAAAAAAAAGAGAAAAGAAGCGGGTATGCATTGGTCCTGTATGCTCCACGTGGGAGTCGGCGGGCTTAAGAGCGGGTAGCTAGGAGAGGTGGCGCCGTTCACCTGTACCATCACTACACTACGCAGCTTACCACATAAAGATGGTTCTATTTTGTGTTTCCCCCCAACCCCCCGTAAAGGAGTACAAACCCACTGTCAGTACTCGTGCTTGGATCCAGTTTTTGTGAGACGCCCCCTTGTTAAAAAAAAAGGGGGGGGAAAGAAAACTATCCAGAAAAACCCTGCCATGCATCGAGCATACGTGTTGTCTTTTCTCTTTTTCTTTTTTGAAGTACCGGATTTGGGCTTGTTGTGTACCTCTTTTTGTTTGTGAGCCCCCCATGGGAAATCAAACGAACCTGGAAGGTGCAGCCACTACAGGGACTGCGGGGAGGGCTTCGAGGCCTGATGATATCTGATACTGTCCCAACTAGAAAAAGGGGGAAGGGGTAGAAAAGAATATAGGAGATAAGGAGGCCAGTGTTGGTGGTGCCCTGCACAAGAACTGTCTACTTGATTACATGGGTTGTCGCCTAGCTGTGGCTTCTTCTGCGTCGTGTCCTTAATGCGTGCGGTGCGAAGCTCAACCCTAGCCGAGGGGCCCCCAAGATTCTGCGCTTGTGCAGTTTCCTGAGCATCTGCAATATGTTCTGGGATAATCTCCATGTTTATCTCCACCACCTGCAAAAAAAAAAAAAAAGAGTCGGCTGATTGTTTGTGCAAGCCGTTTTCACCTACAGTAGGGATAGACGGACAAGCTGCCTCTACTCTTTTTTGCAATAACAATTCTCTTTCAAAAATTTGTTTACTTGTTCCAGCAAAAAAAAACTCGATCTATTTTTGCGGTGCGCTGGTTGGTGCCCACCGTGGACTGGGGATCCTACACGTGCCTGTCACCATTCTGCGGTTGCATCCTGGTGCCGGCCGTCGGGGTTTGCCTGTCCGTCATGGACGGCATTAAAAAAAAAAACTATTCTTTTAAGGTATGCGTTTTTGCGCTCACCGGCCGAGCTGCGCTTAGTCCCCGTTGTCCCCGTTCTGGGGGCTCTGGCGGGTTCCTACTGCGGTGGTCAAACTGCGGGGCAGCCTTGTCGGTGTCCGCGACTGGTACCTGTCCCGCAAGCCTTCGATGCTACTCATGGTTCGTTCCGGGAGTACTGGCCTCCTGTCATACCCGTGTGTGGTCGGTCCTCCGATACAGCGTAGGGAGTTGACGCGCTCCACTCGCGCCGCTGGGAACGCTACCCCTCTGCCATCAGCGTGGTACAGGTCCTGGACTCGTCTCAGCACATACCGTAGCCTCCTTGCCTTGACGCCCAGGTCCTCCACCTTGCCCACTTCCCCGCCGTCGTCCAGCAGCAGCTCCATCTCCCTCTCGAAGTCGAGGGCCAGCTCTAACGTCGTCACCGCCGTGTGCCGACCAGGCGCGTCATCCCACAGCAGGCCTCCCAACCACCTCAGCACCGGCCCCAGCAGCTTGTCCATCACTGTTCCTGACGCTCCCAGCCTTCGCAGTTCAGACACCGTCGGCGTCGGGTGCGCCCTCCCCGTCACGACCGCCCGCCACGGGTAAGCTTGTGTCTGCAGTGCGCGGTTCGCATCCACCGCTGCATCCCTCCGCGTGACTACCTCCAGCAGGTACTTCTGCACCAGTAAGGCCCTTGGCTTGTCTTGGCAGCCTCTGGGCACCACCCCATGGAGCCTCGTCGCCTTCGGCATAGCTGCCGGGTCCAGGTTCGCGTACTCCATCTTGCTCCGCACCGCGTCACCCGGCTCGCATCGCCAGAGGGCGTGTTCCAGCACCTCCGTGTAGCTGCCGAACCGTTCCTCACACGTCGCAGAGGTGCTGCAGCGGGTTGTTCGGTTCGGGTGGGTGCATAGGCAACACCGTAGAGGCAGGAGGGGAGAATGGAGCTGGTGAGGATCCTCGCCTTCTGTGTGAACCCCAGCGGCATGGCGGCCAGTCTCCCGCAAGCGCGTCCCATCGCCTCAAGGGGCTTCGCCCTGTGCTCGCCGTCCATACATACCCGGACTCCCAGGACGCTGATCTCCTTCTTGGCTGTGAGCACCTCACGTCCGCACTTCACCGTTCCGTGCTCTGCCGTTGTGAACACGTCCGTCTTCTTCAGGTTGAGGTTCATCCCTGTCAGCAGAGAGAACTCGCACACCCCCGCTGCCGCCTTCTCCAGCGCGCTGAGCAGAGCTGCTATCAAGTAGACGTCGTCCGCGTATGACAGGGAATCAGCGCCGGGCACCTCCGCCATGATGGCCTTCACCATCACCCCTACCAGCGCGTTCACCATCACCACCGAGATCGGACCCCTGCAGGATGCCGTTCGACGTAGCAAACTCGTCGCCCACCCCTGTCGGGTACTTGAACCTCCGTCTGAGGGATTCGTACATCGTCTCCAGAGGGCGCAGTATGTTCTGATGCAGTCCCAGGTCCCCCATTAGCCCGAGCGCCACTTCCCGCGGGATTCGGTCGAAGCACTTGACAAAGTCTAGCGCGAGCCCATACATCGACATTCCCGATAGCAGAGCTTCTTCGAGCTGCGTCGTCAGTTCCAGCAGTAGCGTGTCCGTACCCCTCCTCGATCTAAACCCATGTTGTGACGCGTCGGCCCACGACTCCTGCCAGACCAAGATGCGTCTCATCCTCGTTGTCGCCCACAGCCTGTACACGGCGCTGGTGACGGTGATCGGGCGGTGGTCCAACGGGGCTCTGCCCTCACCTTTCGGGATCAGAGAGACAAGCGCTGTCAATAGCGCCTCCGGCCACTCGCCGGTCTCCTCGACGACGTTGAAGAGCTGCGCCCACCTCTCGAGCAGCGCGTCAGGTATAGCCTTCAGTTCCGTGATCCTCCAGCCGTCGACGCCTGGGGTGCCCCTCGCAGGCCTGCTGTTTAACACCTCCCTGAGGTCGCCCCCCGTGATCGGCTCCAGTTCCATGGGGTGCTTATCGATATATCCGCCATACCTCTCTTTGAAAGCAGCGTAGGAAGGTCGGTCACTTTTGTCTGGGTACAGGTGGAAGACGGAGGCCCATGCCCCCCTCATCAGCGCGTCTATCTCCCCCAGATCTACCGTCAGCCTGCCGTCCTCCTTCGCGACTGCCAGTGTGTGAACATCCTTGTCACCTCTAACGTAAGCTACGATCCTCCGCCTGTCGTCACGGAAATCAGCTGCCACCCGCTTCCTATAACTTGCTTCGTTCTCCAGGCGTTGCCGCATCACCGTGTCTCTGTCAGCCTGCTCCGCCGCAGCCTCCAGGCTAGCCCCCCGTAGCAGGTCCTTGTCCGCACGACCCCAAGGTGCATCTTCTCGGCCAGCTTGACGATGTTCCGCCACGTCCCGTGCAGCATCGCTGGCAGCGACCCCGGCCCACCACGCAGCAGTGCCTCGTTCAGCCCCGTCCTGAGCGCCACGATTTTCCTCCTGAGGCTGCCGTGCAGCTGGCCTCGTGCGGCAGCTCCCCCTGACGTCCCCGTCGACTTCGCTGCTACCATCTTCTCCGTCAGCTCTCGCGGCTCTCCTCTGCCTACGTACGACCTCACCTCCGTCACTCCGGCTGAGCTCAGCATATAGCGTTCGGTAGCGCAGCTCAGCAAGGCGTAGAGGCCCCCCACGTCCCTGGCGTCAACTGCTTGGTGGATTGCGTCGTCGCCGGCAAGCCCTTGGTCAAGATCAGCGTCGGGCGTAACCGCTCCCACCGGTAGCTCCTTCGGGAGGAAGAAACGTTTCGTCCGCTTCTTGAGCGTCGGCGTGAAGAGCTCAACGGACAGACACAGGTGCTCCCCGGTCCGCACCCTCTTGTGTGTCCAGAAGCGTTTCAGCGCTCCGGCAGCCACCGCGTTGGCTAGGACGAAGTCTATCCGCGTCTTCGTCTCCGTCCCGGGTCGTTCGAAGGTGTGGTCCGGTTCCCGTCCGTCCTTCTCGGCCTGAAGCGCCCCGACGTCGACCCAGTCGTTTTCCACCGTGTGTTTCAGCGTCGCTGACCCGGAAACGTCCGTGTTCAGATCCCCCAAGACCAGGATCGGTACCTCCCCGAGCTTAGCCCTCAGTTCAACGAGCAGCGAGTGTAGGAGTCGTTCCCTGTCAGCCTTCCCGTAGTGGCCGGCGCTGCAGTACACCGTGATGAAAAAAAAAAAAAAAAAAAAAAACAGAACGAATGTTATTTCAAGCCCCTTTGGAAAAAGGAGCTCCCTCCCTCCACATGTTTCTTTTTTTTTTTTTTCTCTTTTTTTTTTTTTTTTTTTAAAACCCTAAGGTCCCGTAAGAGCTCGGCGTTTTGGAAACGGTCAGGTGTTGGGAAGAAGAAATAGATCGTTGTGTCTGACAATAGCTGTATTCCGGGTTCAGAACCTTCTCGAGGGCTTCCTGCGTAGTGGTGGGCCGACGACGAGACGGAGAGGCAAGGGATATCTCCCTTCGTATATACTCCACCTGTAGAGAAAACCTAGACTGCTTCCTTTCAAGACGGCTTGAAATAAACCGACACACGGCCGTACTCCGCAGATTAAAGCACAACTCATGCAGAACGCACTTCGCCTGGTCGTACTCCCTGGTTCGGACAAGGTTACACAGGTTCTGCAAGGGTTCAATGCCTTGCTGCGCCGACATTTCCTGGCAATACGAGACTTCATATATATCAGTCTCTGCGGTGTGCCCTCCGCCAACGTACAGCGAGGTGATGTTGGTGAGAGTCCGTTGAAACTTCATGTTGCAAAGAAACTCGAAGTTGTACTTTGCAGCGAATAGACCCAGCAAATGCGCGCGCTCCAACAACGGGGACTGCACTATGAACTGTTTCATTGCGGTGCCAAAAACACCACATTGAACGTGGCCGGACACTGCGGCAGATGGCAAGTTGATATGCTTCTTGTTCAGCTCAAACCAAGCTTGATAAATATCACTGCTAGGAATCTTCGGGATAAAGAACAACGTAATGGACACCGCTGTTATCTCTATCAGCTTCCCCAGACGGGTCAGGTCGTTGCATATGTACGATGCCGCTTCCTGAATATCAAGATTGGGCGGGCAAAACATTTTCAATATGGTCCCTGGAACCAACCGAAGATGCTCCGCTGTGGAAGGCGAGGGGGGCGGGCTCGTGGCTGACCTTGCCTTCACGCTTAAAAAGCTCGACTTTGGTGTCAGGCTGCTGCTTATACTACCCATGCTGTCGTCTTTATCCTTCTCTATAACAATGAAAGGATTCTCGTTCTGATAGTCATCCTCTTCGGCGAGAACCTGCGTTGGTAAAAACCTTTTATACTGGCTCAGCTTTTCCACAATAACACCCATGTGACTGAGCAGCGGATCTTCCTGTTCGTCAAGGTCACGTAGAAACATTACTGCGTCCAAACGCAGGGCGGAGATCGCACTAGCGCAGGACCTTGCTAGCATCAATGACGCCTCCGATCTCACACGATGTGTATGCACCTTCATTTGAGTGAAGATGGTTATTGTGTACAGAAACCCTGTCAGCAGTGCTAAGACAAAGCTGATGGCGATTTCGGAACCCAATCGCGGGCTGAGCCGTTCGACTCTGACGGACCATTTCCGGCTGCCAAGAATGAGATCGTTAGAAATTTCTGGGAAATCCGAGTAGTTTTTCGTTGACTCAGCGAGCATGTTTGAATTACTATCGGTCTTGTCGAAGAGGTGGACCCGCTTGCTGTCGATGGCCATCCCGCGGAGAGAGAACGCAAGAAACTTCTTGATGTTGTAGATGCCCACCGCAAAACCCCGCACCGTGGAGACGTTCCCACTGATTCCCGAGAAAATCGGAAGATACATGAAAAAAACAGATATATCGGTTCCGGGGAAAACAGATTTTTCCGATGCGGAACTGTGGCCAAGCAGGGCCTGCTCCAGAACTGTTGCCTGGTCACGCCTAGTGCCGAGGTCCAAGCCGTGTATCTTCTTGTTGGTTTCATACGGGGTAACACTGTAGACAGGATAGTATTGGGATGCGTTCGATCTGCGCTGTATTTTATTGTCAGGAGTCATTTCCGTGAACTCGAAGCCTTTGTGATGAGCCTTTTGTGCTTGTTCGAAGTCGTACCTGTCGTCGTGTTCTACTACTGGTACCCATGTGAGGGCTTCATAGTAGTCTTCTCGTGAAAGCCGGTTTGTAAATTTGTGGAATTCTGAGTCGTTCGGGTCGAGAGTTGCAAGAAAGCCTGTCAACGCGTTGGAGTTTTTGAGTGTCAGTTGAATGGTACGTTCTATAGAGCTTCTCACTGCAATTTCCGCACCGTTACGCTCGCTTAGAGTGATGTCCTTCCTGCTCTCGGAGAGCTCCATGTAGAGGTGTCCCACTATGATTGCGATAATGGGACCGAGAAGCAGCAGAGCGTAATAACAGTTCAGGAGGCGTACTGGTTTCCTGTAGCCCTTTTTGCGATACTGGGCGACGCTGTTTCTGGCTTGCATTTCTTTTTTTTTCGTTCTTTTCTTTTTTAGGGGGGGGGGTTGTTGGGCGGGGTTTCTTCTTTTTTTTTAGGGCCCTCCCCCCCCCCCGTTCTCGTTAAACTTTTTTTTTTTTTAATGTGAGGGGCGAAAAAGAGAGAAAAAAAAAAAAGAAAAAAAAAAACTAACGCAAAAAAGAAAAAAAAAGAAAAAAAAAAAAAAAAAACGAAAGAGATGATGGAGAACAAAAGAGAGAAAAAGAAGGTGGGGAGGGGGGGAGAAGGAAAAAAGAAAAAAAAGATTGGGTCGGTTTTTTTTTTTTTTTTTTTTTTCTGTTGTTGTTTTGTGCAAAAGTCGGCTTTATTCAGCATGGGGTTGAAGCCGTTCAAGCAGAAGTTTAAGAGGTGGTTCTTTTTTTTCTTTTTCTTTTTTTTTTTAAATTAAGCTTTTGCACTTTTTACTGAACATCCCGGTTTGTGCAAAACTGCCGAGCCCTTTTTTTTTTTTTTTTTTTTTTGACCTCCAGGTTTTCTGAAGAACTTAGGAAAAGAAAAGAAAAAATAACCTCTTCACGCTGAGATATTTCTCCTTTTCATTTTCTATTTTAAAAGAGAGAAATATAGAGAATCTTTTTTTTTTTTTTTTTTTGGTTCTCATACTTTTCGCAGAAAGGAAGAAACTATCGAACGAAAGTAGAATGCCGCGCCCAGGGAAAATGGAGGAAAAATAATTCTTTTTCTTTTTTTTTTTTTTTCTTTCAAGGGGACGGGAAAAAAAAAAAAAAAAAAAAAAAAAGCCAGTTTTACTGCTTGGTGAATACAATTTGCATTTGGTGTATAAATGGCACATCCGTCATCACCACGAGCAGTGCTGTCCAGAACGAGGAAAGAGGACACGAAACAATGTTCACATGGGAGGGTAGTACAACGAAAGCGAAAAGTTTTCATTTTTTTTCATCACTTCATATGTACAGGTTTCCCTGTGGAGGCGCGGGCCCAAACGGTAGCGCCACGATCTCAAGCCCAATAATCTAAAGAGAAAAAAAAAAGAGGAAAAAAAATGGCCGTGAAGGAGTGGGTAGAAACCCTTGGAGAAGTTTTTTTTAAAAAAAAAAAAGAAAGCCCGTAAAGACACGTTGCCAAGTCCCCCCCCCCTTTTTTTTGTTTTAGACAAACAAACAAAAAAAAAAAAAAAAAAAAAAGCAAAAAACAAAAAAAGCGGAACACAAAACTAAAGAAACAAACAAATTAGACAATGGAGAACGCGTAGTTTTACATTAAAAAAAAAAAAAAGAAAAAAGCTCACACCACCATGTTGCCGCTCAGCTTGATGTCTTGAGACGAGGCACCAACCTAAAAAAAAAAAAAAAAAAAAAAGATAAGATTCTTTATTCCCCCCCCAACATTTTGCACATACGTAAATCTTGAAAGTGCCCCTCTGGAGAACCCACTCGTGGGCAGTAGCGTCCCAGCATGACAGGTCACGCTCCGTTAAGTAGAACTTGACCTCAGCGAACTGGCCCGGCTGCAACATGTTCTTTTTGAACCCCTTCAACTGCCTTGGAGGTTCCCCGCTGGTAGGAGGGAAGCTCAAGTACAACTGAGCCACCTCAGCACCGGCCACGTTCCCCACATTCTGAAGAGTTGCCAACACAGTCCTTGCTGTCGGATCGATGTTCAAATTAGTAAATGCGAAGGTGGTGTATGACATCCCATGCCCGAAGGGGTACTTGGGTCGAACACCGTTGGCGTGGTACCACCTGTAACCCACCTCAAGCTTCTCGGAGTACGAAACCTGGTTGTCAATGCCAGGGTATTGGGCCTCAGTGAAACCTACTTCGTTGTTCTTGTTAGGAAACGACAGGGGCAGCTTGCCAGAAGGGTTCACCCTCCCTGACAGCAATCCAGCTGCTGCCGTTCCTTCCTCCTGCCCGGGCATGAACATTGCGAGGACAGATGGGACGGAGTCAGTCCAGTTTGTCAGGACCGCGCCGGGTGAAATGATCACCGCTGCTGTCTTGGGCTGTGCTGTGCCGACTGCACGGGCCATTTGAACTTCATCAGAGGGCAGGTCGAGGTTCTTTCTGTCCTCACCTTCACCGGAGATGGTAGCGAGCACCATGACCGCCACGTCGGCAGCCGCTGCAATGGTTGCGGCGTCCTTGTCGTTCTTCCCCTCGTAGTACTGCACATCAGCAGAAGGGAACTCCCACTTCACACCCTGCAAGATGGATGTGACATGGTCGGGCGTCACCTTCCCAGACCCGGTACCGCCAGCAATAGGCGACCTGTCGGCAGCCTTCCCAATAACTGCGATCTTCGCGGGGTTCTTGAACGGCAGCACGTCCTTGTCGTTCTTAAGGAGAACCGTGGACGCTTCAGCAATCTGCCTGGCGATGGTAACATGCTCCGGGGAGGTGACATTGGCACTCGGCTTACCAGTTGCAGCGTTTCTGTCGAGGATGCCTGTCTTGACAAGGGAGAGCAGGATCCTGTACACCTTGTCATCGACAACGGGCTCGGGAACAGTGCCTGCCTCGACTGCCTTCTTGAGGGCGTCGCCGAAGTACTCGTAGAGTGGCATCTCAACGTCGAGACCGCCGAGAGCAGAGCCGACTGTGGAGTGAGTGGCCGTCCAGTCAGACATGACCCAGCCTGTGAAGTTCAACTTGCCCTTGAGCAGCACGTTGAGGGTGTGGTTGTTCTCACAAGCGTGGACACCGTTGACAAGGTTGTACGAGCACATTGCTGTGTAGACACCAGCCTCGACGGCACCCTCGAAGGGCGGCATGTAGATCTCCATGAGGGTGCGCTCGTCAACATTTGAGGACTCCGTCTTACGGTGGTGCTCCTGGTTGTTTCCGATGAAGTGCTTGATGTTGGCCATGACACCGTTGGACTGGATCCCCTGGATAGCAGGGGCTACCATGATCTTCCCGAGGTAAGGGTCCTCTCCTGACATGTACTCGAAGTTCCTGCCGTCAAGCGGGACGCGTGCCACGCAGACGCCAGGGCCCAGCTGGATGTTCGCGCCCTTCAAGTAGAACTCCCTCCCCATAGTAGTGCCCCAAAGCCTCGAGATCTCCACATCCCAGGATGCGCCTGCAGTGAGACCGCTAGGCCACTGCGTGCTGGTGCCGGGGTGCCCCACGGCCCTGAACCCTTGGGGGCCATCGTTCATGGTGATGGCTGGAATGCCAAGCCTCTTGACCCCGTCGATGGTCCCAACGTAGTCGTGAGTCAGGTAGTCCGAACCATGCAGCATCCTTACCTTCTCCTGAAGCGTCATCTTGGACACCAGGTCTCTAGCGCGCTGCTCAGGGGACTGAGCCAGCAGCACCGCTACAGTGACGGCAGCCAACATTGTTATTGTTGTTTTTTTTTTCCTGTTTTTTTTTTTTTTTTTTTTTTTCTTTCCGAAATAAAGAAAACTTCAAAACGTACACTTTTTTTTTTTGTTTCTAACAATATTATTGTCGAGACCTAAAAAAAAAAAAAAAAACTAGCTATTGTCTCTCTTTTTTTTTTTTTTTTTTTACTTCTCTCCAAGGTCCTCCACCTCAACGAGCTGCAGATACCCCTCCCGCGTGGTCATCGCAACGCACGCGTGATTCTGCAAAACCGCAATGTCGTGGACAAGGCAGTCAGGAAAAACAATGGGCGGCACCACAACAGGCCGCTCCGGGTGGGTGACATCAACACGATACACCTTGGAGTCCCACGACGCCGCATAGACCATGCGGTGCTTGATAACAATGCCTTCTAAGGGCTTCGACGAGACGTTGACACGGGTCACTACGTAAGGCTTGTAAGGGTTGGCGGTGGATAGAACGGTCAAGAATCCCTCGTAGTGTGAAGCATCGGTGGTGTGGTAGAGGTGGGAGTTATGGTACGCAATTCTGTATGCCGGGTGAACAAATTCAGATATTTGTATAAAAGACCCATCCAGGTACTGCGCTATGACCATTGTCCCATCACTGGTGATGAGGTACGCGAAGCCGTTTTCTGAAACAGCGATGTCCTGGATCGCACGGGTTATACCTTCAATTTGGGTGATTTTTAGATTTGCTAAGTCAATTTTTACAACGCCGTCTTCATGGCAGCATAACGCTGTCTTCATAGAAAGGACCGTACCACCGCCGGTGAATTCAAGATTGCTACCTATATCTTTTGCGACATGTATTAAACCGGTACTTTCGTAAATTGTTAACCCAGTTGGTGTTCCCAAGAAAATGAACCCATGCCCGGTGAAAAAGGTTTTGACATCGATGTCGATTGAGTTTTTAAGCTTGAATTTTGTGAACGGGGAAGGCGGCTGGTCGAGGGTGGTTCGGTGTGTGAGGGTTGTTAAGGCGTTTTCCGCGATGATCTCTGCCTTGTGTTTTTCTGTCTTCGCCTCGATCACCTTGGCTTCGAGCGCATCACGTGTGCTCTGCAGTAAATCGATCCTCTCGTGAAGCACGGCGTTTTCGGCTTCTAGTTGTTGGCACCTCGTTTTCCAATCTACTTCTTCTTCTTCTACTTCTTCGTGTAAAACAAATGAATCACATGTCACGTAAAGACTCTCGTCATTCGTTTCAACTTCAAACACACCCTTACCGTAGTCATCTATTTCGTCAAAACCTACTATGGTCGCGTCCTCTTCGGTCCTCCCCCGTTGCGTTAAAGTCACTCGCCTGCCTATGAGGTGTGACATTTTTTTTTTTTTTTTTTTTTTTTTTTGGTCCTTTTTTTTTTTATACATCAAGACACGCTCTTGCAATTTTGTATGGTTCGGTTCGACGGTTTAAGCCCTCCATCGAACTGCGATACCATGTCGGCTACCTGGGTGCACCAGTGACGCATGGCTACGACAAGAGACCCCTGTTCTCGTCCACCCGAACAGCCATCAATGAATGGAAGGCAAACCCCGACAGCAATGGTGACAGGCACGTGTAGGTCCCCTGTACACAGTGGGCACCAACCATGGAACAAATACCGCAAAAATTTGTCGATTTTCTCTGGCCTCTTTTCTCTGACACCCTATTTTCACAAAATCTGCAGAAAACATGAGGGAAAAAAAAAAATAAAAGTACTTTATTTTTATTTTATTTCACTATTCGTCATTTTCTTCACTCACTAGGGGCCTCATTATTTAACGCGAAATCGCCATTATTTAACTAGTTAAATAATGAGATTTTGCAGTTAAATAATGGCCCTTCAGAGTGGAAAAATGAGTCTCGCCGTGGAAAAAAATGCACCAACCCCTTAAAAAATCTTTTTGGGGTGGGGGTATTTTGACTATTTTTGGCCATCTGAGGCCATTCCAGCCCTTAAAAGTGGGAATAAGTGCCTTACTTCCCCTTTAAATGCCATGTATTACCTTAAGAAAATCCCCAAAAAGCTGACCTGCGTGAAAAAAAACAGCAGTGAAAGCAGTGAAGAGTGAGTGACTCAAATGACGAAAAGTGAAATAAAACGACTTACTTGCCGCCAAATGAGCCATTATTTAACACTCGTTACCGTTTTTTTGCACGAGGGCCCTGCGGGCCCTCGTGCAAAAAATTCGGGAACTCGAGTTAAATAATGACTCATTATTTGTTGGCAATAAATAGCTATTATTTCCCTCCCCTGTTGTTTCCTTTGAGATCCCCGGGAACTTTATTTATTTCCTCATGTTTTCTTTAGAACTTTACAATGGGGCGCAAGGCAAAGTGGGCACATCTTCCGCTCAAAGAACAACGCGGGGCTGTATGTCCAATGCAAGAATGAGAGCCTGTTGCCCAGCCTATAGGCATCTTGCGCGAAAGTTAGCCCCAGCAATCCTGAAGTTTATGCGTCGCACACGTTTTGTCGAAGCTTTGCTACTGAGGCTTCGGCCTCAGGTGCGACGGCCTCACAGCTTGCTACTCACTTAGGGTGGCAAAGCGAGGGCACCACGCAAGCTCTGAACGATATGACTTCAAGGACTTCAGGGACGCTAGTAGGTGAGCCATTGAAGGGTGCCTCTCGCCTGATGAGGACAGCACCTGGAGGAGATATGTCCGAAACTGAGGAAAGCTGAGCGTACTTGCCATGCCCCCTGGTGACCTAATCTTCGCCTATTTTCAATATCAGTATTTCGGTAATGTCCCGGAAGAAAACTTCTTTGCAAAACCGCCAGAAACCCTCCGAAGGTTTTTTTTTTTTTTCCTTTCGGATATTATCCCTTCCGGTAGTTCTTCCTTCCCCCCCCCCCCCCGTGATTTTCTTTTTCTTTTACAGGAAAATAAAATAAATAAAAAATAAAAAAATGAAAAGAGAAATAAACCACCACCCCCCCACGTGAACACACTTTTGCTGACGTAATTTCTTTTTTTCGTTTTTTTGAATAAAAAAGTATTTTCTCTCATTTTTTTTTATACTGGATTTTGTGTGTGTGGGGAGTGGGAAGAAATAAATAAATAAATAAAACGGGGGAAGGGGTGGAAAGTAACTATGTCACAGTCTGTAGTGTGTCTTCTTTTTTTTTTTCTCTCTATCTTTAGTTTAGTTCCATCTTTTTTTCTTTTCCTTTTTTTTTTTTCTTCTTGAAAAAAAAAAAATCTTGCATTTTCTTTTTTTTATCTAAACTGACCGAGGACAACAGCGTTCACCCGCCGTAAGCATTCCGCCCCCTCTGTTCTTTAAAATATTTTCGCCTTTTTTTTTTTTTTTTTTTTTTTTTTTTTGCAAGAACGAATCTTTGACATGTTTAAACAAAAGGGGAGTGCTGGCTACGTGCCTATGGGTTTATAAACTTCTTCAGGTTTCAACCCCTGGAGCGTACAGTTCCTCTTATTTAATAGTGAAAAAAAAAAGAATAAGGTGAGGGTGGTATAAAAAAAAAAAAAGGAGCAGTGCGGATGCCACCATCAATTTTCACGAAGTTAAAACCGGCATTTTGTCTGGGGACGAAGGTGGGTGGGGGGGGGGGGGGGGGGAGGATTACTAAGGAAGGGGATGGAAATCTTTTTTTTCTTTCTCTTCGTCAGTTTCTTCTTGGACAACCAGGCAAAAATGATTTTATATAAAATTTGTACACATTCTCTTGTGTCAACTACATTCTTTTCAAAAATCTCAGAAGAAAAAAAAAAAAAAGAAATCTGAAGTGCCATAGTACTTTTTTTTTGTGGGGGTAAAGGAAGAACGGTAAGAGAATCTAAAGGAATATAAAAAAATGGGGGGGGGGAGAGGACAGGATAAAGACAAAGAAGTGTTTGTGTTTAAAAAAAATTCGCGCTCCCCCCCTCCTCCATTCTCTTCGCCTCAGAGGGACCTAAACCACGTGACATACCCATCCCCACTGGGTCACTGGCTTGGACCCGTTTCTTATTTCATGAGCGGATCGAAGAAAAAAAATCTAAGGGGAAGGAGGGGGGAGGGGGGAGGAGGAGCGTCCCACAGGTACTGAGGAGGGGAGGTTTAATACTGCAAACCAAGAAGGGGAAAAAAAAAAAGATGGTTTTTACAGTAAAAATTATTATTTTCCTTTTGCTCTTTCTTGGGGGGGGGGGGGGATGAGTGTGGGTTTTAAATGGGTAAAAAAAAAAAATAAAAAAAACGGGGAAATCCAATTTTAATTAGAGCGCAACACTAGAAGCCGGGGAGGGGGTAGGGGCGGGGACAGGAACAGAGGCCGGGGCAGGGACAGCAGCTGGGGCAGCGACAGGGGCAGGGGCGGAGACAGGGACTGGGGCAGGGACAGGGGCTGCGACTGGGGCAGGAGTAGCGACAGAAACAAGGGCAGGGGCAGCCGACTCCATAAGGGTAGGCTCGGAGTAAGGGTGAGGGTGATATTTCAATATCTCCTCCCAGAGGCCATCACGGAGCTCACCAGCTGTTAGGTCAGAAGAATCCTGTATTTTTTTTTTTCTTTTCCTCTCCCTCCTCTACATACTTTTTCCCAATGGAATGTCTTGCTGCAAACTGGTTCATCACTGGGGTCATGCAGCTGGCTGTATTTTTTTTTTCCCCCCCGTTTTTTTTTTTTTTTTTTTTTTTTTTTCCCACATACGCTAGGTAAGGGTGGCTCAACGCCTGTTCTGCTGTTATCCGCTGCACGGGGTTGAAGCAAAGCATTTTCTCGATGAGATCCAAAGCGTTTTTACTGTTTTTTTTTTTTTTTTTTATTATTTCACTCTTCAGAAATTACTTCACGCACTGGGGGACCCATTACTTCACGCTAAATCTCATTACTTCACGGTGAAATAATGGCCTGTTTTCCGTGAAGTAATAGGGGGTTTCCGTTAAATAATATGCCTCGGTAGGCCAATTTTTGCCTCGGTTCGGTTCCCAGTGGGGCTACTTTTTCCTCTCAGTTTGCTATTTCCCCAGTTTCAGCTCAATTGGCCAACTTTTGCCTCGGCTCAGTTCCAAGTTGGACTACTTTTTCCTCCCAATTTGCCCACTTTTGGCTAGGCCTTGTTCCCAGTTTCTGCGGTAACTTAGTCAGCTTACCCAAGCTCCCCAAATGACTTCAAAATACCGAAGCAGCAGGAAAAAAGGAGCCGGCGGCCGCGCTAGGTATGGGAAGGCCTGATTAGAGATGGTGACAGTGGCAAAGCCAGCGACAGCGGCAGCTCTTAGTCAACAAAAGGAGGAAAAACAACTTGTATTGTAACCTTTGTAACCCCTCTCTTGTTGTACCCCTTGTCACCCTGTTGTGCCCCTCGTGGTGAAGTAATTTCAGAGTGTCGTGAAATAAAACCACTTACCTACCGCCAAGTAATGCTTTACCGACCTCTCGGTTCCGCATTTTACCATCTCGGGCCCTGCGGGCCCTCGACGGTAAAATGCGGAACCTCGAGGTAACGGTAAAGTCATTACTTGTTGGCAGTAAATAGCTATTTTTTTTTTTTTTTTTTTTTCCACCCCACAAAAAAAAAAAAAAAAAAAAACCTGGCCGCGGGGATCAGCTCCGACAGCGGTGTGGGGGGCTTCTTCTTGATGGACTTCAGGTACCGCAGCGCCTCCTCCGACTTGATGTTCTCGAGATCCTCGTCCGATGGTACACCCAGCGCCTCCGTGATGATATTGATCTGGTTGATGTAGTCCCGCCCCGGAAACAAAGGCTTACGGTTCAACAACTCAGCAAGAATGCAGCCGATGGACCAAATGTCCACTGCTGGGGTGTAAGTGTTGGAGAGAAGAAGAAGCTCAGGCGGCCTGTACCAACGTGTTACGACATAGTCTGTTAACTCATTCTTATCATATCCACGAGCAAGGCCAAAATCACAGATAAGCAGGTCACAGTTGCCATTGACTAAAAGGTTTCCCGGCTTGAGATCTCTGTGTAAAATGCTAGCACTGTGAATATACTTCAAGGCTCTCAACGCCTGGTAGATAAAGTACTGGTGATGCTCGTCGGTTAAATTCTGCTTGGAACGGATGATTTGGTGAAGATCCGTGTCCAGCAGCTCGGAGGAGAAGTAGATATCTTCGAAGGTCTCCTTGGAGGGGGGGCGCAGGATGTCCTTTATGCTGATGATGTTTTCGTGATTCAAGAACGACAGAAGTTTGATTTCCCTGAGGATTCTTTTCCCGTCCACCAGATCATCAAAGACTTTCCCGATCTTCTTGATGGCGACCTTCTCACCTGACTCCTTGTCCTCCGCGCTGCACACAACACCGTAGGCACCTGTCCCCACCGTCTTTGTGATGTCGTACTTGTTGTCTACGACAAATTTCGCACCATGTACGATATACTCCTTCTTGCCCCCTCCTATGGGCTTCGGGGCCTGGATGCTTTTTCCAATGTTTTTCTGGCTCATTTTTTTTTTTTTCCCCCTTGTTTTTTTTTTTTTTTTTTTTTTTTTATGGAAAGGGGAAAAAAAAAAAAAAAAAAAAAAAAAAAAAAATTACTGTGTCATTTAAAAAAAAAAAAAAAAAAAATTTTTTTTTTTTTCTTCAAGTCCCCCAGTTGTAAGGCATCGAAGGTTGCTTGTAATCTGGATCGCCAAGCTCTCCAAAGTTGTTCAGTTTTTCCATCTCCTTGTCTGCTCCGAGGATGTTCTTTACGGACCTATGGTTTTTCTTCTTCTTTTTTTTGCAGTTGTTGTAACCGCATACGTCTTGGGTGGGTACCTCCTGAGCAGCAGCGAAATTGGGTCAACCGGCCCTGTTTTCTTCCATGCTGCTAGCTGTTCGGGTGTAGGCTTCTTCCCCATAGTTTTTTTTTTTTTTTCTTTAAAGCCTTCTTTCAAAAAGAAAGGATGCTGTGTAACCTATAAAAAAAAATATGGATTTCTTGAGGGCAACCGTAGTAATAATTAAAAAAAAAAATAAAAAAAATAAAAAAAATGGGGCTGCTGCCCTAGTCGTAAATTCTCGCTTTGTAGGGGAAAATGGGGTAGAAACAAGGCTGGGGAAACCTGTACACCCTCAGATGAGATAATCTGACCCGAGAGAAT
This sequence comes from Diplonema japonicum, assembly GCA_964019335.1. NCBI lineage: Eukaryota > Euglenozoa > Diplonemea > Diplonemida > Diplonemidae > Diplonema > Diplonema japonicum. The sequence continues at coordinate 244,204 of OZ025696.1, forward strand.
ATATAAAAAGCATAAAAACGGACACGCTGCCTCTGCCTTTTCTTCAAGGGAAACAAAAAAAAGTGGGGCTTTGATTGCAATGCACTAAGTGCATGAACTGTCTACTTGATTACAGGCGGCACATCTCGGCCGAGCTGTAGCTTCTTCTGCGTCCCGCGTGTGCAACTCAACATGAGCAATCTACTTAATTACAAAAAAAAAACTTTTTTTTCTTCATCAATCCTAGTTGTAATTAAAACCCGGTTGATGATCGGAGATAAAAAAAAGGGGGGGGAATATTTTTTTTGCTTTCCTGTTTCCTTAATAAACTAATCTTTATTTTCTTTCTTTTTTTTTTATTAATATTCGATATCTACTTAGAATGCAAGCCGGATGGGGGAATGAATACCCACTGAAGGATCTCCAATTTGTCGGTCCGTCTTCGAAAAAAAAAAAAAAAAAAAAAAAAAAAAAAAAAATTCCCCCCAAAACGAGCTTGCGAGGAATTCAGCCGCATCAAGAGTATTTTCGCTTCGCGGTGAACGCGAAGGGGGAACCAGCTTGGCTTGGTGTTAGAAAAAATATGATGTTGTAACCTTATCTTTAACAAGAAAAGAATTCACTTATGATATGAAGCGAAGTGAATTTGTAAATACATTTTCTTTCCCCCCCCCCCCCCCTGTGAAATGATCAAGAAAGCTCACCTCTTTTTTTTTTAATTTCGGCGCTAAGTACAGTTTCATCCCCGGAAAAAAACAACTGAAACGAACGAAGGGGTAAAAAAAAAAAAATAATAATAAAACTTAAGAAAAGAAAAAGATGTCTTTGAAGGGAACCTGCAGTTATGTGTGACAGGATCGCCTAAAAGAAAAAGGTAAATTGCGGAGGGCACCCTCTTTACTAGTAGAAAACCAAAAAAAGAATAATATATGTGTTAGAAAGGGAGGTCTTCGCGAGACGCCCCCTTGTAAAAAAGCTTTTTTTAACCCATAAAGGACTGCTGTTTTTAGTGGTGGGGTCATAGGGTGTGCAATCATATTATTTTCACTACCCCAGTTCTGGAGCGCGAAGTGACCCGCATATCAGCCCCGGACGCGCCCAAGCCTTGGTGGCGAGTAGTATTTTGAGAGAAACAACTCTTGCAAAGCGCTTATTCAGCAGGGTGGGCTGGTTACTTTTTTCTCACCGCTTAAGGCCGTTCTTTGAACACAGGGTCCGAGGTGCCGCAGATATGCGACTTTGGCATTTCTCAGGGCTGTCGAGCACTAAAAAAAAAATCTTTTTTTTAGACTGATAAAAATCAGCTCCGGTCCTTTATGGGTTAATTTCGAAAAAGAGAAGAGGCCGCCCAAGTTAATCTGATAGAATAGAAGGAAGAAAAAAAAAAAGGGGGGGGGAAGAAGTATGTTCTACTCGGTGAAAGGGAGCGGCACAGGGGCTCAGCTCACAGCCCTAAAAAGAAGAAAAAGATTCACTACGATTGGAGAATATATACCATAGATATTTTACTACCAACAAGTAATTGCTTTACCGTAACCGAGAGGCGATAGGTAAGTGGTTTTATTTCACGATTCTCCGAAATTATTTCACTATGAGGGGGCAAAAGAGGTGACAAAGGGTACAAGAGAGGGGTTACAAAGGTTACAATACAAGTTGTTTTCCCTGTCACTGGCACTCCCACTGGCACCATCTCTGATCAGCCTTCTCATATTCGGCATTTTGAAGTCTTTTGGGGAGCTAGGGTGGAAAAGTTGGCCTGGGGGGAAGTTGGCAAACTGAGAGGAAAAAGTAGCCCCACTGGGAACTGATTTTTTTGGCCTACCGAGGCATATTATTTAACGGAAACCCCTTATTACTTCACGGAAAACAGGCTATTATTTCACCGTGAGGGTAAATGAGATTTAGCGTGAAGTAATTGCAGAAAAGTGAAATAAAAAGAAATAAGAAAAAGAAAATAGGCCTACTCCACAACTTCTTGTGGGTGGCCCCACGCCACTCCATAATGCCGTTGGTAAGGAGGGCAGAATCTAGCATAGTCACAGCCCACGGTCGATGTGCTATCATGACTTGAACTCAGCGGGCCTCTAGTCTCGTGTAAAGGATTCTCCAATGTCTCCAATGGCATAAAGAAGCTGTTATCAATATCAGGGAAAGAGTCCCCTGGCAGATTGAATGTAGGTGGTTCCAAGTGCTTAGGAGGCAACGGCCCAACAGCCCATGTTTCGTCGTCATGTGCCATTCTGTTCCCGCAGCAGAGAAGGTGTGTCAAGAAAAACCCTTTCCCGCCTTTTCTAACGCTCCACACCTCTCGCTCGTCGTACAAAAAGATCAAAAGGTCCAACAAAAACTTCAATACTATGAGATTGATAGCTGTAATGGCAAGGTTCCCCGCCCACCGTGCTGACCAGTGTTCGGTGGGCTTGTCCTGCCCAAGAGCGATTAAGATCAGAAAGGACAAGGTGAGCTCCACAACCACAATCACCACTTCCGCAATGTTCTCATAGGTAGCGATATACGGGCGGAATACCAATAGCGATAAGAGAAACAGACCCAACAGCACGCACACTAGGATACCCTTCACTTTGCACTGCTGGTAGGTAGATGGTTCGTAGGCCTCTACCATTCCCAGGAAAAGGGTGAACACTAACTCCTTCGCTAGGAACCCTCGTGCATGCTTCTTGTAGCCGTCGTATACGAGTTTGTGCAGTTCTTGCCACGATTCGTCCAGGAAGCCGTCCGACGCCAGCCACTCCAGCTTGCCCCAGAAGAGCCATTTGAAGCAGTTCTGCGACTCTGCACCCTCGCGTAGCACAACGTCAGCATGGCCACGCACAGTGCTCGCCACCTTCAACGCATATACAGGCAGTCCAATTCCTGTCACAATAAAGTTCCCCGCCGCCAGCATCCTGAACCCTATTGTGCTGTACAGCAGTGCGGCACTGCAGCTCATTACGACGCCACCATACATGAACACGGCAGGGATCAGGAGCCATCCCAAGTGCGAGCGTGCCCCTATGTACGTCCATGTAAGGCCTTCTCGTTCCATCTTGCGCCGTGGGAACCCTGTGTCGTCGCTGTGCTGCTGCTGTTGCTGTTTCTTTTGCTCGTTCTTTGCTTTCGCGTACATGTAGAGAGCGCAGAGGCCACCGATTGTCAGAAATACTAGTTCCAGTAGAATGCTGCCTACTACCGCCCCGTTCACCTCCTCCACCTGCGGGTCGTCCCCGAACTTCAGCTGCAGTGGGTTTACAAGCCTGTCGAGCTTCGTGGGTCCGTCGCTCGGGCACAGCATCCCTTGCGTCAGGAGCGACACACGCATCACTGCACCACCTGCGGCTGCGTTGACAGGCACCACAGCGGACAGGGCAATGACTGTCCCTGCACCCGCTACCGTCACAATTTTGCGCTCCTCCTCGTTTGGCATTGCGGGAACCTGTGCCTGCAGCTTATGCTCACCTACGCAGCCGCCCCCGATCACTTCAGGTGCCCCAGACCCAGATCTGCATGCACATGCAATCCCGTCGCCAGTGTTGCCCTTTTTGGTTTTCAAGCACAGTTCGTCCCACGCCTCATCAGTGAACATCTCCCGTGCCGCGTGCACTCGCAGCTGCTCGCTCAGCGGTGTGTAAGCCACGAAGCTGTCGTCCTTGAACAGCAGTGACACTGCGTTACTCCTGTTGCGCCCCTCTGCCTTTCCTGTCCAAATCAGCTGCGCTGCAACTGCCCCGCAGCTTCGTTGCACAGTTGCCGCCAAGCCGTCCTCGTTGTCCGACGGACGTGTGTTCGTCTCGACCACGATGCACGCCCCGTTCCCACAGCGCAGGGGTGCACCGGGGTTGCATGTCGAAGCCTTCCCGCCGGGCCACCGCACCTCCACCTCTACGTTGCATTTCCCGCACCCACTGAGTTCCATCCCTCCGAGTAGTTCCCATTCCACCCTGTCACCGTCGCCGCTCTTGATACCTTCAGCCGAGAGCCCCCCATCCTTTACTACAAGCCGCGTTTCGCTGGTTCGCGGTGGCGGTGCTGGTGTAGAAGGAGCAGGAGTGGGAGGCGCCGGTGTTGGAGGGGCAAAGGTCGGCGGGGCGGGGGTCGGTGGGGCAGGTGTTGGAGGTGCGGGAGTATCAGGTGCAGGGGTAGGAGGGGCAGGGGTCGGCGGGGCGTGGGTCGGTGGGGCAGGTGTTGGAGGTGCGGGAGTGGGTGGTGCCGGTGTTGGTGGTGCGGGGGTATCAGGAGCAGGAGTTGGGGGAGAAGGAGTATCAGGTGCCTGAGTGTACTTCGGTCTGCAAGTGTCCACCAACTCGTTGAGATCAGAGGTGTCAGAGATAATAGCCCCATCGAGAAGGTATTCCCCAGCCCTCGCCGCCCTTGTCCCGCCACGATGCCGCTCACCAAGAATGATCCCTCCGTATGAACTATCAGCCACAATGTTCATTGCCAATGTCTTCCGCATCACCTCCAGCCCGTCTACGTAGAGGACAAGCTCTGTACCGTCGTAGGTGGCCGCCACGTGTGTCCACACATTAAGAACGAGCTTTGTGCTGGATGTGGGGTTCGTGCTGTAAGTGTAGACACCAAGGGACTCGTCAGCCTTCACCATCAGCCCAACACCGCCGCTGGGGTTCGCATTCCTGTCGTCACTGCCGAAGTGGAAAAGCACACGGAACCCTGGCTGGACCATCTTTACGTAGACCCCTATGCCCCACGAGGAGGAACCAAGGGGGATGCCCTTTGAAGGTTTTGGCAATGCCTTCAGCTCATTCACCCCAACGTGCAAAGAGTTGCTTCCGCACACAACGTCAGTGGACAGGTAAGTACCCGTGAGGGCACCACCGGTGTTCCCTGCGGTCCCGGAGTCGGTCATGTCCCCATCTAAGGCGTAGTGAGTGACCACCCCACAGTCCACGACCTCTATGCACAGGCACATCCACAGGAAGGCAACCCTGTGCCCCATATCGTTGCTTGCCTGTTTGTTTGTGTTGATAAAAGAGCACAGTGGAGGAAAAAAGAAATGTTATTCTTCATTAACCCATGCACTCCAAGGCGCAAATATTTGTCGTTTTGAAAAACCATTTTTTTCTCAAGTACTTTTTCGTCCTCCTGACCCCTGGATCTCCAAGAACGACTATAGTAGATCTATTTTTCAACTGCATTTCATGCTGCGCTACATCACTTTACCTTGCTAAGTGGGTCCCAAAATCCGAGTAGATATGGCTAAAAACGCAAAATAACGAAACCTAACGACGCAAAATGGTTATTCCTTCGGTTTTTTAATAAGAAGCTCACAGACTTCATCCTAGAAGAGGCAAACGAGCAGAAGGACGCTGAGATTGATAATATTTCGACCCAGGACTTCTATCGCTTACTCGGATTGAGCATTGGAATGGGTCTGGCCGAAGCCCTGTACATCTGAGGAGTCCTGATGACGCCTCAATCTACGCCCCCCGTGCACGACTCAGCACCCAACGGCCCAATTCAACATTTCATCCCCTTTGTACTTTTATTAATTTCTGAACTTTTTTTTTTTAATTTTCCTGGTCCAAAAAACCCGTTTTACCTGCAAACGACCCCATCGTAGATAGGCCTCGGAGTGTTATGGATTAAATTAATGGGTTCCCTAAGTAGAGTTCCCACAGGGGGGGGGGGGGGGGGGGGAAGGAGGTGGGCCAAAAAAAAAAAAAAAAAAAAAAAAAAAAAAAAAAGCAAGAAAACAGTTGTACCAGGCCCCCGGTTCAAAATGGGTTTTTTTCCGATAGACCTGCGATACTTTTTAGAAGAATTTGTCTTGAGCTTGAAAAGCTGCACCCTCTTCTACACTTTATCCTTCGCCTCTTTACCAAGTTCTGCCCCCGCACAAGAAATTCGCCGGTCTACGACTTATTCAAAAAGAATTGCTTAGACCGGCGATCGCCACCTTACCGGAGGCCCTGGTTGTACGCAATCGTTATGCCTGATAAAATAAATAAATAAATAAGAACGAAACCACTGTCTTGAAACGGAAGTGAAGGAGCATGTCTCGTGTGCCTCCCTGTATGGAGAAGAGGCACATGAGGCGTAAAGCCTTTCGGAGAAAAGAAAAGAAAAAACCACAACGAAAAAAAAAAAAAAAAAAAAAAAAAAAAAAAAAAAAAAAAGAGAAGATGCCGTTTGAAGGGAACATGCAGTACAGTGAAAGGATCGCCAGACGACAAAAAAGAAATTTGCTTGAACGGCGCCCACCACAGTCGGTCCCAAGAGTACCATAAGGTACATGGGGCAGTCTGATGACATTGGAGTGGAGCTTTTAAAAGGAAATACGAAGGTCACAGTGTTGCTTATTTTGAAAGCCGGTAAATGTTACTTAAATAATAGTTCAGAATCCTAAGAGCTGCAGTAGTCAGTAGGACATATTTCGCAACTCCTCCAGGTGCTGTCCTCTCCAGGCGAGAGGACCCGTTCAATGGCTCCTACTGGACCTGCGGGGAAACAAAGAAGAAGAAAAAAAAAAAAAAAAAAAAAAAAAAAAAAAAAAAAAAAAAAAAAAAAAAAAAAAAAAAGAGACATTTCAGGGTACCTGCGGTATGTGACAGGACGCCTGAAAAAAAAAAGAGGAACTGAGCCTGGTAAAACCTGGAGAAGTTTGTAAAACCCAAAACATGTTCGCCAAGAAACATTTGGAAAAAAAAGAAGAAATATATGAGTTAAAGGAAGTCTTTGTGAGACGCCCCCTTGTTCTCATCTTCTACCTGCACCTTCTACCTGCTTCAGCAGCGGTTTCTCCTCCTTTGGTGGTCTTGCCGGCCTTCTCCCCAGCCTGGCCGCTCTTTCTCTTCGTTCTCTTGCCCATTGTCCTTTCAACGCCTCTAGGTCATGCTTGGTCTTCGGTGATGCAAATATCGCCCTCCTGTTCCATCCGTGGAAGAAAAAAAAAAAAGTCGGAACTATCCATCAATTAGTTTTTAGTCTCAATTCAATAATATTGTTAAAACGAGAAGAAGAAAAAAAAGTATTGACATTTGAATGAAACGGACCAAAATATTGACAATGAAATATTAGTGCTGTGATAGCATTGTTGGGCTTATCCTTCTACAGGCCTGCACAAACAACAATCTACCGCCTCTTTTGTTTCTTTTTTCTTTTCTTTTTAGGCTTTTGTGGCTTTGCTTAAAAGTATTAAAATCAGACAGTTAACCCTCTGGTACTACACAATTAAAGGCCGCTTTTACAAAGACCAGCCAAGAGTCAACACCACATGGGTGTTAGCTTTGTAATTATGATCACCGTACGTTTTGCCTCACGGCAGGGGAGAGGGGTCGTTTCACTCCATAAAGCGGGTTTGTCCGAAAAAGAGCAAATCCCTCTTGAGGAGGTCTTTCTACCCGATTGTGGACATTTCCTTCGTGTTCTTATTCCATCCCCCTTTTTTTTTCTACTTTTTCTTTGTGCGAATATCTTCGTACAACAAAGCAACAGGGCACAGTAGCTCAGCTCTGACCCTATTTCTTTCAAAAAAAAAAAAAAAAAAGAAGAGGAACTAGAAGTTTGCAGAAGTTTTAAAAATCCGTAAACACGTTCCCTTTTATTTTGGAATGGGGGAAAACAAAGGGGGGGGGGGGGGGGGGGATTGTATTGTACGCAACCTGTGGGACCACCTCACAGACATGGCGCGCCTGGTCCCCGTTTTGAGAGGTCGGTCTGTGCCTGGGTAAGCTCGCCACAAGATATTAGGCACAGACTTCCCTGAAATGACTTGCTTAAGGGAGGTGTCGTAACTCACCTTGACCCGGCTAAAGGTCTTGCTGCCCCAAATAGAATAGGCAGAAAAAGATATTTCGGAAACTTGTTGTTGTGAGGCGGAACGAAGTTCTGTGCCCGCATAAAATTGATAATGAGATCAAAAAAAAAAAAAAAAAAGAGACATTTAAGGGTACCTGCGGTATGTGACAGGACGACTGGGAAAAAAAAAGGTCAAAAGAGTGATGTGACGAAATGGACCGATGGAGGTTCCTGTTTTGGAACGTGAAAAAGTCCCTTCGGCCTGTGTTGCCTTCTCAACAAAGTCAATTAGACCTATTGTTAACTTTTCACCCCTTGTCACACCCTGACTGTTTGTATCAGAGGGTTGTGCAAGGACTCCGCATGGCCTTGCAAGGATGACATGGCAGGGTGGGAAGCCACTTTTCTAATGTAAGGATTAGGAGGCACGGGTGCTTCATTCACAGATGCTGCTTTCGTAACCGGCCGGCCAGGTGAAAGAGGGGCCTGTGCGGGTGACGAGAGTTCCAAGGATAAGATCTCTGCCTCTTCCACTGTCTTCGTGAATGCCGTCCACGTGGGAGCGTCGTTCTTCAAGGAGTTCCCGCAGCAGAGGAGGTGGATGAGGAAGCTCCCGTTGGCTCCGATATCGGTGAAGGCGTTGTGCTCGTCGATGATGAAGATGACGACGTCGACCAGGAACTTCAGGAGGATGAGGTACATGGCGAGGATCCCGAGGGTACCTGCCGCCGAAGCGGACCAGTGCTCCGAGGGCTTCTCCTCCCCGAGGGCGACGATGATGAAGGCGGTCATGACGAGCTCCAGCCCTGCGATTGCGGTCTCCGTCGCCGTCTCGTAAGGCGCGAGGTACGGCCGCCGTATCACGAGCACCAGAAAGGTGAGCCCAATGATGGCGGCGATCGCCCCAGCCCGCACCTTGCACTGATGAAGGGTGGTCGGCTCCACCGCCTCCATCAACCCCAACACCAGTGTCATCACCACCTCGAAGGTGAGGAAGTATCTGTCTGTCTGCTTGTAGGCGTCGTAGGTGAAGCGGTGCACCTCCAACCACGACTCGTCCCCGTGCGCGTCATTCCCGACCCACTCCTCCCGCCCCCAGAACACCTTCCGCAGCAACGGTTGCCTCCCTTCGCACCGAACCACCCGCGCGTGAGCCGGTGCCATTCGCGAGTACCGCCACGTGTACAATGGGAACCCCATCCCGAACACGAGGAGCACGAACATCGCAACAACCTTGTACGACGTCGCAGAGTACAGGATCGCGGCGAAGCATGACAGCACCGCTCCCCCGTACAGGAAGGTCGCGGGGATCATGAGCCATCCAAAGTGCGCCCGAGCAAGGAGGTACGTCCACGTCAACCCGTACCGCTCCAGATGGGTCCCGTGTTCGTTCCGAAGCTCCTCTTCCCATTCCACCGCCCCTTCCTGGTTGTTGTTGTTGTTGTTGTTGTTGTTGCTCTTCTTTTTCGCCACCTCCTTCCAGTAGAAGACACCCATCGCTATCCCTCCGAGACACATGAACACGCTCTGCAGGAGGACGTTCCCCACGAGCGCCCCGTTCACCTGCTCGTTGTGCTCGTCCCCGAACCGCAGCCCCAGAGGGTTCAGCGTCTGATCCATCTTCGTCGGCCCGTCAGAGGGACAGTACATCGTCATCGTCAGCATCGACATCTTCACCAGCGCTCCCCCTGCGGTCGGAGACACGGGCACCACAACCGACGTAGCAAGCACTGCCGCCACCCCGACAGACGACACCGTCTTCTGCATCTCGGTGTTCGGCATCTCCGGTTGCTGCGACTGAAGCCTCACATCCACCTTGCAAAAGGAGCGCGTTGATGGTGATGATGACGGTGAAAGAGGAGGAGGAGGACACGAACAAGAAACACCATTAGCCTCCGAAGGGTTCTGGAGGCACAGCTCTTCCAAGGTCGCGTCCACAAAGAGGTCTCCTGAGAAACTTATCTTCAACGTTTCAGAGTTCGGAGAGTAGGAACGGAAGTCGCTGTTCCGAAACACCAGCGACACAGCGTCCTTGCCCCCTCCGAGCTGCGCCACGAGATCCGCGTCGCTCGTCGTCAGCTCTGCCGTCACGCTCCCGGGGTCCGCGAGCATCGTCGCTGCCAGCCCAAACTTCGACTCCGTAGGGGACCGGTCCGTCTCCACCACCACACACGGCCCACCGTTGCACGCCAAAACCTCGTTGCTCCTGCTGTCGTTGTTGTTGTTGTTATTAATGTTGCTGTTACCGTCAGCATCGTTCAGAGCCATCCCGCCGGGCCACCTCACAAGCACCACGAGGTACCGCTCCCTCCACCGAAGAACGGTGCCCCCCACGAGGCGTGCCACCACAGTGTCCCCGCCCTCCTTCTGGATCTCCACGGACTCTATCTTCCTCTCCCCGACAATCTCCAGTCGCGTCACCCCCTTCCCTTCCACTCGGGGGACAGGGGTCGGAGGTGCCCCCGTGTCCGGGAACGGCGTCGGAGGTGCTGCTGTGTCGGGGACCCAGGTGAGGGGTGCCCCCGTGTCAGGGGAGGGGGTCGGTGGTGCAGAGGTGGACGGCGGGTCTGTTGCGGGTGCCTGCGTCGGAGGGGAAGCTGTCGGAGGTGAGGGGGTAGCGGGGGCAGGGGTGGGGGGTGCGAAGGTCGGAGGGGCGGGGGTTGGAGGGGCGGGTGTTGGAGGAGCAGGAGTGGGTGGTGCCAGTGTTGGTGGTGCCGGGGTCGGTGGGGCAACAGTTGGAGGTGCAGGAGTAGGAGGTGCAAGGGTAGGAGGAGCGGGTGTTGGTGGTGCCGGTGTTGGTGGTGCCGGTGTTGGTGGTGCCGGTGTTGGTGGTGCAGGGGTCGGGGGAGCAGGAGTTGGGGGGGCGGGTGTTGGTGGTGCAGGAGTATCAGGAGCAGGAGTTGGTGGTGCTGGTGTTGGTGGTGCCGGTGTTGGTGGTGCAGGGGTCGGGGGAGCAGGAGTTGGTGGTGCTGGTGTTGGTGGTGCCGGGGTCGGGGGAGCAAGAGTTGGTGGTGCCGGTGTTGGGGGAGCTTGTGTGGGTGGTGCCACAGTTGGAACAGCAGTCGGAGGTGCGGGAGTGGGAGGTGCCGGTGTTGGTGGTGCCGGGGTCGGGGGAGCAGGAGTTGGTGGTGCCGGTGTTGGGGGAGCTTGTGTGGGTGGTGCCACAGTTGGAACAGCAGTCGGAGGTGCGGGAGTGGGTGGTGCCGGTGTTGGTGGTACGGGGGTATCAGGAGCAGGAGTTGGGGGAGAAGGAGTATCAGGTGCCTGAGTGTACTTCGGTCTGCAAGTAGCCACCAACTCGTTGAGATCAGAGGTGTCAGAGAGAACAGCCTCATCGAGAAGGTATTCCCCAGCCCTCGCCGCCCTTGTCCCGCCACGATGCCGCTCACCAAGAATGATCCCTCCGTATGAACTATCAGCCACAATGTTCATTGCCAATGTCTTCCGCATCACCTCCAGCCCGTCTACGTAGAGGACAAGCTCTGTACCGTCGTAGGTGGCCGCCACGTGTGTCCACACATTAAGAACGAGCTTTGTGCTGGATGTGGGGTTCGTGCTGTAAGTGTAGACACCAAGGGACTCGTCAGCCTTCACCATCAGCCCAACACCGCCGCTGGGGTTCGCATTCCTGTCGTCACTGCCGAAGTGGAAAAGCACACGGAACCCTGGCTGGACCATCTTTACGTAGACCCCTATGCCCCACGAGGAGGAACCAAGGGGGATGCCCTTTGAAGGTTTTGGCAATGCCTTCAGCTCATTCACCCCAACGTGCAAAGAGTTGCTTCCGCACACAACGTCAGTGGACAGGTAAGTACCCGTGAGGGCACCACCGGTGTTCCCTGCGGTCCCGGAGTCGGTCATGTCCCCATCTAAGGCGTAGTGAGTGACCACCCCACAGTCCACGACCTCTATGCACAGGCACAGCAGCAGCACACAGAGACCTCTGTGGGCATGCCGCGTCATCTTCTAAGCCGTTCTTTTTATTTTGTTGATGCAATCTGAAGAGATATGAGTGATAGGATCAGCCAAACGACACAAATGAATATTGAACTCTGGAGAGGTGAAAGTGATTCTTCCGGCATTGCCTCAGAAAGGTGCCATCCTCTGCTGCCCATTGTTTCAAACAAAAACAGGGACACGGGGTTATGAGCGACAGTTGTCTGTCGAAGTCCCCAGGATTGATCACCTAGCCCAACGTAGACGTAGCTTACAAACTATGGCTTGTGAACCAAGGTACGATTCTGCGGCTCACTCTCTGTTATTCTGTACGATTCTGCGGCTCACTCTCCGTTATTTCTTCGATTCAATCGAGAGGAAAAATATATGTGAGCTGAAGGAAGTCTTTGCGACGCCCTCTTGTTCTCAAAAAAAAAAAAAAAAAAAGAAAAGAAAAGAAAAAGTAGTTTTTCTCCGCATTGGCCAAAAGAAAGATATGAGCTCGTCCGGAAAAAAATGTCAACAAATGACCCTCCTTTGCAACGGAAAATCCTCGGAAAATTTCTAAGCACAAAAGTAGTCCGACGCCACTTTGTGTGCAGAATTGCGGTCTAAGTGTGTTCACCATATAGGTCACAATGCGCGCCGTTTGTTTCATTTCTAAAACGCGCGTGCAAAAAGATGCTTTTTAGAATGGTTTTTTTTAGTTTTGGCATCCGGAAATTGTAAATGACCCAGGCCCCATATTCTTTTTTTGTTCTTCAATGAAAAGCGAGAAGAAATGGACGCAGATGGGAAATCTGTGAAACTTAAGGGTCATTTTGGGTGGTTTGGGCTCTTTATCACCATTAAAATGGGGTGGGGAAAATACTGCCATTTTGGCCTATTTTAGGCTACAATGCCCATTATAGGCTAAAATCCCTTAAGGGCCCTTTAAAAGCAAACTTCTCAATTTTTAATTTGTCATGAGTAAGAAAAAAAAGGCGATGTTTAAGGGCAAATCCCACTTGAGGACCACCTCTTAAATAAATGACAAACCTCAGCAGATGGGTAGAATGCATGTTTGGCCCCAAAGATACCGATGTTGAGCAGGCAGGTGTTAAGAATTGGGTTTTCAGGAAAATGGGCCTTTTAGGCCAATTCCCTTAGGAACCCCTCGAAAAAGAAAAAAATAGGGCTAAAAAAACCGGTTTTGTGGGGGCTATGCAACGCCATATATTTTTCGTTTAGTACTTTTTTTTTCGGGACGAGCTCATATACAAAATTACACTAATTAAAGGAAACGCCATCCTTATTCTCATCTACGCACGAGCGGGAAAAATAAAAAAGAGAACAAAAAACTAAACCTCATGCAGCCAAATGTTGCTGGTTCCTCTAGTCTCTCCCCTTGAGGGAACGCAGGCTGCTGCTTTACAAAAATCAGTCAATGCATAAGTGTTAAAAAGAAAAGGGGGGGGGTGTTTTTTTTTTCTTTTTTGGTGGTTTTTTCACACTACGATAATAAGCAAATAAAGAACTCTTTTTGTTGCGAAAAAGAGTCAATAATAATTTTTAAAAAAGAAAGTTCATTGTACCCCCCCCCCCCCCCTTTTTTTTTAAGTCCACCAGTAAGCAGAATTGCTCGAAAATCCAATTGTAGAGATCGAGAGAGTATGGAGAGAGTATCAACATGCACATGGCCAAAAAAAAAAAAAAAAAAAAAAAAAAAAAAGAGAGATTCGGCACTGTTCATTGCGTTGAAGTAAAAATTTGGGTAAGGGAGGGGGGGGTGTTTTTTTCTTTTTTCTTTTTTTTTTAAAATTCTTTGCGTTTTTTTTTTTTTTTTTTTTTTTTTTTTTTTTTTTTTTATATATAACTCCAGTCAGATTTTCAAGGGTGGGAGTGAATATAATATTTCACATTATTTCACGCTTCACTTTATTTTCATTGCAGATTTCAGGCTTGTTTTAGGAAGAAAACAGGGGCAGAAATGAAAATTACTTTATGAGTGAATATAAAAGTACTTTATATTCACGCTAGCCCTATTTTCACTGCACAGCAAGGGGTCGGGGGCGAAAACACGGAAAAGGAATCACCTAAGTGGTTACCACACAGGCCCCTTGTTTTGGAAACCCCGGTTCGAATCTGGGAATCTCACTTTTTACGTCACTCAAGGATCTGGTCGCCTCTCTCAACAGAAGGGGAGAGAGGTGGGCTTGGCAAGCCAGCAGCGGTGACAGCTGCTAGGGGGGCAACCTCAGCAACCCAGGCAGCAGCCCCACAGGTCCAGACCGAGGTCCCGTCAACACCCATGGACGCACAGCCCGCACCACACAGGATATGCCTTGACAATCAATATCCTCTCGCTGCCCGCCACCCCTAAGTCAGGCGTTTCTTCCAGTGGAAGATTCCACCCAGTGGGTGTGCCCCCCATGCATTTGGGCGGTTAAAAAGCTTGGTGAAGCTTTGGTCCAGACGGACCCGGAGGTGGAGTCCTCTCCATCACCAGACCTCAGTGAGGTCCAAACCAATGCGGAGAGTCTCCGCTTGGTCTTCGCTCAGATCGCTGAGCAGCGAAATACAGGGACATCATCGACGGGGTGCTGTCGCAGAGTTGGGCCTGTGAGTTCGATTACCGGGCTTTCTTTTTCCAGTTCTCCATCCCCCTAGGCGAACGAGGCGAGCCTCCAGGAGGTTGGTGGCGCTGGGGCTGGAGTTTGACCTGGTCGCGAGCCGTTGGCGTCTCGACCCCGCTTGGGTGCAAGGTTGATGGGCCTGCCGCTCAATTATTGGCGGAACGGAAGGCCCCGGTCAGGGCCTGGTGGAAGTTGGCGGGTATCCTGATTTGGCGCCAATACGTCACTCTGTCCCCCTTTGCCGAGTTGGCGGTGATCTTGAAGTGGATGTCACTGGTGGCGTCGCAGGGTCGTGTGGCTGGGAAACAGCTGTGGATGACTCCGGTAGCACCCCAATAAAATTTGTAACTTGTAACTTGTAACTTGTAATGCCCACCCTTTCAAATCTGACTGACGTTAAATAAAACAACGGATTTAGTGAAAATAGATCCGATTTTCACTTGTGGTGGCATGTTTAACTCGTTGATGTTACTTCACTCGCTTCGCTCGTGAAGTAGACATTCCTGACTGCACTCGCTTCGCTCGTGAAGTCATATACCCACTCGTTAAACCACTGCCACCACGCGTGAAAATCATACGATCTTATTTTCACTAAATAAATAGTTATTTTTTTTAAATAGCCCTCAACAAGTGAATCACTAGGGAAAAAAAAAAAAAAAAAAAAAAAAAAAAACGCGATTTCTTTTTTCTCCTTTTTTTCTTTCCCCCCTTCAAGAAATGCAAGTACATATCTCTGTTTGGGTTTTTCTTTTTTTTTTTTTTTTTTTTTTCCACAGGGGCCCGGCTATGTTGGCAACGGGGAAACGTTTCCGTTTCCGTTTTTGCTTCCATAAAACGCGTTTTTCCTTTGTAAGGAGACGAGTGTGTATATTTCGGTAAACACTGGCAAATCACTCGGAGGAAATAAATTATTTAAAGAGAAAGAAGAATGCCTGTTCGTGTGGTGTGGATGGGCCGTTATGCGTAGATCCAACGGCTCCTTCGCGGGGCGTTTCCTTAAAAAACCTTCAAAAAACAGCGGGGGGAGCGTCACTTTCCACAACAAGAACAAACATTTTAGAAAACGGCGCTCCCCCCGTTCCCAAACAACAATGAAAAGTTCTGCCTGTTAAGCAGAAATCTTATGAGAGGGATGAGATGGATAATGGGTGGAGGAAGTCAGAAAAAAAAAAAGAAAAGAAAAAAAAAGACACATTTTTCACAGTTTCCCCTCGGATAAAGACGATTTATGATCATGATTACCAGGCAAAAAAAAAAAAAAAAAAAAAAAAAAAAAAAAAAAAAAAGGGATTCTACAACAGGGCGACACAAGCAACACAAACAACACTAAGTTTCTTTCTTTTTTCTGTTTTTGTTTTTTTTGTTTTATTTTCGCTATCATGGCGGTGACAAGACCAGTTTAAAAAAAAAAAAAAAAAAAAAAAAAAAAAAAAAAAAAAAAAAAAAAACACATAATCTTCTTTTAAATTGAGGAAAAAGAGGGCAATATGCTTCGATTCCACAATTAAAGCCCCCCCCCCCCACATTGCGCATTAAAAAAAAAAAAACCAGTCTTATTTGTGAATCTACTCAAGTTACGCTTTTTTTTTGTCTCTGGAAAAAAGATGAAACTTTTTTCGAAAAGCTTTTAAAAATAATAGTTTGTTTCTTTTTTTTTTTCCCCTTCTTTTTTTCATTTCTTTTTTTTGGGGGGGGGGGACCCAAAAACAAAAAGTCGTTGGGTATTTTTGGTTCTCTTTTTCTTTTCACTTTTTTTTTTTCAAATACAATGACGCAAGTCGAACGGCGCTCAGTACGGCCACCACAGTCGGTTCCAAGTGTATATAAATTACATGGGGTATTTTAAACCAAAGCGACCACCTCTCAGACACAGCGTCCGGTTCCCTGTTATGAGAGGTCTGCCTGTGCATAGGTGACAGTGGGTCAACGTTTGCCTTATTCTTGTCTCCCTGCCAAGCACCCGTCATCCTAGGCACAGACTTCCCCGAAATGACATAATTCAAATTGAATTGAACTTTCTTTTTCTTTTTTTTTTTTTTTTTTTTTTTTTTCAAAAAGGAAAGGGAGACAGAAAGAATGTTCCCCCCCCGTTCTCAGCTCAGCTATTGGGTGCAATGGCTCAGCATCAAAAGGAATGAACGGAGGGAAAAAAAAAAATGAAATGTGAACGAATGCGACCCATTCCAGTTTTAAAAAAAAAAAAAAAAAAAAAAAAAAAAAAGGAATAAAGGCCTAACTATAAATAAACACATACATGGTCGCGTTTTTCGCGCTGTCTATTTAAGACCTCTGAGCTTGTTTACAAATTAGTATGGGGGTCAGAGCGCGTTTTAGACTGGAGAGACTTTGTTTGTGCAAGCCGTTTTCACCTACAGTTGGGGGATAAACGGACAAGCTGCCTCTACTCTTTTTTGCAATAACAATTCTTTTCAAAAATTTGTTTACTTGTTCCAGCAAAAAACAAAAACAAAAACCCAGTATCTTTTGTACCAAAAAGAGTCGGTTGATTGTTGTTTGCGCACAGCCAGGGGTTAACCTGTAGAAGGATAAGCCCAACAATGCCACCACTACTCTTTTTAGCACTAACCAATGTTCATGCAAAAAAAAAAAAAAAAAAAAAAAACAAACAAACAAACAAACAAACAAACAAACAAACAAAAATCGAAGACCATTGGAAGAACGTGACCATGTTATGATATAGGTTGTACTATAAAAAAAAAAAAAAAAAAAAAAAAAGAAGAAGAATTTTGATAAATTTCGGTGTGCGGGTGGGTGCTCACCGTTCAGGGAGAAATTCACACTAATCGGTCACCGTTCTGCGGTTGCTGTCTGGTGCCTGCGGTGGCTGTTTGTCGCGATGAGATGGACGGCATCTGGGCGAGAAACATTGCTTGGAGTCGTGCTAGGTAGGGGGCGGTTTGGCTCGAGGAGAAGAGTGGTCTCCTGTCGTAGCCGTGTGTCGTCGGGCCCCCAAGATGTCGAAGGGTGTGTACCCTTGTCTTTGCGTTGGCGGGGAAAGCATTCTTCCCACTCTTTGCTGTGCATTTCTGAATACGTCCTAAGATGTATCGCATCCTTCCAGCCTTCTCTGTGAGCCAGTCCTGGTCGTCGAGGGGTCCAGCCAAGGACTGCCGGGTGGCCTGCTCATAGTGCGAGCTCCATCGTCATGACGTCAACTTCCTGCCTGCGTACCATCTTAGGCTTTTCAGCCACCTGAGGACGCTCTTCATGTAGAACATTAGGACCTTTCCCGACGCTCCGTTCGATTTCAACAGCTCCACTGTGGGCACAGTGTGCTGCTTCCCCGTTGTGATCTCATCCCACGGGTTGGTGGTGAGGATTCTGGTGCTCCGTTCAGCCGCTCTGGCGTCTCGTCTTGACACGACATCCAACAGGTATCGTTGCACGACTGCCGCCTGTTGCTTCGCAGCCCCCGTTGCGCCCCTTGGAATGATCCCGTGGAGGGCGGTCACTGCAGGTAGGTCACTTCGTGTCATCCCGCCATATCCTTTGTTTGTCAGGGCAGCTCTCGCTGGTGCACATTCCCATAGGGCGTGCTCCGTGACTTCTGTCGTCGTCTGGCATCGATGGTCGCAGACGTCGCACGCAAGAGACGAGCTTTCCACACCCTCACGTTCATCCAATTGCTTCCCCCACACTCGAGGGTGTACCGTGAACACTGCACCGCTGATGATCCGCCGCAGTCTGTACGATATCAGCGGTCTCCGTGACTGGAGCTTCCTCCACCAGGCGTTCGTGGACGGACATGCACCCGCTTCCATTCCAGCAAAAGACGACCTGCCGTGGATCAATTCCTTTGCAACAGCCGGTCTGATCGCCTGTCTTACTTCATGGCGTCTCGCACTGGGCACCAGAGCGCGCAAACCTTCAATGAAGGACCACCCCTTGTTCAGGAAGGGTAGCCACCTCTTCAGCAAGACCCCTAGCGGCCCCCTCTCCTCGTCGTCCTCTCGCTCCCGGTACAGTGTAACAATCTCATTGACTCGCTGCCACAGTTGTGGGGAGGTGAGGCTTTCTCGCACCAGGCAGTTCACCGTGTTGTAAACAATCTTCGCTTGTGGATATGCTGTGTGTCCAGGTAACAGCACATTGAGCACAGCCATCGGGGATCTCATCCTGAAGCGCGGTCCCCACAGGGAAGTCACCGTCGCTGTACAGAGCTTCTTCAGCTGGTTGTCAGACGGCGCAGCGTAGGTCGTACCGTATAGACAGGATGGTAGCACAGTGCCCGTCAGCATTGACGCCTTGTTCCCGAAGCTTAATGGCAATGCACCAAGCCGGGACAAACGGCCTTCGGCGGAATGTAGCTTGTCCAAACTATGTTTCCCGTTCATGTTCAGGATCACGCCAAGCGCCTTGATCCCCTTCGTCACTCTGAACGATGAGCCTGTGCACTTCAACCAAGGGCCGATCTCATCCTTCGTCGAGAATGCTTGTGACTTGTTTTCGTTAAGGCGCATGCCTGTCCGCTCGCAAAACTCGATTGTTTTGTTGGTCGCTCTCTTGAGTACCTCGACCAAACGCGCAAGTAGGTACGCGTCGTCCGCGTACGACAGCGATCGCGAGCCAGGTACCTCAGCAATCACGCACTTCACCATCACTGACACCAGAGCGTTCACCAGGATGACGGAGATTGGACACCCTTGGAGAATTCCATTTGTCACGTGGAACTCGGAACCCACGCCAGTAGGGAAGCGGAAACGTCTTTTGAGGCCTGCGTACATCGCTTTGAGCGGGGTCAGTATCCTCTGGTGCAAACCCAGGTCTTGCATAAGCCCGAACGCTACTTTCTGTGGCACCCTGTCGAAGCACTTGACGAGTGCTATGCCGTTAAGAGGGGTGTTGGTCAGCATCGCCGTCTCCAGCTGCGTGCTGAGCTCCATCAGGATGCTGTCCGTCCCGTGACGTGGTCGAAAACCATGCTGCGAGTCGTCCGCCCATTTCTCTTGCCATGGCGATATATCACGCAACCTGGCACAGGCCCACAGTCTGTAGACCGCACTCGTGACTGTGATGGGGCGGTGGTTGAGCGGAGTCCTCTCGCCTCCCTTCGGGATCAGCGTAACCAACGCCGTCAGGAGTGCCTTCGGCCACTTCCCTGTCACCTCGATGGCGTTGAAGAGCATCGCCCACGCATCCAACAATACATTTGGCATAGCGCGAAGTTCTGCCATCCTCCACCCATCAACTCCCGGTGCTGTCCTCGTCGATTTCTTGGCCAGAACTGCTCTCAGATCAGCCCGTGTCAGTGGCTGGAGCACCATGTCATGCGTCGAGATGTATGGCCCGTATCTAGCCTTGAAAGCCTCGTACGATGGTTCTTCATGCCCTTCACCGTACATCTGGAGCACGCCGTCCCATTCCGCGTGCATCATCCTGTCCATCTCGTCGAGGTCTGCGGTCAGCACTCCGCCGCTCTCCACTGCCTGCGCCGCTGACGTAGAAGTGTTTTTCACAAAGGCGGTCATCCCCCTCCGCTCCTCCTGGAACTGGGTGTTGATCCTCGCCTCGTACTTCTTCTCCCGCTCCACTCTCGTGTCCTTTGCGATCTCGCGTAGTAGCGAGGAGAGGTTGTCGTCTAGCAGTTGAAGTCTGGTGACAATCGACTCCAGGTCATCCTTCAGCAAGTTCCTATCAAATACTGGAGGGTTTGGCAGTTTCTCCAGCAAACTCAGAGCATTCGCCCAAGTCTTCAAGAAGAAGAAAAATGAAAATAAAGAAAAGTAATCTGATGAAACCTTTAAAAATCGAAAAAAAAAAAGTAAAGGAGGGGAGGGGGGGTTTCGCATAATCCCTTTGGGCAGTGAGGGCGGTGTTTGGACTCCAAAAAAAAAAAAAAAAGAATTGTTTGGAATATGTACTTATTTGGGCTGGGGGGCCTGCCACATGGAAAGCAGGGAGCGGGGCTAGAGCACTTCTTGTTCTTGTGTTAGAACCCACAAACGTTGCAGACAAACCGCCTTGTTTGGTGTTAAATAATTGCTGAGAGGCTGCGGGGGTCTGAGAGGCCGCTGGGGCTTGAGAAGCTGCAAGGGCTTGGTGCTGGAGCCTCGTCGCACGGTCGACCTACATCCCGCCTCGGCTGCTTGGGCATGCCACACCCCAACCATGGAGTTTAAATAAAGATTAAATAAAAACATCTAAAAGCTGTAGATCCGCGGTAAGCCCACCTGGGAACTCAAAGAATCGTTCAGCTTCTCCAAAAGGCTGTGTTCTCTGCGTCACACGGAGACCATTCGCACTACGGATGGCGATATGGGTGTCCGCACACTATCTATCAGAGGGTCTTGAAGTTGTGAAGACTGTGATGATGCTTTCCGAGTGTAAGGGTTCACGAGCGGGTTTGATGTGAGAGAGGTTGTAGTAGCAAAAGGACTCTGTTCTGCCTTGTTCTCTGCCTCTTCCACTGTCTTCGTGAATGCCGTCCACGTGGGAGCGTCGTTCTTCAAGGAGTTCCCGCAGCAGAGGAGGTGGATGAGGAAGCTCCCGTTGGCTCCGATATCGGTGAAGGCGTTGTGCTCGTCGATGATGAAGATGACGACGTCGACCAGGAACTTCAGGAGGATGAGGTACATGGCGAGGATCCCGAGGGTACCTGCCGCCGAAGCGGACCAGTGCTCCGAGGGCTTCTCCTCCCCGAGGGCGACGATGATGAAGGCGGTCATGACGAGCTCCAGCCCTGCGATTGCGGTCTCCGTCGCCGTCTCGTAAGGCGCGAGGTACGGCCGCCGTATCACGAGCACCAGAAAGGTGAGCCCAATGATGGCGGCGATCGCCCCAGCCCGCACCTTGCACTGATGAAGGGTGGTCGGCTCCACCGCCTCCATCAACCCCAACACCAGTGTCATCACCACCTCGAAGGTGAGGAAGTATCTGTCTGTCTGCTTGTAGGCGTCGTAGGTGAAGCGGTGCACCTCCAACCACGACTCGTCCCCGTGCGCGTCATTCCCGACCCACTCCTCCCGCCCCCAGAACACCTTCCGCAGCAACGGTTGCCTCCCTTCGCACCGAACCACCCGCGCGTGAGCCGGTGCCATTCGCGAGTACCGCCACGTGTACAATGGGAACCCCATCCCGAACACGAGGAGCACGAACATCGCAACAACCTTGTACGACGTCGCAGAGTACAGGATCGCGGCGAAGCATGACAGCACCGCTCCCCCGTACAGGAAGGTCGCGGGGATCATGAGCCATCCAAAGTGCGCCCGAGCAAGGAGGTACGTCCACGTCAACCCGTACCGCTCCAGATGGGTCCCGTGTTCGTTCCGAAGCTCCTCTTCCCATTCCACCGCCCCTTCCTGGTTGTTGTTGTTGTTGTTGTTGTTGTTGCTCTTCTTTTTCGCCACCTCCTTCCAGTAGAAGACACCCATCGCTATCCCTCCGAGACACATGAACACGCTCTGCAGGAGGACGTTCCCCACGAGCGCCCCGTTCACCTGCTCGTTGTGCTCGTCCCCGAACCGCAGCCCCAGAGGGTTCAGCGTCTGATCCATCTTCGTCGGCCCGTCAGAGGGACAGTACATCGTCATCGTCAGCATCGACATCTTCACCAGCGCTCCCCCTGCGGTCGGAGACACGGGCACCACAACCGACGTAGCAAGCACTGCCGCCACCCCGACAGACGACACCGTCTTCTGCATCTCGGTGTTCGGCATCTCCGGTTGCTGCGACTGAAGCCTCACATCCACCTTGCAAAAGGAGCGCGTTGATGGTGATGATGACGGTGAAAGAGGAGGAGGAGGACACGAACAAGAAACACCATTAGCCTCCGAAGGGTTCTGGAGGCACAGCTCTTCCAAGGTCGCGTCCACAAAGAGGTCTCCTGAGAAACTTATCTTCAACGTTTCAGAGTTCGGAGAGTAGGAACGGAAGTCGCTGTTCCGAAACACCAGCGACACAGCGTCCTTGCCCCCTCCGAGCTGCGCCACGAGATCCGCGTCGCTCGTCGTCAGCTCTGCCGTCACGCTCCCGGGGTCCGCGAGCATCGTCGCTGCCAGCCCAAACTTCGACTCCGTAGGGGACCGGTCCGTCTCCACCACCACACACGGCCCACCGTTGCACGCCAAAACCTCGTTGCTCCTGCTGTCGTTGTTGTTGTTGTTATTAATGTTGCTGTTACCGTCAGCATCGTTCAGAGCCATCCCGCCGGGCCACCTCACAAGCACCACGAGGTACCGCTCCCTCCACCGAAGAACGGTGCCCCCCACGAGGCGTGCCACCACAGTGTCCCCGCCCTCCTTCTGGATCTCCACGGACTCTATCTTCCTCTCCCCGACAATCTCCAGTCGCGTCACCCCCTTCCCTTCCACTCGGGGGACAGGGGTCGGAGGTGCCCCCGTGTCCGGGAACGGCGTCGGAGGTGCTGCTGTGTCGGGGACCCAGGTGAGGGGTGCCCCCGTGTCAGGGGAGGGGGTCGGTGGTGCAGAGGTGGACGGCGGGTCTGTTGCGGGTGCCTGCGTCGGAGGGGAAGCTGTCGGAGGTGAGGGGGTAGCGGGGGCAGGGGTGGGGGGTGCGAAGGTCGGAGGGGCGGGGGTTGGAGGGGCGGGTGTTGGAGGAGCAGGAGTGGGTGGTGCCAGTGTTGGTGGTGCCGGGGTCGGTGGGGCAACAGTTGGAGGTGCAGGAGTAGGAGGTGCAAGGGTAGGAGGAGCGGGTGTTGGTGGTGCCGGTGTTGGGGGAGCTTGTGTGGGTGGTGCCACAGTTGGAACAGCAGTCGGAGGTGCGGGAGTGGGAGGTGCCGGTGTTGGTGGTACGGGGGTATCAGGAGCAGGAGTTGGGGGAGAAGGAGTATCAGGTGCCTGAGTGTACTTCGGTCTGCAAGTAGCCACCAACTCGTTGAGATCAGAGGTGTCAGAGAGAACAGCCTCATCGAGAAGGTATTCCCCAGCCCTCGCCGCCCTTGTCCCGCCACGATGCCGCTCACCAAGAATGATCCCTCCGTATGAACTATCAGCCACAATGTTCATTGCCAATGTCTTCCGCATCACCTCCAGCCCGTCTACGTAGAGGACAAGCTCTGTACCGTCGTAGGTGGCCGCCACGTGTGTCCACACATTAAGAACGAGCTTTGTGCTGGATGTGGGGTTCGTGCTGTAAGTGTAGACACCAAGGGACTCGTCAGCCTTCACCATCAGCCCAACACCGCCGCTGGGGTTCGCATTCCTGTCGTCACTGCCGAAGTGGAAAAGCACACGGAACCCTGGCTGGACCATCTTTACGTAGACCCCTATGCCCCACGAGGAGGTACCAAGGGGGATGTCCTTTGAAGGTTTTGGCAATGCCTTCAGCTCATTCACCCCAACGTGCAAAGAGTTGCTTCCGCACACAACGTCAGTGGACAGGTAAGTACCCGTGAGGGCACCACCGGTGTTCCCTGCGGTCCCGGAGTCGGTCATGTCCCCATTTAAGTTGTAGTAAGTGTACACCCCACAGTCCACGACCTCTATGCACAGGCACATCCACAGTAACAAACATCTCATTAATCACCCCCCCCCCCCCCTCCAATTACCTTTCTATTTTCAGGGGGGCAAGAAAAAGAAAAAAAACACAAAAGAAAACAACCTAAATAATAACACAAACAAAAAAAAGAAAAACTAAAGTCTATTTTTTCCTTTACCCCCCCTTCTTTCTTTTAACCCCCCCCCCCCCCCCATTCTCATTACGTGCATTCTGCGCAAAACTCAAGCAAGGCGCCATGCTGGCACAATCCGAGATTTTGGTGGCGCAATCTATGATGGTTGTGCATTTGAACGAGTGACGTTCCCAGAAAGGGACCGCCGGATGGACCATAGGTACAAGTTGCCACCGGGCATTGAAATGACTGTAATTCTTCGTCGGGGTGTGAAGCATGGTGGTAACCAGCATTCTGCTCCTCATGGTACCGATACAAGCAGTAGGAACACACCAAGACAACACCCACGACCGAGGAGATCAACACGCTGAACCCGGCGGAATCTTTAAACGCAAGATCATCATCGTCAGAAGGGTTTGCCGGGGCTGACATTGAATCGTTCCAGCAGAAGAGAACATCGTGGGTGCTGATGCTACCCGCATCGCCGGCAGCCTCATTATAGAAAAGCCCTGTATGGTAACCAACGGCGTTTGAACGGTAGTGGCAGCCGGTCGGCATGTCGGAGTTTTTCTGAACAGAAACCTCCCCCAGTGAAAGCGGTTGCGACAACGCGGTACAGTTAAGCAACGTGACCGCCACGGAACAGCTCGAATTCGGAACAACGTGAACCATTAAGTTCCGGTTCGCTGCTTCAAAGGTTGCCGCGGGTACCGTGTAATGCGAGGCGATCTTTGCAGACAGGGTGAGCGAAGACTCAATCACAATCTCCGACAACACCGCGTTCACATTAACACCCAACGTCGTTTTCAAATCACTCCCGTTGAACGTGCTAACTGTGTCCCTTGCCTGAGCAGTGTTCGGGTGGATCGCAGCCACAACCCCATTGACATACATGCTAAACATCCCTGTTGGTGTCAAAAGACACTGCACATTATTCGCTTTATCAAGCTTCGCCACACCAAACAAATCGACGTCGTTATATCTACACAATGGAAACCCGCTTGAAAGATGTAAGGAGTATCCTCCGCTTGTATCTGTTATAGATAGCAACACGGCGTTTGTTTCATTCTGCGCGGAAGAAACGGTTGCCGACCATCTCACGCTGTGCTGTGGGTGGGTCAGCTGGATCTCCGGGAATTGTCGTACCGTAACTGCGGAAAGATCGAATGTTGAATCAGAGCAGCCTTCCTCTGAGCACAGTGTCCACGAACAGTCGGCAGGTTGGTTTGTGAATGGGGTCCATCCCACCAGAGTGTCCTCCTCACCCGATATTACATATGCAATGGCGCTGCTGCATCTGTCTCCCCCGCACACCCCTGCAGCTTTCACCTTTCCTACCCACGTGTCAGGGATCACCGCCTTGCAGCCTGCTACGCTGACTGTCGACATAACATAATTCACCACTTCCAGATTCTCAGGAGGC
Source organism: Diplonema japonicum (assembly GCA_964019335.1). Classification (NCBI taxonomy): domain Eukaryota; phylum Euglenozoa; class Diplonemea; order Diplonemida; family Diplonemidae; genus Diplonema; species Diplonema japonicum. The sequence continues at coordinate 269,501 of OZ025696.1, forward strand.
ACCTCACCCGCCTGTACCTCCGCCGCTTCCCTCGCTGTTATTGCAAGGCATAGTGAGTACAACAATATCATCTGAGGGGGGAGGGAGGGGGGGGGGGGAGTTCTCCTTTTTTTTTTCTTTTGAGGTATTTCTTTTTTTTAATTTGTGCAAAAAGAGCATGGAGAGAAAGAGAGAGAGAGAGAGAGAGAAGAAAGAAGAAAAAAAAAAGGGCGGGGATAATGGATTTTTCTTTCTTCGTTTTGCCCCCTTTCCCCACCATCACTTCTAGTAAAGCGATGGTTTGGGGGGGGGGGTAAAAATAAAGGGGGAAAAGTAAAGAAAGAAAAAGAAAAGAATACCGGATTTTGGGAATAACATCGGGGGAGGGGAAATTATGGGGGGCTTTTGTTTTTTCGATTTTTTTTTTTTTTTTTGAAAACCAACTTGGAGACTTTAACCCAGAAAGAAAAGTCTTTGTTTTTTCCCCAGTACAGGAAAAAGCCAAGGAGGAACTTGTCTTATTCTTATATTTCTGGACCAAGAAGAATTATTATTCCCAAACGCGGTACTACAGAGAATCAAGCAGGGGAAAAGGAAACAAGAAATATGATGAGATGAGTCATCTTGGAAAGAGAGATGATATAAGGGAGAACAACAATGCTGTTCCCCCGTGCTTCCAGTGACCGTACATATTTCTTCTGCTGCTCATGGGAAAGTGAGGGGGGTAGTAATAAAATAAGGATTCTTTTTTTCTTTTTATGAATGGATACTTTCGGGAAAAAGATGGCCCGTATGCAGAAAAAAAGATTAAAACCAACTGCGCCACAAAAAGAAAATGCAAAAAGTATTGTAAAAAAAAAAAAAAAAAAAAAAAAAAAAAAAAAAAAAAAAAAAAAAAAAAAAAAAAAAAAAAAAACAAAAAAAAAAAGCAGGGGTGTGAACATTAGCCAAACACCCTTATCTAGTTTCTTTCCTTTGTTCTTTTTCTGGATGAGCGGAAATACTTCCTTCACGGGGTCCAGAACAGCACAGCCTCTTTCTTCTTAGCCAAAACAGCGAGGAAGGGTTGGGGGGCGGGAGTCTTATTCGAATTTATTCCCCCTTTACCCGACCACGGCTCGGTCGGTCTAAATAAGAAAGAGAGGGAAACAAAAAGAACAAAAGAGATTTAAAATACGAGATGCTTCTCTGATAAAAATTTTTTTTTTCTCCTTTCCCTTCCTATTCCAGCACATACATGTGTAGTGCTTTATCAGTTGAAAGAAAGGTTGGAAAAAAGAGAACAAAAGAACAAGAAGAAAAGAAACAAAAAAAAAAAAAAAAAAAAACAACAACTAGCAAAAAAGGCCTGATACAAAGCACTTTCTTTTCCCATGCCACATATGACAGAGCGCAGAACATATATATATAAAAAAACAAAAAAAGAAAAGTGATTTAACGTTTAAAGTTCCGCCTCCCACACACTATTTTGGAAAACACCTTGTTACAGTCAGGCAGACTGGTACAGCTCCAAGGTGTACCCATTACGGGTGAAGTCGGTGGGGGTACCGAGGACCCTGTCAGCAGTCTGGGAGCGGACGCCGCCAGTGGCCGCGAGGGGCCAGCAGGTGTTCTGGGAGGGTTGGAAGACCCACGCCTTGCAGTCCTTGTCATCGGAGCAGGTTTTGCAGCAGGTCGCCTGGTCGCACTGCAGCCCATTGGGGTAGGACGGGGACCTCACCCCTGCCCCCGCATCCGTGTCCATCGCCACCAAGCAGTTCTTCCCAACGAGGGTCTGCTTCGCTGCCTCTGCAGTGGCGTTCGCGAACAGTGCGTTGAAGCTCCCCACAAGGCTCTGGAACCTCGCGATGTCCTTCCCCGCCGTGTACGAGAAGGTGTCCGCCATCGACCCCACACGCAGCATCGGTGACCCGTTGGGGTCCACCTGCTGTGCCCCAGGGGTCGTCCTCGTCTCGTCCAGGTTCCTCTTCGCAAAGTGTCCCCTCCTCATCTTTCCCTTGAAGCCGCTGAGGTCAGGGGTGCTCCCTCCCGCGAAGTCCACTTGGAACACCACAGTCGTGGTGACGGGTGCAGGCCTCCCCTCCACCCTCACCGTCATGCTCTCCCCATCGTAAGACCAGGTCCCCACACCTCCCCACCTGCTGAAAGCGTAAGCCTGCCCCCCGACCTTCACGCTCGTCGGAGGCATCGAGTTCACAATCTTGAGCACCGCTGCCCTGCTGCTCGGCTGCCCCGGGAACGTCCCCGTCGTGTTTGTCGAGAACAGCATCTGCGTCCCGCTCCTGGTGTACGCTGCATTCACCCATCCCGACTTCCCCTGTGGTTTTGTGTTTGAGGGGGAGTTTTTTCTTTTCTTTTTTGTGTCACACCTGAAGGTAGTCGTAGGTACCACCGTCGTCCTCGTACACAGCGGCCTTTCCAGATGTGGCCCCAGGGAACACCTGTGTGTTTTGTGTTATAGTTCAAATTTTTCTCTATTCTCATTATTCTTGTTCCGTTTCCATACACTGAACTCAAGGACGTTGTAAGGGTCAGCGGCCCTCCCGATGGAGTTCCCTGTGGAGATGGGGATGGTGGTGATGATGGCCCCCGCCCTCACGTACAGAGGGATCTCCCAGTTCGCGAACTTCTTGTCCATGAGCTGAGGACCTGTGTAGCTGCGCCCGCTGTGCCACTCCACCCAGGAACCAGGGGGCAGCCACACCTTCTGTGGGGTCACCCCACACGGTTCCTCCAGAGGCATCCTCGTCGAGGTGCACCCTGCACTGCTCGTCACAGGGGCCGCAAGGATGTCCTCCCCGAACATGTACTGCCTTGTCGTTGGCTCTTGCCCGAGGTCCTTGTCCATCGAGACAGGGTACGCCATCGCCTCAGAGGGGTAGTGGTAGTACATCGGGCGGATGAGCCCAACCCCGCTCTCAAAAGCCTTCTTCGTGTGGGTGTAGATGTATGGGACAAGCCCTGCCCTCAGGGTCAGCGCCTCACGGTTCATTTCCTCGTAGGCACGCGGGACGTTGTAAGGGCGCACATTCCAGCAGTCAGTTGTTGCAGTGGGCCACTGCTTGCAGCCACCTGCCGACCCACCCCTGTCGTGTGAGCGCATGATCCCACTCACGGAACCAAGCTGGATCCACCTCACGAACATCTCATGGTCGTCACCAGGTCCCACAATGTCGTGCGACCAGTAGCCCCAACCAACGTTCACTGCCGTCGCTGTGAAGTAGGCCTGGTAGGCCAGGTTCGACCACTTAAGACCAGACACGTCACCGCTGAAGCCGTGCTGGTAGCGGTGGTTCCCGAGCCCGCCCCACCTGGCATGGACCACACCACGCTTGTTCGTGCACCTCCCGTTCTGCACGCAGCGTCTCTTCGGGTCCGTCACACGCATCTTGTCCGTCCAGATAGTGGGGTTCATCTTCAACCTGGGGTCCTGCCCAGTGCCACCAGCGGACTCTCCCTGCTGCCAGTCGATCCACCAGAAGTCCATCCCATCCTCCTCAATAGGCTGCACGATCACATCCTCCAGCACATTGACGTAGGACTTGTTCACAAGGGTGAAGGGGATCCCCTTCGGGCCCCCAGGGTTGCTCGGGTTCAGTCCCAGGGCAGTGCAAGCCTCCAGGTACCTGTCCTCCCACTTCCCGATCCCAGTGGCATCGTGAAGGTTTGCCGCCACAAGGAGGCCCTTCTGGTGGAAGTAGTCCATCGTGTCCTGTGGGACCTGGTACAGGTTGGGGTCCCACGAGTAGCCAGACCAGTCATCCTTCTTGTGCCAGTTCATGTCCAGCACCATCACGTCCAGCGGCATACCGTGGCGCTCGTACTCCCCAACGATATCGCGGACGTCCTTGTTCGCAAAGTCGTACCACCTTGTGAACCACACCCCGTGGTTGTTGCGGGGGAAGATGGGGATGTGTCCACCGATCTGCGTGTAGTCGCGAAGGGCCGTCATGTAATCGTGGGAGTAGGCGAGGAGGTACAGGTCCTCAGTGTCAGCGTTCTTCAACATCTTCCCACTGTCGTCGGTCCACCAGTCGTCCCCATCCATGCAGGGAACGTCGGTGTCGTCCACCAAAGCCCATCCGTTCTTGCTCACGAGACCCCACTCGCAGTGTTCCATCTTTGTAGTCGAGCAGTCAAGTGTCCCGTTCTGCTGCCCGTCGAGGGTGCGGAAGGTCCCCCTGAGGTTTCCCTTGTCAGTCGCACTGGTCTGTCCGTAGGTCCATGTTGTGAAGGTGCTGCTCCCAACGGGCTCCACCTTGAAAACGGAGGCTGTCTTGAAGTCGCCGCTCCCAGCGGTGTAGGTGAGCTTCGCCCTCGCCGTGGTGATGGTGACCGTCCCGCCCACGTTGCTCTGCGTGAACTGCGGTACAGGGGTCTTCCTGTTCACCACTGCCAGGGTCGGCCTGTCCTCGAACGCCCCGCTCTCGCTGTACTCCATTCGGAGAAGCCCGTCAGCCAGCACAGTGAACCGCGCCTTCCCCGCCACCACAGTCGCAGCCACCTCCGCCACAGAGTCGTACGGGTACAGCTCGTACTTCATCACGCTAGCTTGCGTCCCCAGCACACACACAGCGAGCGCCGCTGCTACACGGCACTGCATCTTCAAAGGTGCTTTTGTTTTTGTGCTCTTTTCACTTGTTTCCTGTTAAAGATTTAAAGTTCAACATAACTGAAGAAAGAAGCAAAAAAAGAAAACAAAGAAAATGGTCAGAACAAGAAACCCGCAAAGGGTACGTGTTATAAAAGAAACAAGTCTACAACTGACGAAGGGAAAAAAAAGAAGAAGAAAAGAAAAACACAATTTTGATTGATGTTTGAAGGGAAAAAAAAAAAAAAAAGAAAAAGCGGGGGAATGGGTTGCGAATTACGTATTCACTATTCTGTTCTGTTTGACACCGAAAAAAGTTGCGAGACACGTGCAAAGAAAACCGCAGGATGATGATGGTTGCTTTTTTTCTTTTTTTTTTTTGCTAAAAGAAAATTTTCGTTTGGCAGAGACAAAGCTCATCATAGGGCATGAAATGCTCTTGGGGTTTTAAAAGAAAGTACGCGTATCTCTTTCCTTTTTTTTCCCTTCTTCCTTGTCTATTTTTATTATTCTGATTAAAAAAAAAAAAAAAAGGTTTCTCTAAAAAAAAAGAAAATAGTAATTCAAACAAATTAAGGAGAAAATAAGAGTTACTCTCCCCTGATCTGGTAGCAAATAAATCTCATCGCTTTTCTCCAAAGGGATCCAATGGGAAAAAAAGAAAAAAAAAAAGAAAAGGAAATAAAAGGGGGGGTCCGAATAATCCCTCTATTTGGGCAAAAGAAAAAGAATTATTTGGAATACACTTATTTGGGCTGGGGGACCAGCCACATGTGTTCTTGTCAGTTCTCCCAGGCCGCGGAGAAACTACGCTGAGAGGTTGCGGAGGTCTGAGAGGCTGCTGGGGCTTGACAAGCTTGCAAGGGCTTGGGAGGCTGCTGGAGCCTCGTCGCACGATCGACCTACATTCGAAGTGCTCAAACCGACGGAAATCGACTTTTTTTGGTCAAAAAAGGGGTGCAGTACATGGGTTAGGTGGTTGTATCTTTTCCCCGGGGAAAAAAAAAATCTTTTTTTTTGGGAAAAAAAAACACATTATTTGGGATGGAATTATTCGGGCCCCCCTTTAGTAAAAATAAAAAGGGGGGGGGGTGGGGGGGAACAACAAGATTTAACAAGAAAAAAAAGGGGGGGGAAAATATGAGCAATGAGGTCTTTGTGAGACGCTCGTGATCTCATCTCCATTATTAAAATGTGACTTGATTTTAGCGGGCCATGCAATATGCTTCGCCCCGATTATTAAAGAGAGTAGTGTGGTAAAAAAAAAAACTTGTTAAGCTTTGGTTTGTCATTTTCTTTTTCTTCCTTCTCTTTCTCTCGAGCAAAGGTGTGCAACAGGTACTATAGACTCTGCCGACACTTCTTTTTTTTTTTCCCCCCCTTATTGCATTTGAATTAAAAAAATAAAATAAAAAAGAAGGCCGTGCCTATTAAACAGGCATTGATGAAACTAGTTTTTTTTTTTTTCTTCTTTTTTTTAAAAGGCCTAATCGCTATACCGCTACCAGTCCGGTATTTGTAATCCATACTGGTTAATCAAGGTCTAAGAATTGGCCGGGGCAAAAAGATTTAGCGGCAAGTAAGTCGTTTTATTTCGCTCTTCGTCATTTGAGTCACTCTTCACTGCCTCAGATGGCCAAAAATAGTCAAAAATACCCCATCCCCTAAAAATATCTTTCAAGGGGGTTAGGTCACGACAAGACCCTTTTTTTTTCCACTCCAAGCCTCCAAAATCTGATAATTTAACTAGTTAAAATTATGCCGTTTCGCGTTAAAATTATGAAAAGAAAATGACGAAGAGTGAAAAAAAAAAAAAAAAAAAAAAAAAGCTAAATCTTTTTATTATTTTAGTCAAAAAAAGAAAAGAAAAGAAAAGTCAACATCTCGGTTGCAGCATCACATGCATGACATGAAAAAGGTCTCAAAAACTATCAAATTGAGACTTCAGTTCACCGCGTTCCATATATTCAGGCACAGGAGCAGCCGCAGAAGAAGGATACGTGGCTGGGTCCAGAGGAGGAAAGGGAGCAGCAGATGTAAACAACTTTTTTTAAAAAAAGATTTTTTTTTTTTTTTTTTTTTCGCACACCTCTACAGAAAGCTTTGCCCGATTACCTGAAACGATAGTGTCCCGATACCACTGCAGCATGAAGCTTTTCGTAATCGATGAGATGTAACTGTGGACCTTTTCCTTGTGGTCCCACACACGGTCTTCGTTGACAATGTGTGTCCAAGTCTCTGCAATCTCTTTCTCAATGGAAAGAGGGGGCTCTAACATACTCTTTGCAACAGAGTCACGGATCACATTGAAGGCCTCCTCGCTCATTGTGTCAAGCGTGTTGGCGTACTCCGCGAGGAAATTTTCAATACGTCCGTCCAGGTAGGCAGCGTTGCGGCTGTTGGACTGCACTGCACACAGTAGCACCCATACGTTTTTAATCTTCCTTTCTGACGCGAAAGCAGTGTACCCCAAGGCCTCTTTGCCTCGTATCTGTTCAACATAGTTCTCTCCAACAAGCTGCCCTAACAACAAGGATAGCCCTTCATTCTGGACACTGTGCACACCGATTTGATACGTTGCCCTCACTGCGTCATCCTTGCTTGTTGAGTCCTGGTTTTGTATTTGGACAACCGCCCATCCGTTCTGTAGCTTGTGGACAAGCCTCTCTTCCTTCTTTACCTCCGCCGGCTTTGTGCAGATGCTTGTCGAATCTAAGATGTCCGTGAATTTTTTCACGTGGGCTTCCGGGTCCTTGAAGTTCCCTTGTACCAAAAGCCTGCACCCTGTGCCTCTGTACGCTTGCAGTGCTTCGCTGATGCTGTCTGTTGTGATGTTCGCCAGCTCGCGGAGCATCGCCTCCTTCGGGACCTCCGTTGCGATCAGCTCCTTCAAACTGATGTAATAAGCGTTTGCGTAGGCCTCGTGGGTCTTGACCTCTCGGAAGCTCTCTGTTACCAGCTGCAGACGGTCGTCGGGAACCGCACCGAGCGGATCCTCCAGCGCTGAAAGAACAGTTTTGAAAATCTCGGTCTGCTTGGGCGACACCCCCGACACGGTGATATCGATGTAGTCCACCTCATACGTCAGCTTGTACGTCAGTGACGCAAGGCCTGCCTTGTACGTGACGTCCTCAAGTGCAATGCGAACACTGTCGGCAGCAAGGTCAAAGGCAAGCTTGTCCAGAGGCGGCACGGTACCGTTAACGATCGGCAGGTCTGTGCTGCGGTACATCCGGAAGACAAAGGCAGAGAACGGAACCTTTGTTGTTGTGCCTTTGTAAGCCGCGTCGATCGTCGCATGGGAGTACCACTTAGGCGCTGACGACAGGACGTTATCAGGAGGCGATGTGTGCAGCGCCTGTGCCTCGCCCACTGTCACACCATACTCGCTGTTGTTCCCCGCGAGTGTCAGACGGCTTGCCTCAGGAGGCGGGGTGGCCCACTTGTTGTACGATTCATCAGTGATGTCGTCATAGCTGTACGGGATGTTGTACCACTTCTCAGTCAGGGTGGTCTTGCCGACCGCTGATGCGGTGAGCAACAAGACAATGGAGTTCTTTGCGTCCATTGCGTCCATGCATGTCTGTGCGGTATCGGCGTCGAAACGCAGCTCGGACGGAGGCTGCAGAACAGTCTCGATGGGTGTGTTCGCCATCTTTTCGGTTACGCCCGACACGAAAGACGACGGGTTGGGGCTCTTCACGTCGAAGGTCCATGCGACGTGGCGCAGCTCCTTGCGTTCGTTGAACCACTGCTCCAAGAGCCCCTTGTTCTTCTTTATAAGCGCAACGTACGAATAAACAATGGCGATGACGTCGTCCATACGGTTCTCGCCCTCAGGGGTCAGCGTCACGTAGCATGCGATTGTTGTGAACCATGCTTGATGGTCGTCGACACCAGCTGTGATGGATGTCGCCAGACCAGCATCGACCAGTGTGTGCAGCAGCCTGCCCTCGGACTTGTCCATGAAGATATCGTTCAGAATAGAAACACCATTGTCTGGGTACTTCCCGTCGATGGTCAGCTCGATGGGCCATATCACAATTGCTTGCCGAAGATCCATGTTGCTGGGTACAACGTTGAGAATCTTTTGTGTGTACCTGGCGGTGACCTGGTCGCGGGAGGCATTTCCGCCGTTTGGAAACGGCTGCGGGTAGTTTGTCGGGTCCGCCTTCCAAGGTTGCGGGGGTGCATCTGTTTTGTTGACACTTGAAAAACTCTTTTCAAGCATGTCTTGCATCTCTGCGATCGAGTGGTTAGACAAAATCGCGATTGTGTACCGATTGGTGGCGTACTGTGCATCGTAGAAGGCTACCAGAGCGTCACGGATTCCTGTTTTGTTGAGCGTGGCGCTGTTTCCCGTTCCGAACGAGTTGAACGGGGTAACCGGCGACGAGATCGCCTCCACCAATTGCCAGGTGCGGTACACGTCGTTGTTCTGGTTCTTGCTGTTTTCGTTGTCGACGGCCTTTATCTCCCTGTCCATCGTGTTCTCCACAAACAGAGGCGATTCGAAAAAACCACCGAAAACATCGAGGGATTCAGCGAGACCGTCAGTCTGAACCTGGTAATAGTAATTAGTGTTCTCCCGCTTTGTAAACGCATTGTAATACCCGGAATACTTTTGAAGCGTCTCGGCAAATTTCGACTCGCCTGGGTATCTCTTACTGCCTCTGAATAACATGTGCTCATTGAAATGAGCCAGACCGAACCACTCCTTCGGGTCGGAGAAGGTACCCACGCTGTCAACGTTTAGTGAAGCGGCAGACATCGACGCCTTGTCATCTGCTATGAGAAGGTATTTTATACCGTTTTCCATGATGCCGGACTTGAATTCTCTTGAATCGTAAGAGCTTTTCATGATGGGGCTATCGGTGGGAGGGCTGAGCGTGGATGGATCGGGTGATGGGGTGTTGTTAGTGACGTTGTCATCGTCGTCATCGTCGTCGCGCGTCAACAGCACCGATACGGTGACCACGATAGCGATGACTAGAAGTGCGGCGATTCCGATGAAGATGTACATTTTGGTTTTGTTTCTCCGTTCCGTTTCTTCTCTTACCTTTCTAGTCGTTTCGTCCATCGGGTCCTTGTAGTCACCATTCATCTCGTCCTCGTGTTCCATCCCCTTCATCTCCTCTATCAGCGCATCATCGATACGATCCTCGTTCTTAAATGTTGGAGCCATTTTATTTTTATTTCTTTTTTTTTTTTACAGCCTTTTTTTTTTTTTTTTTGTGGGAAAATTGGGGGATTTTCCTTTTATTTTCTTTTTGTTGAAGAATTAAAAAAAAAAAGGGGGGGAGAGAGAGAGAGACTCTTTTTTCTTTTTATTTTCTTTTGCCACCGTTTCACAATAAAGTACTTTTCTTTATTTTTTCTTGTGTTATTTTCTTTTCTTTTTCAAAAGAAAATAAGAAAATATGAGTTAAAGGAGGACTTTTGTGAGTACGGCCAGGTGGTGGTCACCTGATCCCCTCATTTTTTTCCCCCCCTTCTTCTTCCTCTTCCGTCCTCTACTGGTGGGGAAAAGAGGAATTTGGCCGTTGTTTGTGCGTGCAGGATAACCCCTTGAGAAGAAGTTTGTAAACCCGAAACACGTTACCAACGTTTCACCGTTTATTTAGACAAGTCAAAGACTAGTTCTTGAAAAACAGGGGGGGGGGGGGAGGGAGGGAAGGGAAACTATGTTTTTAGAGACCAAATTTTTACAACTGCTTTGTAAAATGTTTTGGTCTCAAAGATAACTTTTCCCCACACAAAAAAAGTGGGGGGGGGACACCTGGGAGGTTACATACAAGGGTTAGAGACTACGGGAAAAATAGAGAAAAATTGGTGTAGGGCGACAAAACAAAGGAGAATAAAAAGGGGGGTGGGGAACGGGGGGCTTTCGTTTTTCTTTTTTTTGCATTTCTTATTCGCTTGGGTGGCTAAAAAAAGCGAGGTTTTCGGTCAGAAAGATTGTCCCAAAGAGAAAACATTCCACGGGAAGGCGGGCGAATTCCCACCTGTTTACCCCCTCCTTTTTATTTCTTAAACTGTAAAAAAAAAGAGTCGGTAGATTGTTGTTTGTGCACAGCCGGGGGGGGGTTAACCTGTAGAAGGATAAGCCCAACAATTTCTACCAGTACTCCTTTTTTTTTTTTTTTTTTTTTTTTGCAAATAACAAATTTCAGTATCAATACTATTGTTTTTTTTTTCTTGTTCAAAAAAAAGAAAAAAAAAAAAATACACCAAAAAAATTCCTCCTCAGCTATAATAAAAAGAAAAGTGAGCAGTTCGAAAAGAAAAAAAATTTTTTTCTTCTTGTTTTCATGCAAAAAAAAACCATCCCCCCCCCCCCCCCCCCCCTACAAGTCATCCATAGAAAACGACGCCTGCTTCGCATGGACTTCATAAACATATGTTCTAGAAACTTCTGCGTCCATGGTTTTAGCGCTGCAAGCAATAACGTCTCTTGACGCATCGTAGCAGATGTCGGTGAGGTTGAGCCGTTGCTTGTTGAACAGTGGAAGAGTGTTAACTGCAGGATCAGCGGAGTTGAGATCTACACGAAGCACCTCAGTTCCACAACAAACAAAAGCAGCGTCTTCATGCACCACAAACTGCCCATCTGTTTCCATCGCACACGGCAGGTTGTACCTCCGAGTACTACCGCCTGACGCGAACGAATAGGTATACAACACAATCCCTTTCCGCTCACCTTGCGCCCGCATCGTGTATACAACGTAATTCTTGCGAACCTGTATTGCAATACCCCGAGAAAGTGGGTCGATGGCTATTCGCGACTCAACAATATCTCTGTTTGCACCTAGAACAATAATCTCCCTGTCCATGAGAATGTACATTTTTGAAAGCGGTGTTACGTGCAAATCCAAAAAACATTTCTTCAATCCTGTGATTTCAAGCGGGACCCGTACTCGATTTCTAATGTTGTCTTTCAGTTCATATATGTCAAACTGCCCAAGAACGTAAATAATGGAGTTGAACATTCTGACGCGTTTTACAGTGAATTGAAAAGCAACAGTGGTGGGTTGTTTATTCATCTCGGTGATGCTAATGACACGGTCGTCACCGCTACAGGAAGCCCGGTTCCCGTCCTCCATTGTGATGTACTTCAGCTCGGAACGAAGAGGGCCGATAATGTTTTCGTTTTTAAAGAACGCTCCTCCTTGTAACGGAACCGGTTTTTTCATTGAAGTGTGCATATTGTGGTAATCAGGCGGCGGAAGCGAGTTTGGAACAACAGACGATGGAAAAGACCCCACACTCATTGTCGGGCTCATTGTTTGAAAAGTAGTCCTTCCCTTGTTGTGAAACTGCTGGCTTTTCTGCGGTTCTTTCATGTTTGTTGGGCTGCTGTGTGCCGATGACGGCTGCGAGTTCTGCCTTGTCTGCAAAGGGGAGTAGCTGCTTTGCTCTAGCATCAACTCCCTCTTTTGCGCCTCCAGCTCCACATTCTTCTCGCGGAGTTCGTCCACCTTTCTTTCGGCGTCCATCGCTCGCTTGCTCAATTCCGAGTACTTTTGTTTCATGTGCTTTTCTGTCTCCTCCGTTCGCTTCTTGAGTTCGGCGTACTTGAGTTCCATGAAATCGATGTACTCGATTAACCTTGCGTCAATAGGCTTCATTTTCTTTTCTTTTTTTTTTTTTTTTTTTCTTTTTCCCCGCAATTAAATATTGAACCACATTTTTCTTTAAAAAAAAAAAAAAAAGAAAAAAGTAAGCTGGGCAAGAAAGGGGGGGGAAAAAAAAAGAAGAAAAAAAAAAAAAAAAGCTAGAGCGGAAGAGGATTTATAAATAAAAGGAATTCAGAATTTTTTTATATGTTTCATGGCAGTCAGACCACCTCTAGACACTCATCATCCACAGGACCTCATTTGACGTTTAAACGGACCTAGTCAACGGGACGTCACCTGCCTGTACACCGGCATGCTGCTAGGGAACGATGGGTCTTTCCTGGATTTGTACTTTGCCATGGATTTTCAACTACAATATGGTAACATATGAGCTCGTTCGGATTAAAGATGTCAAGAAACAAAAGAAGAAGAAAAAACACTATTCTTTTTTTTTTTTTTTTCTTTCTTTCTTTTTTTTTTATTTTTGACCACTTGAGTTTTAAAAAAAAAAGAAAAAGAAAAAAAAAAAATAGAGACACAAAGGAGGCCAGCGTTGGTGGGACGCCCTGTTTTTTCTTCTTAACCCATAACACTCCAAGGCGCAAATATTTGTCGTTTTGAAAAATCGTTTTTTTCTCTAAGTACTTTTTCGGCCACTCGACCCCTGGATCTCCAAGAACGACTATAATGAGGAGTTATTTTCAACTGCATTTGGTTATTCCTTCGGTTTTTTTATAAGAAGCTCACAGATGTCATCCAAGAAGAGACAAACAAGCAAAAGGACGCTGAGATTGATAAAATTTCGACCCAGGACTCCACCGCTCACTCGGATTGAGCATTGCGATGGGTTTACGGCGTGCCCAGAATCAGCAGTCGTATTGGTCCACAGGACCCGTGAAAATCCCCCTTTTCAGTAACACGATGCCCAGGAGACGCTACTGGGAAATCAAAAGTAGCCTCCACTTCACTCACACAGAAGAGTCAAACGGTGATGTGTTGTGAAGATACGGGGGTTTCTGGACAGAATTGGTGACAAGTGGGCAAAAGCAGCAGTGCCAGGAAAATATTTAAGCATTGACGAGACACTCGTACCTTCACGGGGCAATTGGGGGCTGCGGGTCTACTGTCCTTTCATTAAAACCATTTCAGGTGCCCAGAATCAGCAGTCGTATTGGTCCACAGGACCCATGAAAATCCCCCTTTTCAGTAACACGAAGCCCAGAAGACGCTACCAGGAAATCAAAAGTAGCCTCCACTTCACTCACACAGCAGGGTCAAACGGTGATGTGTTATGAAGATACGAGGGTTGCTGGGCAGAATTGGTGACAAGTGGGCAAAAGCAGCAGTGCCAGGAAAATATTTAAGCATTGACGAGACACTCGTACCTTCACGGGGCAATTGGGGGCTGCGGGTCTACTGTCCTCTCAAGCGTAAAAGATATGGCATAAAAATCTACTGCCTAAACTGAACGAGCACGGGTTTTCTTTTGCGTTGTCACATCCACGCCACCAAAATCGAGGGGCACGCACTTGAAAATTTCAGTGTTGTGGAAAAGGCGGTGCTGGGGTTAACGGAGCCTTTCCGGGGAAATGACAACACGGTAGTTTGCGATAGCTACTTTTCGACTGTGGGTCTGGCCGAAGCCCTGTGAAAAAACTGTGGGGGCTTGCATTTCGTAAAGGATGCACAAAACGCACAATCTACAAATGCTACACCTGAAACCAACACCTCTGTCCAAATAAGTGCTTTTTTCGTACCACTCTTCCGTCACCCCAAAAAGGCCTCTTGACGATTTCGAGGCCGATATTCCACCCGCAAAGAGGCACTTCTCTCGGTCTGAGACATCTGAGGGGTCCTGATGCTGCCTTTTTTGTCCCAAGATGCTCAATTTACACCCCCCCCGTGCACAACCCATTTTGACATGGTCGTTTTTGAGCACCCTACGGCCATTCAACTCTTCATCCCCTTTGTATTTTTATAAGTTTTTGAACTTTTTTTTTAATTTTCCTGGTCCAAAAAACCCGTTGTGTTATGGGTTAAATTGAAAATAAAACAAACAAAAGCGGTTCCAGAAATCTGTTGGGGGGGGGGGGGGGGGGGGTCATTGGTTGTCATCTTTTCCGGACGAGCTCATATATTCTTTTTTTTTGAGTTTTTTTTCGCTTTCAAGAGAAATATCCAGTTTCGAGAAATGCTTTGAAACATTTTCGAAAACCTGGGGGGGGGGGGGGGGGGGGGTGTGGTTTTGAAGTTAGAAAAAAAAAAATCAATAAAAGGAGCTGCAACCCCCCGCCTGTATCTCATACGCGTACGAGGTCCCATTGACAAGAGCACTGCAAACAATAACATCCCTGGACTTGTTATAACAAATGTCGGTGAGGTCCAACCCGGTCTGCTGGAACAAGGGAAGCCGGTTCATTGTCCTCAGGTTGAAGTCCAACCTGATCACATGATCTTCCCGACAACAGATGAAAGCTGCGTTGTTGTGAATAACAAACTGCCCGCCTGTCGTAGCACCAGGGATACAATGCCGCGCGCAGTTTCGCCCTTCCACGTCGGTCATGTAAAAGGACAGCTGGTGCGTTTCTTCGTTGATGGTGGTAAAGGCAACTATGTGGCCGGATACTTGCAGGGAGACACCGCGTTCTTTATTCTGAAGACGAAGCTTGTTCGTGACCAATTTGGTATCCCAGTCCACGGTAAGGAGATCTGTATCCGAGAGGATGTAAGACCTTTCATCCTCCCACGAAATATCGATTAAGTTATGGTTTTTGTCCTCATTGCCCAACAATGTGATTTGTAATGGACGGTTGTCGAAGATTTTCCACAGTCCATTCACTCCGCAAAGAGCATAGACTGAATCCTGGTGTATCCTCACACGATATATGGGGTGGGGTAGGGTAATGGTCTGTTTATTTACGACAACGGTATTGGCTCTTCCCGAGCAGGAGGCTTTCAAATCTCCCTGCGAGTCGATTAGTCGCAGCTCGTTTTGCAACGGGCCCACCACCAGCTCCTTTGGGAAAAACGCGTTCCCTTTCAGAGTGGGCACCTGGTCACTCGAGGTGTGAACATTTTGCATTCCCAGCATTGCAATCTTGTTGAAACGCGTAATACCTTCAGACTTCTCCGCAAGGCATAATGCGTTGATCGGATGCCTATTTTCTACTTGAATCGGTTTCGACATCATGCTATACACACCCTGAGAGGTTTTTTTGTTTTTTTTTTTTTGTTTTTTTTTTATAAAAAAGAAATAAAGTGGGGGGGAGGGGGAGGGTGGGTTGGGGGTAAAAAAAATTTTTTTTCCCCCCCCTTTTTTTTTTTTTTCCTTCCCCTCTCCACACGGTAGCGATAAGCAAAAAAAAAAAAAAGGGAAAAAAAAAAAAAAAAAAAAAAGTCTTTCGATTTTTTTTTTCTTCTTATTTTCATTCACGACAATGCAGAAAGGAACAAAAAAAAAAAAAAAAAAAAAAGGGGAAAAAAAAAGGGCGGAAATCCCACTTGAGAAACCGCCCTTAAAAAAAAAGATTTGATAAATTTCGGTGCGCGGGTGGGCACTCACCGAAAAAAAAAAATATATATATGAGTTAAAGGAAGTCTTTGTGAGACGCCCCCTTGTTCTCATCTTCTACCTGCACCAAAAAAAAAAAAAAACAGGGGGGAGAAGAAAGGTGAAGAATTTCTTCTTTTCTTCTTCTCAACATAAAGAGGGACACACAAAAAAAGCTGGGGGAAAGTGGGGGAGAGAGTACACCATAGATAACGCTAGAGAAAACAACCAACTTCTATAGGTTTACAAAAAATAAGGAGGGGAGAGGAGGGAGGGCCGGGTGCAAAGGCACCCCGGACCGTAATCAATGTTTTCTATAAGAAGAAAGAAAAAATGAACTTCCTTACTTCTCAACTGACTTTCTTTTCGAAAGCAACAAAAAAAAGAAGAAGAAAAAAAAGAAGAAGAGAGCGACAAGCAACTCTCCTCTTTAAATACAAGAAATATTTGTTTTTTTTTTTGTTTTTTTTTTCCCGCCCACATATCTAAGCCAAGAATACATTTTGGTCGAGGAATAAAAAAAAAAAAAAAAAAAAAAATAGCAAATTATACCTTGACACATTTAACTTGACCATTTTAGATAGGGGCGTTTCAACTCTTGGGAAGGAGAGAGCGTAAATTCTTTTTTTCCCCGGTTTTTTTTTTTTTTTTTTTTTTTTTTTTTTGTCGAGAAACATAAGAGAAAATACAAACAAAAATATGAGTTAAAGGAAGTCTTTGTGAGACGCCCCCTTGTTCTCATCTTCTACCTGCACCTATCCCCTTTCAGCAGCGGTTTCTCCTCCTTTGGTCTTGCCGGCTCAAACAAAACAGCACATATAGGGTATATAAAAAAAAAACTCGTTTTTTCTATTTGGTTTCTCCCGGGTTTTTACCGAATAGTTTGCGGGGCAGGCTGGACATTCTGAGTCACAACCACCTGTATCTCAGGAGTAGGTGGGGGGGAGCAGCAGCAGTGACCAGGAGGCAAACCACGGATGGAGAGCTCCCGGTGGTTCTGAAGAAGCACACATGGCATGCAGCACCAAGTAGTAAGCGCGTCCTTTACGGGGCTCCCCTCGATACTGTACCTCTCCCTGATTTTCATCCTCTCATAGACTACACAGGGACAACCCCCCATGCAGCAGATAGACCCGATGCATATAGGGCAGTTGATCCCGGTGCTGGCTTCCCCCTTGGTTGCAGGGTCCCACGCACGGCCAACATGGCATGTCGAGAAACAAAGAATGTCACAACAAAACAACTCAGGTGGGCAGATTGCGAAAAGGCCTCTGGAGAACGTGGGTGTCGCAAGGACCGGCATTTTTTTTTTTTTTTTTTTTTTTTTTTTTTTTTTTGCGAATCTGTAAAAATGTGAAACTTGAAAAAAAAAAAAAAGAACAAAAAAAAAAAAAACTCTAACTTCTAGAGGGGAAAAGGGAATTCTAAAATATCACCTCTACTTCATCCGCCTTCGTTTTTTTTTCTTTCCGCTCCTTTGCGATCTCAAATCGAACGTGTTTGGCGAGCCTCCCGGACCGCAGTGGGGTCTCCCTGCGTGTGAACCCCACCTCCGCCTTGCTGAGCGTGTCCTTGATAGCCAAGATCTCGTTGGGAAGCTCCTTATGCTTCGCGTGATTGTCCAACACCCGCCGCTTTGCCTTGACACGTTTCTGAAGAAGTGCAATGCGATCGGACGAACGAGCGTTTTCCGTGTCAATGTGCTTCCGCGTAGCACAAAGCTCCCTGGAGGCCGCCACCACTGGTGCCCTGCTTACAAGACCGCCTGAACAACGCAAGAGAAGCTCTTTCAGATCTGAGTCACGGTGTTCCCTCTCCTCGTGTAGCGTTTGCTTAAGGTTACTCACTATATGCTCCATAGACTTAATTTCATGTTCAGTAGAGCTCGTGCGTTTTAAAGAGGTAGAAGTGGTATCGATGCATTCACGCGTTACCACGCTGATGCGCGACTGCAGGATTGCTAATTGTTGAGAAAGCTCGTTGTTAAATGCTTCCATGTTGGCACACTGCTCTGTGGTGGCAACGGCCACGTCATGGCAGGAATTTTCAGAGCTTGTTTGTAAAACGGATAGCGTTGACGTTAATTCTTGCAGGAATAGCTTCATCGATGCGATTTTCTCTCCGGTGAGGTGGTCCAAGGTGACGTAACCTGTCTCGTTACGGTTGCTTTCTTGCTTTTCTGTGAAGAAGCACTGCTTCACATTGTAGCAGATGTCGCTTTCTACGTGTTGTGTTGCGGCTACAAGGTTTCTGATTACACGCCTGTTGTGGTCTTCTTCGGCGAACAGCATTCTGTTTTCGTGCCGAAGTTTCACAACGTCGCTCTTCATGACGATGTTTTCCTCTTTTGCGCGGTAGCATCTGAGCAACGAGGTCGTCTGCTCCTCGCGGACCTTGTTGAGCTTGCGCACTGCTTCCTTGTACCGGTCAATGGATGCAGTGCCCTGTCTTTCTGCGTAGTCTATGTCCTCTTTCAGGTGCTGTAGATTGGTCGCGATTTCCTCGGAGCTCGGCATTTTTTTTTTTTTTTTTTTTTGCCTTTTTTTTTTTTTTTTTTTTTTTTCCGGACAAAAAAAAAAAAAAAAAGAAGAAAGAAAAAAAAAAAGAGTGAGTATATATATACACCAGTATTTTTATCACAAGAATTAAGAGAGGGAGGATCTTTTTTTTTTTTTGTGTGTGTTTTGCTTTTGTTTTTTTAACAATATTATTGTTGAGACTAAAAAAAAAAAAAACTAATTGATGGCAGTGTCATGTGTTTATTTTATTAGGTAAACACGTAACGCGTCGTGCGCGCTATTTGCAAAATATTAGTTTTTTTTTTTTTTTTTTTTTTTTTTTTTTTTGGAATGAATCATTTAAAAAGAATAGTGGAGAAAAAAAAAAAAGAAATCTCAATGAAAAAAAGATTCTTTCCCATCTGGCGATATTTAATTAGTCACCCTGAGCATCTGCGTTATGTTGTTCTACTCGGGCGCTACCGATGATGACCGACGAGGAGGTCAACAGCGAACAACACATCTGATGTACTTCTTTATATTTCCATGTTATCCCCACTTGGGCCCCAAAAAAGAAAAAAAAAAGGCATGCAGTATTTATCTTGAGATTTATACCGTGTGCAAACATTTTTTTTTTTTCCATCTTTCTTTTTAAATTCATGTTACTTTCTTTTTTTCTTTTCTCTTCCCCCCCTTTTTTTTTTCTTTCAAAGGCGTGCAATTGTATCAAAACACAATTTTGCACACAGTTCACTGCAAAGGAAAAAAAAAAAAAAAGAAAACTCGATAAAATTTCAGCGTGCATGGGGGAGCTCACTGTTCAGGAAAAAAGAAAAAAGGTGAAGGTGAGCACTATTTATTTGGGGAACATCCGCTGTTCCCTGAAAAGGGCAAACTTCTGCCCTTCCACCTTTATCTCAGGCCGGTTGTCCATTAGCCAGTCCCAATCGTTGGGGTCGGCAGCACGGAGGTTCTGGCACGCTGCACAAGAGGAGCAGAAGAAGGAACACAGGCAGTCTCCCAAGAGCCCGTTCTTAGGCCCAGCTGCAGGGATCATCCTCTTTGCCCTGATGTTGTAACGGGTTGCTGTCCAGACGAGCGGACTGCAGAAGAACGCCATTATCCCCACAATCCCATTTGGGCAGAGGCCGCATTTAGCCTCGTCCATAGATGAAGAATGCAGTTTTACAAGGCTGCAGAGCCCTGTGAAGTACCAGCAAGCGCAGCATTTCGCAGCCTGCTTCGGGTTCTCGCACACGCCTGGCCCGCAGCATGGGTCGCACTTCCAGCAAGCGTAGCACTCGTTTGCCCCAGTCTTTCCAATCCAAGTTACCTGCGTCGTGATTACCGCCATTGCCGCGCCTGCGGACCTGCTATGGACCTGCTATGGACCTGCCCTCCCCCCTTCCCACCTTTTTTTCTTTTTCTTTTTTTTTAAGATTACAAACATGGAAATGCTGCTAAAAAAAAAAAGAAAAAAAGGCGCACGCTCGCCTCTCAATGCATTACTGTGTCCCAACACTGTTCGGCTCTCAAGAAGCATCTCAACGACTGCCTTGTGACGATTCTTAGCAGCAACCTGCAGAGGTGTCCATGCGGGGGTGTAAGGTGTCAAGGTCATACCCCGTGTGTGGGTACAGCTGGACAAAGGAGGCGCGGACCATCTCCGGGCAGCCTTGTGCAGGGTTGTCGACGGCCTTGAGCGTGAAGGAGAGGACACCGTGAACGGCCAACGCCATATTTCTTTTCTTCTTTCCTCAAGTGCTCTCCTCATCTTCTTCCGTTTCATCAATCAGCACCCTTTGGAAAGGTGCAGCGGTGAGCTCTGTGTCGCACTCGAAGCCTAGGAAGGAATCCCCGACTGATCTGAGGCCCACCATAGGGGTTATGTCCAAAGCCTTCAGCTCGACGCAAGAATCGAGAAAAGAACTTTTTATGGTCTCAACACGTCCTAGGGGGGTTACGTCCAGCGTCTCGAGAGACAGACAATAGGCCATAAAGCCATGCCCGATACACGTCACGTTATGAAAGGACGTGAGGTCCAGTCGAGCGAGAGACGTGCAGGTGCTCAAGAAGAAGTCCCCAATTGACTCAACACATGAAAAATTGCACTCCAAGGCAGTTAGAGATGTACAGGAGTGAAGGAAAGCCTCTTCAACGTGTCGAAGGTTCGCAAGAGAAGTCACATCGAGCGTGATAAGGTGGACACAGGAAAAAAGGAACTGCCTCCCCAGCACAGTAACCGTCTGCTCTGGATCCACTATCTTAAGGTGCCGCACGCCATCAGGAAGACTGTTCAGACACAGTGTGTCATGAACCCCAGAGACATCCAGGATAAGCACCATGTCGGGGTCCTCCTTTGCGTGCCAGTACACATCATCGCTTTTCAGACCAAGCTGAGATATTCTTACACGAAACGCACCAGAGTACTTCGCCTCTAGGACACATCCCTCACTGATCCCCGTGTTTTGTACAAGCATGGCACCGTCCTCGTGTTCTAGGAGGACTCCTTCCCATCTCAAATCAAACCTTCTCAGCAGCCCAGTGGCTCGTTTCGCCTCCTCATACAGCATATGCACTGTCATCTTTGATTCTACCTCCACAGCATGCGTCTCTCCAGCCGGTGTTGCGATATGCACAGTGGCGCTCATGGCTTGCTTTTTATTTGCTCTAAGAAAATAAAAACGGGGGGGGGGGGGGGGGGGGGTTGTCGGGACTGCTTTCGTTTGCATGCTGGAGAAACTTCAACCGTCTTCGGTCATGTCCAATCCCTACTTTTCTCCTTGAACCTTTTTTTCTGATATCTCCGAGTGTCAGTACACAATGAAACGGGGTCCAAGGCGGAAAAAAGAAAAAAAAGAAAAAGAAAAAAAAAAACAGCAAACAAGACAAAAAAAAAACACTCAATGGGTGAGAAGAAAAAAAACAATCTGGGGGACAGGGACACAGGGATGAGGAGGGAAACGAGCAAAAGAGAGGCAGTGGGGGGGGGGGGGGGGGTGAGGATAAAAGAAAAAGAAAAAGAAAGAAGGGGGTAGTGCGCGGCAAAAAAAAAAAAAACAAACAACAACAACACCGTGGGGTCCCCCTCCCTCTCCATTTTCTTTCCCCCCTCCTCTTCTCTTTTTTCATACAATAATTTAAAAAAGAAAGAGAAAAAAAAAAAAAAAAAAAAACCAGTTTCGGTCTTTTTTTTTATTATTATCCGTTTCCCTCCTTCTTTTTTTTTTTTAACTTTGGTTCTCCTTAATAAATGTGTTAAACTGGGCCTTGAACCTGCTTCCGGAGAATTTCTTATCGCCAGACTTGTCCGACTTTGAGAACATCTGTGTGGTTTTTTTTTTTCTTCTTTTTTTTTTTTTTTTTGCCCTCTCGTCATACCATAATAGCGGGGTAACCCCTGATGGTGAACTTTTCCCAGCAGACAAACTTCATGGGTTCATCAAGTTCGCAGTTCAACTTAGCGATGACAAGGTCCTCGTCCGTGTTTTCCTCAGCGAGCTCGTTCCAGACTGCAACCGTCTCGGTGCAGGCACGACACCAAGGCGCCCAGAACTTGACCAGAACATTCTTGTCAGGGTTGTTGATAATCTGGGTGTAGTTGTCGTGCGTCAGCTCGAGAAGCCTACCGGCGGTGCTTGACTCGGACCTAACCTTTTCCTTCTTAACAGCCACGCCAGTCTCCTCACGAAGGAAGGCTTTGATAGACTTCATATCCCTGTCTTTCGTGTATTCCAACCACTTCCCGTCAGGCTTGATCAACACAATGCCAGGTAGACCTTCGACTTCGTACTTCTCCATGACCGATTTGTCTTCCTGGTCTGTGTCATACATGGCAACCGCAAGCTTGTCTTCAACTTTGCTCGATTTTATTTGCTGCGTCAGCTTTTCAAACATTTCGGTCACTGGTTTGCACCTCTTGCACCAACTGGCGCTGAAGGCGACCAGCCAGTACCTCCCGTCTTGCACTTCGTCCTCGAAATTCGCTGATGTGAGCTCATTAGCTTGGCATGCCACCCAGAGACACACCGATATGGTTACTAAGAGGGCTTTAGACATTTTTCTAAATATTTCTTTTTTTTTTTTTTTTTTTTTTTTTTTTTGCTCCTTTTTTTTTTTTTTTTAGAGACGGGCGTGTACTATGGTGCGACTTCCGTAGTGTAAGTGGACTTCAAAGGTATCTTTCTACGTTTCCACGTCTACCTAGCGCCGGACTGGTACTTGTAGGACAATAAAAAGTGGGACAAAGCATAATAGGGAGAGGGACTAAAGGCAAGATTTTGAAGAAAAAAACTCTCGGAAGCCAATAAATAGAGGGGGGGGGGGGGGGATGATATCTGAACAAAGAACAGGAGGGGGAAAAAAAAAAGCTTTAAAAAAAAAAACCAAAACTAATGGAAAAAAAAAACCCCCTCCCCTGTTTTTTTGCAAAAAAAAAAGTAAACAACAACAGAAAAGAAAAAAAAAAGAAGAAAAAAAAAAAAAAAAACTAAAGGGCATGTTCTACCACCGGGGTCCATTATTTCTGATAAAAAAAAAATATGATAGGGTTTACAAAAAAAAATGGAAAATAGAAAATTCTTCTTTTCTTCACCAGAAACACATTTTCATTTTGAATATCGTGTCCTTGAACGTAGTTTCCTTTCCGTTCACCTTGCAAATCGCATCAACCGAGTCCTGTAAAAAATATACTTTAACAAAAAAAAAAAAAAAAAAAAAAAAAAAAAAAAAAAAAAAAAAAGAACACCTCTATACTGTCAAAGGCAAACGTGATCGAAGATTCGGTCTGCCCGGACACAGTGGCGGTTAGAGGTGCAAAGAGGGACTTCAGGTGCTCGACAAGCTCTTCCTTAGTCGCTGAAATCAAATCTGTATTGCATTTCAAAAAAAAAAAAAAAAAAAAAAAAAGAAAGTTTTCAAACCTTTTGGAACGTTACAAGTAGCACACTTACTTGGTGGAGGAGAGATGGGGTACGACTCTGGAATTGCCCGCTCAGCAGAAGTACACATAAAATGCTCTAAACCAGAATTCGCGCCCCGCCAATTTGTAGCATTTGCATGTTTCGACTGTTTCACCTTTAACCTAGCCTCTCCCAATGCGCAACTGTCCAGAGCATTAATGGCATTGTTTGCAGCATAAGTATCGGTGTATTGTACAAGGGCGCAGTCGGGCCGTTTCTGCAGGATTTTAACTGCAATAAGCTTTCCGTAGATTCCAACAAGCCCCCACAGCTCCGTGGCGGTCATGTTCGCGGGCAAGCCGGAAATCAAAACACAGTCCCCAACCCTTCCCACAGCGTTGTTTGCTGACGGGGCCGGTATTTTACCTTGATAGGCCGGGTCTTGCTTGGGCTCAAGCCAACCGTCTCCAATGTTCTTACCCCACAAAAAGGACTTAACCGGCCATGTATTCGCAGAACACACCGCACTTCTCTGATCATCAGGTGTTTTCTTAATGGTGTTGTTGATGGAGGTGAAGTCCCTGTTCCGGTGGTCCGCGCGTGGGAAGGTGAGCTGAAGGTGGGATGACAGCATGATGGCCAGTTCTGCATTGTACATTATCCGCCCGTTAAGGTACCCCATCGCACGTAGTGCGTCTTCAGGCGTCGAATATTGTAGCAACGCTTGTAGGTTGGTGTCCTTGTAGAAAATCGAGATCTTCTCAACAATCCCGAACTGGGAAAACGTCCAAAAAATATCGTCCGCGCTCGGCTCCGACGTGCTTCCACGCAACACAACAAGTAGACAGCACCCAGGAGGTTTTGCTGGATCTTCTGCAGCAGGTGGCGGCGGCGGCGGCGGTGTAGCCGATCTCTGTTGCTGCTGTTGCTGTTTCAACAACTGCATTGAAAGAAGCTGTAAAACCGGATTGTTTAAAACCTGCGAGATCCCAGGGGACTTCAAGGAATTGAGCAGCATCGCCGCTCCAATGATATCTTGCTGCTGAGGCTGCCCTGGGGGTGGCGGGGATGTTGTTGCAGATTGCTGTTGTTGTTGCTGTTGTGATTGGGATGGTGGCTCGCTTGTCTCATCTTTTCCTTCCTGGAGCTTTCTCTTGCCTCCTACTATCTTGCAGTTTACCGGTTTAAGTGCTATATCTCCGCTTGGTAATCTGACTACTAACCGGTCTGCTTGAGCGCAAATGACTGCTCCTCGTTCCCCGTTTAGATCCTTGTTCGTCGACAATCCGGCCACTTCTACTAGTGTTCCTTCACAAAAGTCGTAAAGGGTCGTCATTTTTTCCGGGTTTTTTTTTTTGTTTTTTTTTTTTTTTTCCCTTCTTCTCCCCGCCCTCTTCCGGGCGGCTCCCCCTCCTTCCCCCCTCCTCTCCCTCCTCCCTCCCTCCCACCTCTTTTTCTTTTTTTGCAGTGGGGTGAAGGATAAAAAAAAAATTGAAAAAAAAAGAAAGAGAATTGGAGGGGAGAAAATTCAGGCGCCTTTTTTTTTTTTTTTTTATTTCACTCTTCAGAAATTACTTCACGCACTGGGGGGCCCATTACTTCACGCTAAATCTCATTACTTCACGGTGAAATAATGGCCTGTTTTCCGTGAAGTAATAGGGAGTTTCCGTTAAATAATATGCCTCGGTAGGCCAATTTTTGCCTCGGTTCGGTTCCCAGTGGGCTACTTTTTCCTCTCAGTTTGCTATTTCCCCCCAGGTTCAGCTCAATTTGCCAACTTTTGCCTCGGCTCAGTTCCAAGTTGGACTACTTTTTCCTCCCAATTTGCCCACTTTTGGCTAGGCCTTGTTCCCAGTTTCTGGGAGTAACTCTTCTGTGGGTAAGGGTGACTTAGTCAGCTTACCCAAGCTCCCCAAATGACTTCAAAATACCGAAGCAGCAGAAAAAAAGGAGCCAGCGGCCGCGCCAGGTATGAGAAGGCCTGATTAGAGATGGTGGCAGTGGCAATGCCAGCGACAGCGGCAGCTCTTAGTCAACAAAAGGAGGAAAAACAACTTGTATTGTAACCTTTGTAACCCCTCTCTTGTTGTACCCCCTTGTCACCCTGTTGTGCCCCTCGTGGTGAAGTAATTTCAGAGTGTCGTGAAATAAAACCACTTACCTACCGCCAAGTAATGCTTTACCGACCTCTGCGGGCCCTCGACGGTAAAATGCGGAACCGAGAGGTCGGTAAAGTCATTACTTGTTGGCGGTAAATAGCTATTTTTTTTCATTTCACTCTTCGTCATTTTTTTTCTTCACTCACTAGGGGGCCCTCATTATTTTAACGCGAAAACGCCCCATAATTTTTAACTAGTTAAAAATTATGGGGCGTTAAAAAAAAATATGAGATTTTAGAGTGTTAGATTGTGGGGCTTCAGAGTGAAAAAAAAAACGGGCCTTGTCGTGGAAAAAAAATGGACCCAACTCCCCGAAAAGTTCTTTTGCGGGTGGGGTATTTTGACTATTTCTGACCCCGTATTACCTTAGGGAAATCCTCAGTGAAAGCAGTGAAGAGTGCCTCAAAATGACGAAGAGTGAAATAAAACGACTTACTTGCCGCCAAATGAGCCATTATTTAACACTCGTTACCGGTTTTTTCCACGAGGCCCGCAGCGGGCCCTCGTGCAAAAAATTCGGGAACTCGAGTTAAATAATGACTCATAATTTGTTGGCAATAAATAGCTATTTTTTGCGCACTAACGGAAGAAGCAAAAAAAAAAAAAAAAAGAAAAAAAAAAGAAATTGATAAATTTCGGTGTGCGGGTGGGTGCTCACCGTTCAGGGAGAAATTCACACTAATCGGTCACCGTTCTGCGGTTGCTGTCTGGTGCCTGCGGTGGCTGTTTGTCGCGATGAGATGGACGGCATCTGGGCGAGAAACATCGCTTGGAGTTGTGCTAGGTAGGGGGCGGTTTGGCTCGAGAAGAAGATTGGTCCCCTGTTGTAGCCGTGTGTCGTCGGGCCCCCAAGATGTCGAAGGGTGTGTCCTTGTCTTTGCGTTGGCGGGGAAAGCATTCTTCCCACTCTTTGCTGTGCACTTCTGAATACGTCCTAAGATGTATCGCATCCTTCCAGCCTTCTCTGTGAGCCAGTCCTGGTCGTCGAGGGGTCCAGCCAAGGACTGCCGGGTGGCCTGCTCGTGCGAGCTCCATCGTCATGACGTCAACTTCCTGCCTGCGTACCATCTTAGGCTTTTCAGCCACCTGAGGACGCTCTTCATGTAGAACATTAGGACCTTTCCCGACGCTCCGTTCGATTTCAACAGCTCCACTGTGGGCACAGTGTGCTGCTTCCCCGTTGTGATCTCATCCCACGGGTTGGTGGTGAGGATTCTGGTGCTCCGTTCAGCCGCTCTGGCGTCTCGTCTTGACACGACATCCAACAGGTATCGTTGCACGACTGCCGCCTGTTGCTTCGCAGCCCCCGTTGCGCCCCTTGGAATGATCCCGTGGAGGGCGGTCACTGCAGGTAGGTCACTTCGTGTCATCCCGCCATATCCTTTGTTTGTCAGGGCAGCTCTCGCTGGTGCACATTCCCACAGGGCGTGCTCCGTGACTTCTGTCGTCGTCTGGCATCGATGGTCGCAGACGTCGCACGCAAGAGACGAGCTTTCCACACCCTCACGTTCATTTAATTGCTTCCGCGTAAACCTTCAATGAAGGACCACCCCTTGTTCAGGAAGGGTAAGACCCCTAACGGCCCCCTCTCCTCGTCGTCCTCTCGCTCCCAGTACAGTGCAACAATCTCATTGGCTCGCTGCCACAGCAGTGGGGAGGTGAGGCTCTCTCGCACCAGGCAGTTCACCGTGTTGTGTCTTCGCTTGTGGATATGCTGTGTGTCCAGGTAACAGCACATAGAGCACAGCCATCGGGGATCTCATCCTGAAGCGCGGCCCCTACAGGGAAGTCACCGTCGCTGTACAGAGCTTCCTCAGCTGGTTGTCAGACAGCGCAGCGTAGGTCGTACCGTATAGACAGGATGCCCGTCAGCATTGCCGTTCCCAAAGCTTAGTGGCAATGCACCAAGCCGGGGCAAACGGCCTTTGGCGGAATGTAGCTTGTCCAAACTATGCTTCCCGTTCATGTTCAGGATCACGCCAAGTGCCTGATCCCCTTCGTCACTCTGAACGATGAGCCTGCGCACTTCAACCTAGGGCTGCTCTCATCCTTCGTGAGAAAGCTTGTGACTTGTTAGAGAAGGGACTTGGGATCAGGTGTCACAGAAGGGGAAGAATTGAACCCAGAACCTAAGCGTACTTGGGCACGTAATCTCGATCTTCCCTTCCCGGAATTAATTGTTTTACAGCATGTATTTGCTTAAGTACAAAAAAGAAAAAGAAAAAGAAAAAGAAAAAGAGAAAAGAAAAGAAAGGGAAGAATAAAAAAGAAAATAATAAGAAAGGAAGGAAATTGAAGGGAGCGGGGGTGGGCACAGTGGAGAATGGAAATTCATCAGGCCCTTACCCCTCCCTCCTAAGAATGAATAGCTACAAAAAAAAAAAAAAAAAAAAAAAAAAAAAAAAAAAAAAGAGAGAAAGAGGAACTGGCCGTTGTTTGTACGTGCCGGGTAAAACCTGGAGAAGTTTGTCAACCCGAAACACGTTGCCAACGTTCCCCTTTTGTTTAGACAAGTCAAAGACTCGTTCTTGCAAAAGAGGAACTGGCCGTTGTTTGTACGTGCCGGTCCATATAAAAAACGCCCTCCGCCCTCCCCTCTAAATGTAAAGTGAATCATTCCTTTTGTTCCTTTTCCTTTTTTTTTTTTTTTTTGAAGAGAAGGGTCCGGGCAAAATTAAAGTGGTCTTGAACCAAACTAAAAAGGGAACTGCACGGCTGTCTAACAATGAACCTTCTGAGAGGTTAGTCTCGTATACCGATCTGCGAGATTCTCGGCATACAGGCCACATAAACCAGCTCTAGCTGGCACCCGCTGTTGGTGAGCATGGTCTGGAGCAACGCCAACCAATGCATAGTGGTTGCGTCCAGAGAAAAGCCACGAGTCACGTAGCCGATGACTGCCTTGTTGTCGCACTGTGCTATAACCCTCGCGTTATTTTCACGCTGAGTTATCCAGTGGACCAAGCGAACCACCCCGAACAGCTCCTTCAGGTGTATGTCCACACCCGATAGGCAAGGTGGGAACACACCATAGACAGCAGTGCCTCCATACACAAAGCCCCAACCCACAGCGCTCGCGTCCGACACCCTTGAGTAGCCTTGCCAGAGGGGGACGCCAAGCCAGCCAGTCGTTAGCCCTAACGACCGCAAGCAGCTTAGTCATAAGCTGACGCACCGAATCATCGAGCTCCACCGGAGTCATCCACAGCTGTTTCCCAGCCACACGACCCTGCGACGCCACCAGTGACATCCACTTCAAGATCACCGCCAACTCGGCAAAGGGGGACAGAGTGACGTATTGGCGCCAAATCAGGATACCCGCCAACTTCCACCAGGCCCTGACCGGGGCCTTCCGTTCCGCCAATAATTGAGCGGCAGGCCCATCAACCTTGCACCCAAGCGGGGTCGAGACGCCAACGGCTCGCGACCAGGTCAAACTCCAGCCCCAGCGCCACCAACCTCCTGGAGGCTCGCCTCGTTCGCCTAGGGGGATGGAGAACTGGAAAAAGAAAGCCCGGTAATCGAACTCACAGGCCCAACTCTGCGACAGCACCCCGTCGATGATGTCCCTGTATTTCGCTGCTCAGCGATCTGAGCGAAGACCAAGCGGAGACTCTCCGCATTGGTTTGGACCTCACTGAGGTCTGGTGATGGAGAGGACTCCACCTCCGGGTCCGTCTGGACCAAAGCTTCACCAAGCTTTTTAACCGCCCAAATGCATGGGGGGCACACCCACTGGGTGGAATCTTCCACTGGAAGAAACGCCTGACTTAGGGGTGGCGGGCAGCGAGAGGACAAACATGTCCTCTGCCCTTTAGCGCCACACCTCGCACAGTGCACCGCAGTGTCACCGTGCGAGGTGTCGCACTCCTCGAAGATGCAATCCGCGAGGTGAGGGGCGCGAGTGCTTCCCGATGGGTACTCGAGGTCCGCGTATTGGACCAGATCATCCCAGTCTAGTGCCGTCATTTTTGTTTGTACGTGCCGGGTAAAACCTGGAGAAGTTTGTCAACCCGAAACACGTTGCCAACGTTCCCCTTTTGTTTAGACAAGTCAAAGACTCGTTCTTGCAACATTTATAAAAAAAGGGGGGGAACGTTTGGCTTATTTTTCTTTTTTTTTGGCAAGCCGGCTGAAGTCGCATCAAAGCTGCCTTGTCTCTTTCTTTTTTTTTTTTTGCGGTAAAAAAACTACTATTTTTTTTTTTCTTTCTTGTTCAAGCAGAAAAGAAACAGTAATAATATTCTGTTCAACAAATGGGAATATTAACGCCGTGAGGAAGGGAGAAAAAAAAAAAAAAAAAAGAAGAAGAAGAAGAAAAGCAGTTTCTTCTTTAGGTGGTGGGGATAACATGGAAGAATATAAGAAATACATCTTATTTTTTTTCTTGTTCATGCAAAAAAAAAAAAAAAAAAGAAAAAAGGTGGTTCTGAAATCTTTTTGGAGGAAGGATTTTTTTCCAAGGACAAAGCACATGGCGGAGGTGGGGGTGTTAAAAAAAAAAACGAAAAGAAAAACAATATTTCTGTTAACGGAAGGGGAAGAGAAAAGAAAAAGAAACCGGTACGAGGGCGTTCTAGCGCCCCGTAAAAAGTCTCTGCCTTCCCTTTGGAATGCGAGAAAAACAAACTAGTCCGGCGCTCCATTTTTGTTTGTGCGCACAAGCGGCAAAAAAAAAAAAGAAAAAAAAATGGGGTTTTGAATGCAACACTAGGTGGCGTTAAGCGTGCAATGAAGCACGAACTACCTACTTGATTACAGGGGCTCCTCGGCCGAGCAGTAGCTTCTTCTGCGTTCCGCGTCGTGTCCTTAATGCGTGCGGTGTGCTCAACCCTAGCCGGGGCGTCCCGGGTAACCAAGATTCTGCGCTCGTGCAGTTTGCTGCCTGTTCGTCACCCTGAGCATCTGCGTTACGTTCTTCCACTCGGGCGCTACCGGTGATGACCGACGAGGAGGTCAACAGCGAACAACACATCTGATGTACTTCTTATATTTCCATGTTATCCCCACCACCCTTAAAAAAAAGGAAGAGTCTTTTAAAAAGTTCCTGTAAGTACAAATCATTAGCACCCCCCTTTTCACAGCATCTTTTTCCTTTCCTTTTAAAAATAAAAAATAAAGAGAAGTGAATGCGAAGGAAATGTTTTCACGGCGAAATTACAGCGGTGTTTCTTAAAAGATAAAGATGCACGCCGCCACCTCTCTGTTGTAAATAATACAAAAATGCCCCCCCCCCCCCACCCCCTCTCCCCTGGTATATCTGAAAGGTTTCTTTTACTTTTCTTTCTGGATTAGGAGAGTATGGGGAGGGGGGAGGGCTACTTTTGTTTCTATCACAACATGTTTTAAAAAAAGAAACCCCCCCCCCCTTTTCAAAAAGAAAAAGAGTCGGCTGACCGGTTCTGCAAGCCGTTTTAACTTCAAAAAATCTTTTTTTCTTGGTGAGAGATATAAAGCGTATTGCGTTTTATGTACTAAAGAAAAGGTAGTCTGCGATTTTAGTGGTGCCATGCAGTATGTGACACAGGGACCACTCTTGTGAAGCTGTGCTCCGAGACCTTTTAATACCTGTGGTAGAAAGCCCCGTAGAAAGTAAAAGTGGAGAGGTAAAGAAAGCTTTTTGAAATAGGGAGAGAGGACACCAACCGGAGAAAAAAAAAAAGAGACCTTGTAGCAGAAGCTACGAAAGATCCTCAACATGGTTCAAGACGAGCTCTGTGAAGTTTTCACGCGTTGTAATGACCCGCATCCGCACGTACATAATGGGGAGCTTCGTCCTTACATTGTTTTCTATGTTTTTCATTTCTGTAGTGTTTGGAACACAACTCCCTCCAAGCGAGCACCGAGCGTACTGCAGAACCAGGTGCAGCCCATCACCCCATTCGTCAAAAACCGAACGCAGCTTGTTGATGAAAGGCGACAGTTCATCTAGATAAGTCAATCCGCTGATCCTCTTCTGCTCGTCTGTCAATCCTCGGAGCCAAATGGTATCGATAAGCAAAATAAGAACAGGCACGATCAAAGGGTTCATCACATGATGCGGAATGTGGTCGATGGCCTCTCGCAACGGGTGGTCTAGTGCCGGGTCGCAGCTTGTAACCGCATGCGACATAAATGTTATGATGCTGTCGGTGGACTCCGACCACTCAGGCTGTTTGATTAAACACAACAGATTGTCGGAACCTGTAACTACTTGCGGGGCGTTGGGGTCGGCCTCCGAGTCAAAAGTCAGTTTCACAACTCTTCCAAGCAGCATTGCGGTCATGAAAAACGACTTATCCCTTGTTTTTCTGCTGATGTGCATGGCAGCATCTGCATATGACGCTGAGCAACCGCTTTTTCCATCGAGGAACGCAAACACCACCCGTAGCAGCAACATCATGCTGTCCGCCCTGTAAGTTCCCCGTGCGTCTGTGCTAAGTATCTTTGGTGTGAACTTCTTGGTGTACATGTGGCCTTTCACCGCTAGCATTGCTAGCAGAGTTGATATGCTAACTTTGTTGTAAACGTCAACCTTTGTCCATGCGATGGCCGCGTGGTTGTGTTTCCCCAACAAGATAAGCTTGAAAGCAAGCGCAGCATTGTATATGCTAATGAGGGCAAGCGAATTACATTCAATCCGTCGTTTGCTTGCTTCCATAGCGCCCACTGCTCCAATGTACAGGTCTCTGTTGTTGAGCAGTACCGCAAGGTCAATGACGGGCAAGAATTCTTTAAGGGGCATGCTTTGCACCCTGGTGTATTTATTGCTTAATACCCATGTCAGCCATGGGAGTGACCGCTCGTTGGCTCCCAGCTGTTCGAGTTCATTGGCAGATGTTTTACACCACGATTGGATGAGAGATAAGCCGCTTTTCTTCATTCCAAGCACGACATTGAGGTCCAGTAGCATGTGTTGCCATTCGTCTTGGTGGCTTGATGATGTGATTTCGTATTTTGCCTCGGAGTCGCTGGTGTTGTCGAAATCTTGTTTCTTCGATGTGCTTTCCTGCGGAATGGATGAATCTTGCAAATCGATCAGTGTGTTGAGCAACTTGTGTGCCTCAAAAAAGTTCTGCTCGGACCATGCCTCGTCAAGCGCGCGCTCATACCACTCCTTCGCTTTTAACCGTCTATCAGCCTGGTGAAAATGGCACGCGATGATCGCATCCTCCAAGTGAAACGAAACTTGCTGTTGCTCCATCACAGTGGCGATGTGCAAGTGTGCTTCCCTCCTCTCCGATACGAGCATGTTGTTCTGCAGCACCTTCGGGAGGAGCATCGAGGAAAAGCACAGTTTCTGTCTTTCAGTCACCTTCAGAACCTTGCTGCCGATGAGCTGCGCGCACATCTTCTGCGATTTCTCTGGTGTCATCTCACTTTCGAAGAGCCGCGTGACAAGA
Source organism: Diplonema japonicum (assembly GCA_964019335.1). Lineage (NCBI taxonomy): Eukaryota > Euglenozoa > Diplonemea > Diplonemida > Diplonemidae > Diplonema > Diplonema japonicum. The sequence goes on from OZ025696.1 coordinate 302,177, forward strand.
CGGCTGTCGATAAGATGCTCCATCAAGCTGAGAACCTTTAAGAACCTGCTGACAGATTCACCCAACTTGAGCATGATGTGGTCCAGCTGTCTCGTCACAATCGCAATAATCTGCGGCAGTTGTGCAAGGTAGCTGCCTATATTGTAGTCCTTGTCGACTAGCACCGTGACACCAACACTATTCCCCAACAGATCCTGCTCGATCAGGTGGTTGATGATAATTTCAGCTAGAAGCGGGCTGCCCTCGCTGTTCGTGAAGATCAAGTCGCTAAGATCAGTGTCCACCTTAGGTGTTTGAATGTAATGTCTGTAGTGCAGAATTGCGTCTGCTTTAGTCATGGGACCCAATTCAACGATCTCGCACTCCTGAGTGTCCAACCACTTCTGTGTTTTGCAGCCGCCGCGTCCTGTGCTGCCTGACAAGTCGGAGCACACAGTAGTTTGTGCATCCCCGAACCCTGTAGTGAAACTGCATACCATTACTACTTTATGGGTGACCCTCCTTACACTTTCTTGAATCAGGTTTAATGACGTCCAGTCCATCCACTGAATGCCGTCGATCATGATCGCGATCCCCCTGGTGCTGAGCGTCTTGCAGTGGCTGGTGAGGGCAGCCTCGAGAAGTCGCACCACATCTTCTGTGGTTTTCGGTTTGAGACCGACACCGCTTTGCAGGTTGTTAACGAGGTACTGAAGATCTGCACCCAGCGTGTTGAGCCACCCGGAAGAGCACACCTCGCCTTGTCGTGTTGCGTAGTCGTCTTTCCTTGGGGAGTTGGTGGTGTGTTTAAAAGCGAGACAAGTGAGCAGGGTCTCGATGCCGCCTAAAACGCGTGTCTCTTGACTGAACGAGATTAACAAACATGGGTGCTTAAAGTTATGAACGCAGTAAAGCAAAAAGGTCGTTTTGCCCACACCAGGATTTCCCTTTATGGCAAGCACCTTGAATGTGCTTGATTTGTACATCGAACACAGGAGTTCGTCAAGTTTCGTGATCTCCGTGGTGCGGCCTACCAGTGAGTCGAGTTGCTGGGATCCTGTTCGCACAAGCTTGACCGTTTCTCCTCCGATCGTGGACCGCTTTCTGTTGCTTTTGAACCACAGCTCGTTGGTGGCGGCAACGGTGCGCAGGTTCTTCGAAGACGGAGCACAGCCTCTAATCAATGGGTCCTGTTCTACCGTCAGTAACCCATTACTTGCATCGGAACTACACGTCTGCAAATTTACCGCCGAGTTGCATTTAAAGTCAGCAGGTACCACGGACATCGTGTCGCACATTGCTATGGTCACAGGTTCACTTATGCCCTTCAGGCTAACGGTGGTCGTTTTAAAACTGTATGCACTCTTAACCACGCGCAACGTGGCCTCGTCCACCACAAGGGATGACTCCTGTGATGTGGCCCCATGTGTCATCAGCCTGGCGGCAAGGTTGACGGAGTTGCCGAGCAACGTGTACTCCGCCCTGGTGTCGTTCCCCAGCACACCGCAGAACACCCTCCCGCTGGTGATCCCGATGCTTATCTTAAACGCGGGCTGGTTTCGTATTAGTTCTAAAGCAAGTGCTGTGCTCCTCATTGCATCATCCGCATGCACATGACCAGTGACGCCAAAACAAATAAGCGCGAGGAGACCTTTGTCATCGAAGAGCACTTTGTTCAAGCTACCACCGTACTGGGAGGTGAATGTTTGCACTGCCTCGCAGATAGTAAAGAGATCGCTGGCGCTACCGGAGGTGGGGGTCGGCAGGTTGCAGAACTTCACGAACATAGTGTTGATCATGCGGGTCTCGGGTCTGAGCCTTTTAATCCCTTTAGGAACGAAGCCACGGTAAAAAACAAGCTGTTTTTTTGACAACACAATAGAACACTTCTCAGACAAGTTGGGAGAATCCCCAGCAGGACTAAACGGCGGGCTAAGAAGAAGCGAGCCATCCCCTGTCTTTGTACCGCCGTACGTGTTGGTCAGGTGGCTTTGACAAGAGGAATGAACCAATACATGGCCTGCCGGACATGATTCGCAGGCGTTGCAAGAGTGATTCCAGACTTCGCCACTGTGGAGGACCATCCACTTGTTCTTGTGTCCACCAGTGATCACATGCAGTATGGTGCCGTAGGAGATGCCTAGTTTAATGCTAAGCTCGATGGTGTGGTTCATGAACTGCATTTCTGAGTTTTCGACGGCTTTTAAAATGGCTGTGGCGCAGTTGACGCAGAGCTGCGAGTTATTGTCGTTGGTGGGCTGTGTGAAGATAGCCATGATGGCGTCGCCAGAGAACTGAATGGTGTCACCGCCGTACTGCTCTATGAGTGCTATCATCTTGCCGAAGAACATGTTCAAGATGTTTGAGATTTTCTCCCCTCCCTCTGCAGAGCTTGACGATCCCAGGAGCCCTGTCAGCCTTGTGAAACCTACGATGTCCAAGGACAGGACCGCCCCTTCCCTCTCGAAGGTGTGTGATGCCAGCGACGTCAAGCCCGCCAGGTACGGAAAGACCCATTTCGGGATAAAGTTGCTGTACTCTGAGAGAGTTGGAGAGTCCGCCTCCTTCTGTGTCGAGTCGATGACGCAGTCCGAGTTATTTGACCCTGCGATTAGATCAGCAATTGCCTTGCCGCTCATTCTTTCTTTTTTTTTTGTCCTGTTCTTTTGTATCAAGCGATGGGGGAAAAAAAAAAAAGAAAAAAAAAAAAAGTTCTCTCAAAGATTAGAAAACTCTTTTTTTTTTTTTTTCCTCGTCAATAGGAATTTTTTTTTCTTTCTTTTTCTGAAAACGACAATTGACGAAAAAATAGAAGAAGAAAAAAAAAAAAAAAAAGAGAGAAAATCGAAACAAATCGTAGTAGTAGAGGGGGAAAGGGGAGGGAGGGGGGAATTTCTTTTCTCCTCCTTAACAACCATCAAGGGAAAAGAAAGAAGAAGGGGAGGGAATCAAAAAAAAGGGGGGGGGAAAGGGAAATGAGAATCTACCAGAAGAAAAAAGAAAAATATATATCAAAAATTTAAAAAAGAAAAAAAAAATAACAACACATGAAAGAACTGGCTATCATTTTTTGTTCCATATGTACAACCAAGATTCTATTCTCAGGGGCCATTCTCTAACCACCTTTAGAATCGTATTTCGTTTGTCTCTTTTCAAGGAGTCATGTCTAAATCCTCATTTAACTCATCAGAAAAACACAGTGAAGCAGAAAGGCTAACACTTTCGCGCTGCTGCGCTATATCTTTCAGTATATTTTCAAGCGGGTTGAGCTTTGCTGTTTGCAACCAAGATAATGCTGCGTTCATCTTACTTATCCGATCATGTAGAAGCCGGTTCTCCTCGACCAGCTCAGCCTTCGTTCGGGCATCTGAGACCTCCGATCGAAGCTTTCTAAGTTCCTCTTCCAAGGCCTGTTTCTCATCCACAATGCAGTCATTTCCTTTCCTTATGGTGCCCAGCGGAACTCTCTCCTTGCCCCTCATGGGGTCATTCAGGACCTCCATTTTACTTTTTTTTTCTTTTTTATTATTCAACCTATTTCCCCCCATTTTGTCCCCCCCCCCCCCCATCAAAGCCTCTTGTTGAAGCCAAAAAAAATCCTTCCTCGACTCCTTCAACACAAGGGAGCTTCTAAATTTTTTTTTCTTTCCGAAGCTACTCTAAAAAAAAAAAATATATATATATGAGTTAAAGGAAGTCTTTGTGAGACGCCCCCTTGTTCTCATCTTCTACCTGCACCTATCCCCTTTCAGCAGCGGTTTCTCCTCCTTTGGTGGTCTTGCCGGCCTTCTCCCCAGCCTGGCCGCTCTTTCTCTTCGTTCTCTTGCCCATTGTCCTTTCAATGCCTCTAGGTCATGCTTGGTCTTCGGTGATGCAAATATCGCCCTCCTGTTCCATCCGATCACCGCCTTTGTCCTCCCGATGGATCGTAGTGTGTGCACCCTTGTGCACGGCTCAGCTGGGAAGGCCCTCCTTCCTTTCACCTTCTTCAGTACCCTCCCTAGCTCCCATGTGTGCCAGATCTTCTTCATCAGTCCATGCAATCTCCTCGCTTTCTGCTGTACTTCTGCGAGATCCCCCAGCTTCCCTCCAAGGGTCTTCCCGGTCACGTTCTCGAAATCCAGTGCCAGCTCCACCGTCGACACTGACGTGTTCCTGCTGCCTGCATACCAGCGCAGTTGCCGCATCCACCTCAGCACCTCCTTCGTGTACTCCCGTAGGACATCCCCTGCCGGTAGCTTGCCGAAGTCCTTGTCCGACGGTACTGGGTGTTCTTGACCTTGTGTGATCTCCAGCCACTGGTGTGTGTGGTACACCTCCTGCCTCTTCGCTTGTAGGGCTGCGTCCCGCTCCCCCACCACCGCCAGCAGGTACCTCTGCGTTCCTTCGAGCCTTTCCCTGACATCCTTCCCTGCTCCCCTTGGCAGGATGCCATGCAGCTTCGTACACGGTAAAAAAGAAAAAGATGTCTTTGAGGGAACCTGCAGTATGTGACAGGATCGCCTAACACAATCAACTCATCTAGTGTTTGATCCCTTCTTGTCGTGGTAGTGCCTTAGGCCCGTCGTGGTAGTGCCTTGTAGTATCTCATCAGCAGCTTGGGCGTGAAACCAATTAGCGAGTTGTTGAGGATGCAATGAGTTCGTAACTGTTCCTCTAGGATAGGGTGGGTGACCTTCGGGGATGCGAAGACCGGTCGAGTGGAGTACCCAGTGATGGGATGGCTGTGGAGCCCTAGGGTACGCAAAGAGTGTACTGATTTCTCAGGTTCTGCTGGAATCAGGTGACTCCCCGTGCCTTTTTGTGGTGAATCCTGTCCAAAACTCTTAGGATTCCGCCGATTTTTCTTGCCCAGCTCGCTAGGTCTTCACCATCCATGTGGATCCTTTCTGTTGCAATTAGGTCGACTGCAAGTTCCGCCTTGGACACCTGCCCACCGTCCTTGCCCCACTTGAGGGCTTTCAGCCATTTGAGGATAACGGGATTAGGCCTGGGAAGTACTTCTTCGCCAGCCCGTTCTTGTGGTACCAAGTGAGAGGTTTCGGGGTTAAGAGGTTCCCTGGCTGGAAAGGTCTAAAAAAAAAAAAAAAAAAAAAAAAGATTGTACCCCATGGAAATGGGGGGGGGGGGGGGGAATATTGTGCGTCCTGTGAAAGATAAAATATAAAAAAAAAAAAAAAAAAAAAAAAAATTAGAAGTTCCCGTTAATGAAGCAGTTTGTACCCCGACGGAGGTTGGCAACGACCTCACGGAGAATGGCATCCTCCGAACTGTGCTCTTCGATAACGGAGTGGTCGGACATGTGATATTTCTCTCGATACTCATTGCTCCAACCCCAGGTGCATGGGTGCAACGCATCAAGCTGGTAAAGGTACATGGCAGCACCGGAAATAGTCCAGGTGTCAACCGGGCGGATGATATTTTGTAGACGAGGGGCAACGATGGGAGACCTGTCCTCTCCGGGAACTGTGGACACGAGGCAGCGAGCCGTCAGAGATCGCGATGCCACTGCAAGACGGTGAGAGATATCAATGCACTTTCCTATTGCAGTGACGTAAGCACCCATGATGCGGCCAACTACCCCGTACTCTATAACCCCGTTGCAAAGACCTGTTTCGAGACGATACCCGTTGCCTCGAAGAAGTGCTGCGAACTGAAAAGAGTTCTCGACGTATTCAGGGCACCTCCCTGTCGCGTTCCATTGCAAGTACACAGCATTCGAGATAACCGTAATGACCCCGCCATAGCAGCGTTCCGCGGCCACATGAACAACATCTACCGCAGACGACATTGAAGCAGCGATGTGTGTTGATCCTGATTCGCTTAGATAACTTTCTTCATCTGCAAATGTGACCAAGACACACCCTGCCATAATGTTCCTTGTCCCTAATTGGTAATTTCGCATGGACAGTCTTCTTGGAAGTGAGGATGATTCCCCATCGTTCTCCGTATCGCTGTCGAACACAGAGTGTTGTTCGCTTGACGGTGAGTTCAAAGGAGACACCACAGTGCTGCTGGTTCCTTTTTGCAAAGGCTCGATCAGCCTTCTTATACATGTCAGACGATGCATCTCGTTATCTGGTACGACTAACGACACGTTAATTAGTTTTGAACCCACCAGCTGGCTTCCTATTGGTATCACCTCCGTCTCTGCGACAAGAGATGCTTCGATTGTTCCCAGGATTTCATGCGATATAGCGGCGCAGCCAGCAACGCAGAGCCTGACAATTGCCTTCAAACAGCACCCTGATTCTGGTGTCACGCACGGCATCCCTGTGAGGTAATCACGGCTCTCCGATAACGTTCCCGAAATAATTCCGATTTTCGTTCGGATTCCGTGTGCCGCGATGGACTTGAGGTTCGGGGACCAAGCGAGATGCGACAGGTTATTCTGCAGCATTAGAGCAAACTGCAGCCCGTCCATTGCCGTCGCAAAGACAATTATACTGTTCTCGCCGATGAGTCTTATAAACTTGCCGTTAAATATCTCGGTGCAGTTCGCCACGCACGACGTCAGCAAAGCTGTGTTGGCAGCCATCTCCTCAGGTATTCTGTTCCATAAGGAATTCGTGTTCACAACAGTCACATCCAGTATGGTGTACTGTGACGGGTTATCGTGAAAACACGAGTGCCCGTGTCTCGCTTCCGGGATTGGGTTGTTTGCGTGGGGCATTACAAAGCTCGGGATGAACGGTTTGAAGATTTCCAGGCTTACCAGGCAAGAATGGAGGGTTTTAACTTCGTCTTCGTCCCTTCCTCCCAAGAGGGTTCTGGCGTACGGGAGGTCGAAGGACGATAGTGCGGAAAGGACCTCGGAGAAGCCTTGCGCATGTTGGGGGTGTCCGTTCAGTGATTTTCTACCTGTCATGACGCCTCCAGCAATGAAAGCTTGCCCGCCGACACCCAACGCCATCATTGCGATGCCCAGCCCCCCCCCGAAATACACCCCTAACACGCACAAAACGGTGCCCCACATCACCATGAAAGCTACGGCATAAGAAATCTGCTTATCGGTCAGAGTGGGCATTTCGAGCTCACCCCCCCCCCCCCCCCCCCCTCCTTATTATTATTTCTTTTTTTTTTTTGGAGAGTAAAGTGTTTTAAAAGTCTTTTAAAAAAAGAAGGAAAAAAAAAGGGGGAGCTCCAAAATCCGGAGTTCTTTTTTTTTATTAAATTTCTTTTATATCAAAAAAAAACAGAGGAGAAGGAGGAAGGGGGGGGGGGGTGTGTAGAAATAGAAAAAATAAAAAAAAAATTAAAATCGTCGTATATGGTATGTAGTATTCACATGATATAAGAGCAGCGGGGGGAGGGGGTGAAGGAAAATCATGTGAAGCACGGGGCAAGGTCAGCCCACACCTTGTCCACAGGCTGTGAAGAGTCAATCGTTGTCAGCTTGCCCAGAGCATTGTAGTATTCAAGAACAGGGCGGGCTTTCGAGTTGTACAATGCAAGCCGGGTCTGAATGGCATTTGGGGTATCGTCTGAACGGTGGGAGTACTTCCCTCTCTCGATGAGCCGTTCTTTCAAGACGGCGTCGGGAGCTTCAAGGTTAATGACTTTCGCACACTCGTGAGCCATTCTTTCGAAATTTATAGCTTGTGCCAAATCTTTCGGAAAGCCCTCGATAACTATCGTCTTGTCGCAGGACTGCCGTGAAGCAATTTCCTTCTGTAAAAGCGATATAACGACACTGGAGGGTACGAGCTTTCCCGTGTCAATACATTCTGAGACCTCCTTCCCCACATCGGTCCCGAGCCGGACTTCTTGCCTCATTAAGTCGCCTGCAGAAATGTGCACACAACCATATTCTTCTACTACGTTCGAACATTGTGTTCCTTTTCCACTTCCCGGGCCGCCCAGTATGAATATTATATGGGGCCGCTTTGCTTCTGCTGTGACACCTCCTTTGACAGCTTGGAGACGGTTAATGAGGAAATCGACAGGGTGGTTGGGCTTGACTTGAACCAGCTCTGCCGTGAGGACTTCTATGAGATCGTGCACTTTGTGGTCCACTAAGAATTCTTGAGCGGAGTTCAGTTTTCTTATTTTTTCATCCATTTTTTTGTGTTTTTTTTTTTTTTTTTCCCCTTTAAAAAAAAAAAAAAAGGTTTTGCGGGATGAATTAGTAAAATACTAAATATAAGGGGCTACACACTGTCCCCTTCCATCACCAACCCGTTCAATGGGCTTGCGCCCTTTACCTTGACGCGGTGCTTGGTGAAGAGGACTTCTCCGTTTCGGTTTACGTCTATCCGGCGTTCTTTGCTTTCGAATGCGCTGCCGTGCCGGCCTTTCTTCTTGAGGTGTAAGTGGAGGTCCAGTCCCCCAAGCCGCCCGCCCTTGAGATCTAGCATTGGGACGAGACTTGGTGTAAACATTTTTCTCTTCTCCCTATCATATATTAAGGTAAACAAAGACAAAACCGCAATTTTTCTGATTGGGGATAAAAAAAAAAAAAAAGAAATCGGAGGCTAACAGCCCGTGTCACAACTACTTTTTTTCTTTTTTTTTTTTTTTTACAACGTTAGTAAAAGGGGGAGCGAAAGCCTGGGGCAATTAGTTATGTTCTCACCAACACCCTTCTTGATTGATTTTGATGACCTTGTCCATCTGGGCACCTTTAGAAGAGAGGTAGCCCGACCACCTGGCGTAAAGTTCAGCAGGAAACTGAGGAGTGGAAGAGAAAAAATAAATGAAATCATCTTTCTCTTCCGGAAGCGTCTGCACACACGCGTACACCAGCGTGAAGTTGTAGTTCTGGTCCTGGTCAAGGACCCAGTAAGCTGTTGCATCGTTGCCAATTACAGCTTCAGTCATCTTGCCCGCCTCCGAGGCGTTGCGGTTGGGGAACAGAGTGGAGTTGAACATAGTGATGTGGGGGTTCTTCGGGGACTCCTTCCTGCAGTTGAAGACGTCACTGTATGTACCGTCGTTGTTGGGCGTCTGGTGGTACCTCACACAGTTGCAGCCGGTGGTTGCAACAGGGATGTCATGCGAGTGCATCTCGTACCAGTTTGGGACCGCCTCGAACGCCTTCATGTCAAACATACTCATTGTCGTGTGGTTCGCGATGTCCCAGTACCCAGGACACTTCGCACCCGACGCAACACCCGCCAAGGCCAGTACCGTGAGAAGGCTTTTGTGTATCGACATGTTTCTTCTTTTTTTTTCTTTCTCTTGAAGGACCTTGTACCGAAAACCTGGGGGGGGGGGGGGAATAAATTCACGGTACGGTGAACCTCAAATCGATGCTCCTTCTGCTGTTTTCAAACCCCTCGTCCCCCAGTCCCGGCGACCCTGAGCAGTGGTAGGTTCTATGCGAATCGAATACTATGAAGCAGCTGTCGTCCATGCCCGGAAGGTAGCACCACACATGCTCCGCTGAATGAAGCAGCGCAGTCTTGTCCGCGGCAGGGTGGAGTCCTGGGAATGTGTCGGGGGTGATGTCAGTGGTGGTGACTGGCGGAAGAAACACAAGGGAGTTAACCGGTCCAGGGGGGCACGTCTTCGGCAGCCATATATTTAAAAACGTAGGATTCTCGAACTTCGATGCTTCAGTAAGATTGTGCACTGCTGCCTCGTCTAGGTCTCGGTGGGCCATTGTCCCGTATGCCGCGCTTCCTTGCGAAGGGTGTCTTGTTATCAGCGATCGGTACTCCGACGGGCCGAGGTTCAGGGCTTCCTTCACGACGCTCCAGAGCTCGTGTGGATCGCCGCCCCTATCCCACCACGCCTTGATCCGTGTGTCGTTCCGCACAGCGGCAAAACCTTTTCTTTTTGCTTCTCTCACCGCCTCACCAGCGGTCACCACTGTGTCTACCTCCACCTCCCGCGTCTTCACGTTGAAGCTCCCGTTGCTGTACACCACGGATGCTAGGCTGCGGGTTTGCATGGTTCCTCTTCGTTTTTCTTTTATAACCCGTATAGAAAAAAAAAAAGAAAAAAAAAAAGAGAGATGGGGGATATTATAGAATAAGTTTTTTTTTTTCCCCTCCTTTCCATTCTTTAGGCAGAGAAGCAAACGTCGACAGCTGTGGCAGTACCGTTTGAGATCAAACCTAGAATGGTGGGCGCGTCTGTGTGTTGAGGCGAGCCGCAGGAGCCCACGCGGGCAGTGAAGCCGCGTGATAGAAGATTTGCGATGAATTGCTGCGGGCCCCCATCCATGCCGACAGAGATCTGCGCAAAGATCCCGTCAGTATGTACTGGATAGAGCGTGCCCGGGGAGGAGCGAAGCAACTGGTCCTGTAAGGTCCATTGCTTATAAACGAGGAACCGTTTGACGCCTTTTTTCGGAGGGAATAGAATGTCGAATCCCGCCTCCGCGACAGGCGTTGTGACTAAGTTGGGGGACAGCGAGCTCATCTGTTCAACCTCTACCTCCGTCCACGGATTGTGTCGGCACAGAACATCGTAAACATTGCTGTCCTGCGTGGAAAGTAAACAATTTCTGTTCGTTGTTGCAACTATCGACCGCTTGAACCTTACGCGTGAGGACAACGTTGGGTTGAAGCATTTCGTGAGCATGACAAGTTTTTCGGACTCGATTTTGCTATCGACGACGGTGGAGAAACCCCCCGATGCAGCATGGGTGAACGATGAAGCACCCACACCACCCGTGTCGATTTCGATTAACTCATTGCCCTCCGACGTCGTGACAACCTCCCCGATAGCTCGTGCACGGTGCACCGCTATCTTAATCCCAGACTCCAATACATACACGTCATATCTCATCTCTTTAGGAACGGTGGATATCTCCCTCCCGCATCTTAGCCCTTCATCCACCGTCGGTTTCGTCAGAAATCTTTTGTTAGGAATCAGCACTTTTGACACCCCGCATAGGAACCCCGTGCGTGTTGTTGATTCCAGACCGAAGCACGACCCTTTACGAAAACGATATGCATCATTGGAGAAAAATGTCCTGTCGTTCAAATTCGAGAAAAGGACAATGCCGGGAGACATGGTGTGCAACACTTCATATGGCGTCCTTAAGACAAGCGGGTTCACGCCGTTTAGGTTCTGCGTCCCGGCGGGGAGCAGCGTGATATGCAGAGTGGGGTTCAAACAAGCCACCAAACGAGACCCCGGACTGTCTGTGAGAAAAACCCGAAGTCCTATGGACGCAGCGTACACCGCCCACAAGAAAGATTCAAACGAAGGTTCCACCGTCAGGTCGGCATGGACCGCGTGGTATATTCTTTTCCCCGATCTCCCGGCGGACCTTCTGGCGAACTCATACGTTGTTGTTAATTTGAATAGGGCGGCCTCTGTCGGTGGGGCTGTTCCCGGGAATTTTCCGATTTTCACACCGTCGACCATGCTTGCTGTTCTTCCCGTGCACAGCCGGCCTTCTACAGAGCTGAAACCCCTCACGACAAAATCTTGCACAGTCACCTCACCGACAGCACTGCCTCCGTTATCCTCAACGGGAATTTCAAGCACATTCTCACTTCCCCTAGCAGGCTCAAAAAACGGTGTTGGGACTGGAATCAATACAGCCTCCGCATCTGCGCTCACTGATATCGGGGCAGAGGGGCTCTTTGCGCTTTGCAGTGTGGTCAACGATATCACAAGGAGGGTCAGAAGGGACACGACAGCTGTTTTTATGTTTCGTTTCATGTTCGGGGGTGGGGTACTTGGAGGGTTCTTTTTTGCTACAATAGCGCAAAAGCTGAATAAAGTTCAAAAAAACTAAATGTTTTTTGCTTTAACCATTACTTTTTAGGCAGCATACTGGAAAGTATGACCACCCTGCCTTCCATCACAACACAGTGGTGGGACAAGGAACCTCCTTCACAATCGCCTCCTTCAAAGACAACACAGCTGCCTGTACAGAGTGACGATGATGACCATTGTGCAGTGGGATGTCCGCAGCCTTCAGTGCCCCTTCCCGCTCCCCATCCAGATACATCACACCTGCCGCATTGTACCTCTCCCATGCATCCTCAGACACCTGGTACAGCCACTCTGTGTCGTGCTGGCTGAGCTTCATCTCAGGAAGGCGAAGAACCTCAAACACACGAAGGGGTGTGTCCCTGCCCCGAACAGTGACCTCAGAAAGGACGAGTTTTGCTTCATAAACGAACGCAAGCTCATTCCTCACAGACAGGTCACACGTCACCCCATGGCCGCAGTGCCTGCCGTACCTCTCCAGCAGTGTCGCTGTCACTGCCACCTGCCCAACGACCCCGAACAGCTTCAGCTCATTGTTCCCAATGGGGCCGCAGTGCGCACTCCCACTCGCCAGAGAAGACGACACACGAAGCCTCCCGTCCACTTCCATCAGTGCATCGGCCGCCTTCCGCCCATGACTCACACACCTCTTCGCTGCATTGAAGGAGGCATGTGCATGATCCCCGACCACAACTCCCACAACACCACCGTTTGTTTTCACAGCCTGCAGCACAGTCGCCATGAAGTCCCTGTATGTCTGGGTGAAGGAATCAATGTTGTTTTCCACAGCGGTGTGAGACTCGAGCATGTTCGTCACTGTGTATGTCACAGCCTTCTTGAAGCTAATGTTGTCGTTGAGCGCTGTGATCGACCTCCGACCAGATAGTTGACTGCGGCCCTCGAACGGTACAACCCTAGGTGAACTGATGTTTTCATCACTTTTGGTACTGCTGTCACTAGCATTTTCACTGTTTTCACTGCTATTATCACAACCAAGCTGAAAACAGGACTGCGGGAGGTAAGGGCGATAGACATGGAGGTTTGCAAGGATGCTGTCGAAGGCACTGTGCAGAGGGGGTGGGAGGGGGGTGTCGGAGAGGGTTGAAGCCGCCGCTTCAAGGTCGAACTTGGAGAGGTACTCTGCAGTCCGTTCAGAAGCGGTGATCACGTTCTGCATCGATTGGCGCTCCTTCTGAAGATCCCTGGCAAAGCCACGCGTGAAGTAGTAGTCAAGTAGGAAGAGGGCGATTGACGAGATGAAGGAGTCGAAGGCGATAACAGGACTCCGAGGGCACGGGTTGGCTGTTTCACAATTGCACGGTTCTGCCCTGTCTTCTTGAGGTATCGATGGGAAATGCGCCTCAATGAGGCCGAAACGAAGCCATACCTCGATACTTGAAAGAGACAGCCAGGCCATGCCCATGATGATGAGGTTCCTGTTAACACGCGGCTGTAGGTTGAATACCAGCGCGACGTCGAGAAGGACGATAATGCCAGGCCACATGCGACCATTCACTGTAGCGATCGCTACTAGATCATAAGAAAAGACTGCCGGAGCTGCAGCGTACAGCAAGCATTCCACAGACATGTACCGAATCTTCCTCTCTATGAGCAGCTGTGCTGATATGACTACGGAGTAACACGCTGCTGCCAAGGCAAAGATATTAAGTGGCATTACTGTAAAAGAGATGAGATATACGAAGTGCACACAAAGCATTGTCAGCAACACCTTCTTCCTGAACACTACGAGCGGGTTATCCTCCGGCAACAGCACCCTTCGCAGCACGCAAGACATTTCAGTATCAGGGTACTGTCGCTTATTGAGTGGTAAGCTGGTTGATTGTAAACAAAAAGAAATCAAAAAAACATTAACTTAATTTAAGGCAGCACTGGAAAGCATCTGCCTTCCATCACAACACAGTGGTGGGACAAGGAACCTCCTTCACAATCGCCTCCTTCAAAGACAACACAGCTGCCTGTACAGAGTGACGATGATGACCATTGTGCAGTGGGATGTCCGCAGCCTTCAGTGCCCCTTCCCACTCCCCATCCAGATACATCACACCTGCCGCATTGTACCTCTCCCATGCATCCTCAGACACCTGGTACAGCCACTCTGTGTCGTGCTGGCTGAGCTTCATCTCAGGAAGGCGAAGAACCTCAAACACACGAAGGGGTGTGTCCCTGCCCCGAACAGTGACCTCAGAAAGGACGAGTTTTGCCTCATAAACGAACGCAAGTTCATTCCTCACAGACAGGTCACACGTCACCCCATGGCCGCAGTGCCTGCCGTACCTCTCCAGCAGTGTCGCTGTCACTGCCACCTGCCCAACGATCCCGAACAGCTTCAGCTCACTGTTCCCAATGGGGCCGCAGTGCGCACTCCCACTCGCCAGAGAAGACGACACACGAAGCCTCCCGTCCACTTCCATCAGTGCATCGGCCGCCTTCCGCCCATGACTCACACACCTCTTCGCTGCATTGAAGGAGGCATGTGCATGATCCCCGACCACAACTCCCACAACACCACCGTTTGTTTTCACAGCCTGCAGCACAGTCGTCATGAAGTCCCTGTATGTCTGGGTGAAGGAATCAATGTTGTTTTCCACAGCCGTGTGAGACTCGAGCATGTTCGTCACTGTGTATGTCACAGCCTTCTTGAAGTTGAGGTGCTCAAGCAAACTGTAATTCTGTACCTCTTCCAACGACAGGCTGTTGTCTGTCTCGGGCAGGCTGCGGTCACAGGTGTGCCGATCCGAACTCTTCTGTGAGCCATCCTCACTGCCTGTGCTCTCATCACAACCAAGCTGAAAACAGGACTGCGGGAGGTAAGGGCGATAGACATGGAGGTTTGCAAGGATGCTGTCGAAGGCACTGTGCAGAGGGGGTGGGAGGGGGGTGTCGGAGAGGGTTGAAGCCGCCGCTTCAAGGTCGAACTTGGAGAGGTACTCTGCAGTCCGTTCAGAAGCGGTGATCACGTTCTGCATCGATTGGCGCTCCTTCTGAAGATCCGTGGCAAAGCCACGCGTGAAGTAGAAGTCAAGGAGAAACACACCCATCTGGACCGAATAACTCTCCACGACGTTGAGTACCTTCTTTGGGCAGGGTGGGTCTGCACAGCTACAAGATTCCAATTTATCTTCTTGACTTACTGGCGGGTACCGTGCATTGATGAGGCCGAAGCGAAGCCATTCTTCGACATTTGTGACAGCAAGCCAGATGATGACTGTGATAATGAGGTTCCTGTTCACGTGCGAAGGGACCCTGCACAAAAGTGCGATGTCTACAACTACAACCAAAACAGGCCACTGGCGGTCTTCATTCTTTGCAATGGAAAGTAAGTCAGAGTGGAGCATCATCAGCACAAAAGCGTAAATCGTGACCTCTACGATCCCGTACCGTATCCTCTTCTCGGCTAAAAGTTGGACCAGCAGACATACACTTGCCCACAACGCAGGGCTCAATACGAAATATGGGTTTTTACTTACACTTGTGATGCAAAAGATAATGTGGACAAAAATATTTACATGGCACAGGGTCAACAGCGCCTTTTTCCTGAACACTACGGCCTTGTCATCATCAGGCTGCTGGACCCAACTAATCAGGAATGTCATATTACAGTTTCTTTTCCCTTGTTATTTTATTCTACCCCCCCCCCCCCCCCCCTTGGGCTATGCTGGCATGGAAACGCGTTTCCATGCATTTTTTGAAAAAAAAGGGAAACGGAAACGGCAACGTTTCCCTATTTTGGGGCCGTTTCCTTGGGGCAGAAACGTTTCCTTATTTTGGGGGTTTTAGAGACTTATTTTTTTGGGGGCAAATCACTCGGAAGAAATATACGAGACAAAGGGGGCCAGTGTTGGTGGCGCCCTGGGGAAATCTTCTGGGTTTCGATGAAGGATGCGATTGTGGCATCCATTTTTTGAACAGCGTCGTCAACCAGCCTTCCGCTCAGAGCTTTCCTGTCCGGTAGCTCGTACGTGGCCCCGAGCGGAAGGCGCTTCACCTTCTGCCTCAGCCTTCGCCTCCGCTGTCGCTTTCTCCAACAGCCTCTTGTGGGGCTCCACACTATCCCCTTTGGGGACACACGTCGCTACTCCTTGGCCTTTTGTTTGGAACATGTGGGCGCGGAGTCTGCTGGTTGACGCTACTGTGAAGACCATATCACATATCACAGAAGCGACATTTTACTGTCTTCTTCCCATCCTCCGCCTGAACCTCCACCCCATCCCACAAAGCGCCTCCAGGGGGTGCTTTCTCTGGACCATGTTTACTTTCGTTTTTGTAGAGACCGACGTGCGCTTTCCTTGTAAAACCCCAAAAGTAAGTATCTTCAAAAACCCCAAATATATAAGGACCTTCTAAACAGTGTTTACCGAAATATACATAGCCGTTTCCATAACCATGGAAACGCGTTTCCATAAGAATTCTGAAAACATGGAAACGGAAACGGAAACGTTTCCACGTTTCCTGCCAGCATAGCCCTAGGGGGGGGTCATAAGGGGGTCGTTATTTGCCCTTTTTCAGGCTCTTCGCCAAGGGCATTTTGGGCCCTTAAAAAAACTGTAACCACCCCAAAAGTGCCCACAAATCACCCAAACCCCCGTTTCCCGATGTTTTCCGGCCCCAGAAGTGCCTAGAATCATGTTCTAATTTTGGGGCCCCCGTTTGGTACTTTCCCTATGTAATCCTAGGGAACATAAAATAGGGGCCCCTAGGATTACATAGGGAAAGTACCAAACGGGGGCCCCAAAATTAGAACATGATTCTAGGCACTTCTGGGGCCGGAAAACATCGGGAAACGGGGGTTTGGGTGATTTGTGGGCACTTTTGGGGTGGTTACAGTTTTTTTAAGGGCCCAAAATGCCCTTGGCGAAGTGCCTGAAAAAGGGCAAAAAGTGGCCCTTTTTAAGGACCATATGACCCCCCCCCCCCCCCCCCCCCCCCCCCACGGCTATGCTGGCAGGGAAACGGAAACGTTTCCCCGTTTCTTGCAAGCATAGCCCATGGGGTCACATAGTCCTTAAAAACGTTGATAAAAAAAAGGTTTTCTATGTGTTTTCGACCGCAATCAGGTTCACAGGCCCAAAGAAAACAACTTTTTGACCCTTTATTGTGGCCAGAAAGCAATCTTAAAAAATTGCCCGCATGTGGTTCCGGACAGGCATTTTTTACCCCTATGCACACAATTTTGAGCTTTTTTTTCATACACCCCACTTTTCAAACTACCAAGTTTCAACAAATGCCAAAGGGTCGTGTACATACCCCCAACCACCCCCAACACATTTCGCCCTCAAATATATATGAGTTAAAGGAAGTCTTTGTGAGACCGCCCCCTTGTTCTCATCTTCTACCCGCAGCTATCCCCGTTCAGCAGCGGTTTCTCTTTCTTTGGTGGTCATTCCGGCCTCCTCCCCAGCTTGGCTACTTTTCCCTTCTTTCTCTTGCCTATTGCATATGTACTCTCTTGCGTGGTTCAACAGGGGGGAAAAAAAAAAATATATATATATGAGTTAAAGGAAGTCTTTGTGAGACGCCCCCTTGTTCTCATCTTCTACCTGCACCTATCCCCCTTCAGCAGCGGTTTCTCCTTCTTCGGTGGTCGTGCCGGCCTCCTCCCCAGCTTGGAAAAAATAAGGAAACGTTTTCCGTCATATTTTCGAGACAAAAAAAAAAAAAAAAAAAAAAAAAAAGCTTGGAAACGCATGTCTTTGTACATAGCTCTGGGGGGGCAGGGTCGAAATAGGGGTACTCCGCAGCACGTTAAGCGGTGATCACGTTCTGCATCGATTGGCGCCCTGGCGAAAAAAGCTTCAAATGAGTCCTCAGCGAAGTCATTCCCATTCAGTGGTGGTGTATCGTAAAAAGATTATACTGTTAACTAAATGAGGGGCACAAAGGATATTTTAGGTCGAACTTGAAGAGGTCGAGGGCATTGCATGGCTTTGCCTGTAGATTGAATACCATGTCATGACGCATAGTTCCATAAGATGCACACGCCCGTCCTTAAGGTGGTTCGCGACTTTTATCGTTTTTTTTTTTTTTTTTTTTTTTTGTGCCCTAAAGTGCTTTGAACTGGTGGGAGGTAGAAGGAAAAAAAAAAAAAAAAGAAGAAAAAAAGAACGAAGGAAAAAAAAAAAAAAGTTTTTTTCTCTTTTTTTTCCCCCCCCACTCCAGTGGGCGGGGGGGGGGGAGCTAGCTTTGGGTTTATTTTTTCTTTATTTTTGAAAAAAGATGGCTCTCTTTTTTCTCATTGGTTTACCTAAGTTAAAACAATCAAGAGAAAAAGAAGAAGAAAAAGTGGGAGAGCAGAGCGTTACGACCGCACTTGAATGTCTCTAAAGGGATGAAAAATAAAAAAGATATATAAATATATATGAATTAAAGGAAGTCTTTGTGAGACGCCCCCTTGTTCTCATCTTCTACTACTTGCACCTATCCCCAAAAAGATTTAAAAGAACTCGCTGTGATAAGAAAAGTGGTTAGCAACTAAAAAATAGTGAAGCAATCAGTGTACTACTATTTTCTTTTTTGCTTTTTAAATCGAATCTACAGACTTTAAAAAAAAGAAAGGAGGGGGGGGGGGGGTCAACAAAAGACCTGGGTGGTCAAAGTAATCACTTTCCTTTTTTTCTTTTGTTATTTCTTTTTTTTGGGTGTTCAAAATTAATTTTAACTTCATAAAAAAAAGGGGGGGGGGAGGGGAGGGGGAGTTTATCGTATTCGTTTCATCTTTTTATGTTCTTTTTTTTTCTTTTTTTTTTTTCGAAAACCCTAACTAATATCAAAACAGGATAAAACTTCTGTTTTTTTCCTCCCCGCCCCTGCTGAGCTGAGCTGAGCAACAAAGTAAAAGCCGCTACATAGATAAAATCCTTTGCGTGACGACAGGTCTAACTACAACTGAGATGCTACATGCTGAATAAGCTCACTATGGGGGGGGGGTGGGGGAAGAAGAAAATAGAGTTACAGGAAGTCATTGGAGAGAGGCCACACAGAAGCAAAAATGTGTAAAGTGAGTAAATAAAAAAAAAATAATAAAAGAGTATTTTCTTTTTTTTTTTTTTTTAAAAAAAGCTATGGAGCAAACAATAGAATGTAGCTACCTTTTTTTTTTTTTTTTTTTAAACCACTAAAGCCCACAGGCAAAAAACCGAAAAAAAGTCAATTTCCCAAAAAGAATTCAAAAAAAAAAAACTAGTTTGGCGCTCCATTTAAATAATAAATTATTACTATTTGTTGGAGTAAAACAAACAGACAACGAAAAAAAATGAAAAAAAATGAAAAAAAAACCCAAAAAAAAAAAAAAAAAAAAAACCAACAACAACAACAAAGGGAAAGAAAAGCGAAAGAAAATGTTACGAAAAGTTCACTATGCAGGTTCGCCGCAAAAAAAAAAAAAAAAAAAAAGGAGGGTACGTACAACAGTTAGTCTGTAACAGTTAGATTGCAAGTAAGAAGAATATCTCTATGGTGCAGCGAACATTGCATTTTTCAAAAAAAAAAAAGAAAATTTAAAAAAAGAAGACTTTCAGCAAATAGATAAATTTCTGGGTTGAAAAAAAAGAAAACAAACAACTTAATGTTGCAATGAGGGGGGGGAGGGATCTGATTCACGGAACCATTCCTAGGGAATAACGTTCCATACACGTCACATTGGACTTCCACACTACACAGGCTGTGCAGGAGAGCTTTAAACATAGGGATGATGTGCATTCTTTTGAATGGATGTTGAGAGTGGAAAAAAGATGAAAGAAAAATAAATATGTTTCGGATGCCGCTACAGGTACACGTGTCCATCGTTGGTGTCCTGTGGCGATTCAAGGCCCAAGCATTGCGTGAACTCGTTTAGGTTGACCTTGCTGGCCCTGCTCCGCATGATGAGGACCCCCGCCACCCCACCACACAGCGCCAGCACGGAACCAGCAATGGCCACAACGTACCATGGGAACGACCCCCCATCCTCCTGCATGACAGGTACTTCCTCACCACCAAAGTCGGGAACTGTCGCGTTCCCACCGTCAGTGCCGTTGCCTTTACTTGGGGCAAGCGTGCTAGGTGCCTCTGTGTCTGGAGTGGGTGCCTCTGTGTCATTCACTGCAGTGCTTTCTGGAGAAAGCGTTCCTGGAACCACGGTGCTTGGTGCTTCGGTGGAAGGGGCTGCGGTGTCCCCCGGTGTCAGGGTTGCGGGGGACGGCGTGGAGGGGGATCCTGTCTTCGGTACTTCAGTTGCGGGTGCTGGGGTGTCTGGTGCCGCTGTCGTCCCAGGGGTGAGTGTCGTTGGTATTTGTGTTGCGGGAGCAAGAGTGGCTGGTGCTGCAGTGTCAGGTGCTGACGTCTTTGGAGCCGGAGTGTCTGGTGCCGCTGTCTTCCCAGGAGTTAGTGTCGTTGGTATTTGTGTTGCGGGAGCAAGAGTGGCTGGTGCTGCAGTGTCAGGTGCAGATGTCTTTGGAGCAGAAGTGGCTGGTGCTGCAGTGTCAGGGGCGGGCGTCTTTGGAGCCGGAGTGTCTGGTGCCGCTGTCTTCCCAGGAGTTAGTGTCGTTGGTATTTGTGTTGCGGGAGCAAGAGTGGCTGGTGCTGCAGTATCAGGGGCGGACGTCTTTGGAGCAGAAGTTGCAGGTGCCGATGTTTTAGGAGCAGGGGTATCAGGAGCAGAGGTCTTCGGAGCAGGAGTGTCTGGTGCCGATGTTTTAGGAGCAGGGGTATCAGGAGCAAGAGTGTCAGGTGCTGATGTTTTAGGAGCAGGGGTATCAGGAGCAGATGTCTTCGGAGCAGGAGTGTCTGGTGCCGATGTTTTAGGAGCAGGGGTATCAGGAGCAAGAGTGTCAGGTGCCGATGTTTTAGGAGCAGGGGTATCAGGAGCAGATGTCTTCGGAGCAGGAGTGTCTGGAGCAGGAGTGTCCGGGGCATCGGTTTTCTCCACAGCGCAGGTTGTGAAGGAGTTGTCGATGAGGATCCACTGCCTGTAGGACTCCGGGCGGTAGCAGACCTTGTACTCTGTCTCACCTTGTAGTTTCGGGAGAGTGCTGGGGCTCCACTCCGTAGCGGTCCCCACCTTCACCATAGACCCCACAGAGGCGGAGCAGCCGCCGAGCACCGCGCACTCCGTCTCAGCATTCCTGCAGTCTGTTGCGGTGCCGGCGACGATGGCCACCTTGTCGGAGGCCGACAGCTTGTCCGTCCCGGGGTAGAAGTGGAAGACGGGGGCATCCTTCCCAGGCTTCGGGCAGGCCGGGGTGATCGAGAATTGCGGGTCGCGATGGTCACAGTGCAGCGCCACAGAATCGATGTAGCAGGCCCCCGTACCAGCCGGGGAGGTGGAGAACTGGAGCTCCGCAACCGACTCGAAGCCGTTCGGGATCTTGGGGGCGACAGAGGTCTCCACCACCCCATCCAGGGTCACCGTGATGTCCTTCGTCTCCCAGTTCAGTGCGAGCTCAACCTTGTGCCAGGTCCCCAGGTTCACCTTCCCGAAGTAGCTGGTTGAGTCCGTGTTCAGCTTCACTCCGAACGAGTCGCCGACCCCGATGTACACGCGGATGCGCTCCCCAGTCGCCGCCTTCAGCGAAACCGACAGCTGCACGTTCTCCTTTTCTATCTGCGCAAAGAAGGAGAGGGTGGGGGCCCGGATCCCCCCTGTTGACGCAGAGTAGATGTAGCCGTAGTCCTTGAAGGTGAAGGACCCCGCCCCTTCCTTCTTCACAGCCGTCGTGACCTCTGCGATGGAGGAGGCCACCGTCGCCGGGTCGTCGAACGGGAGGTTCACACTGTGGTGGCACTCCCCGGGAATCTGGAACTCGAGGTCCTTGTGCGACCACACGGGTTTCGTTCCGCTCTTGAACATCGCCCCCGTGAGGTACAGGTCCACAAGCTCCGTCGCCGAGGTGCGGAAGGTGGGCGCCGCCTTCAGAGGGCCCAGCGTCACCACCTGCCCCGCGATGGTGACGAGCGAGGTGTCGAGCATCGTCCCTCGAAGCCCATCCCACCCCGTCGCCGACAGGTGGTCCGGTACCATCGCCTCGATCACCGCCTGCTTCGTCGCCTCCGAGTCCACCCACTCGTCGTGGTCCCCCACGAGTGTCAGCGTCATCGTCGTCCCCCCCGCCCGAAGCTGGTCCTGCGTCAGCCCCTCCACAACGCTCCCCGTCATCAGGATGTAGTCCGTGCACCACAGGTGGAACTCATCAAACCACGCCCCTCCCGACAGGCTCACCTTGGTGATCCCGTCAGGGCAGTTCCTGTCGAACCCCGCAGACACCTCCTTCTTCCCGTCCACGTACAGGTCCACCTTCCCAACCCCCGCCCAGTCGATGTGCAGGTCGAAGTGGTAGAACTCCTTCGGCTCCGCCTTCAGGGAGGCCTTCGCACCGGTGTACCCGAGGTTCCACGCCCCGTTCCCGTACCGCACCGTAAAGCACGTCCCTGCCGTGTTGCTGAAGAATGCCGCCGGGGTCTCCGGGTCCGCGAAACGCGCCGCGTAGAAGGTGATTCTCCGAGGCTTGCTGGCCTTTCCCAGCTCGACCTTCCCCGTCCCGGAGACGGTGTCGTCGTTCTCGACCCCCAGCTTCCACGACCCGGTCCCCTCCGCGAACTTCGCCACGTCCAAGAGCGACGCGGTCGGGTCGCCGGTCGACTCCCACGGCCCGAGGTCGCCGTCGAAGGCGTTCACCTGGTTCGCAGGGCAGTCCGCGAACCCGGTGCACTCCAGCCCCCCGTAGCCCCCGTCGCACTTGCACGGCGACTTCGCGTCGTTCGTGCACGTCCCGCGCTCCCCGCACACCTTCGCGTCGTTCGCCGGCACCCCGAAGCACACCGCCTCAGCGTTCACCACCGTCACCCCCACCGCACACGTCGTCTCCACCCCGTCGCTCCCCTTGAAGGTCGTCGCCAGCACGAAGTCCTTCCCCACATCCGAGGTGTCCGGGGTGAAGGCCACCTGCGTGAAGCCCACCCGCCAGATATTCCCGCCATCGGCCACAGTCTTCGTGGTGCGTGCCCCGGGTGCCGTCGTCTCCCCGTACGACACCGTCATCGTCTTCCCCTCCGCGTACAGCCCGTTGAACTCCACCAGCCACTCCTTGCCGTGCGGGATGAGGTGCTTCTTCGCCGCCCCTCCTCGCGACGTCCGGCAGGTCGGTGCTGTGAACTCCTTCACGCACCCGTTGTACATGAAGTCGATCGTGTCGACGTCCCCCACCGACAGCCCCACCCGCTGCCCGATAGGCGCGGGAGCCACGATCGACGGCTCCGCCCCTATCGCGAAGTAGAACGCCCCGTAGTGCATGATGCTCCCGTAGTCGTAGGCCCCAATGCTGCGCCCAGCCGCCCCCGTCTTCGAGAACTGCCCCACCTTCCCTGCCTTGATCTGTGTTTCGTCCACGAACACGTAGCTGTCCCTGTCGTTCCGCGTCTGCTCGTGCATGAGCCCCAGGCTGTGCCCCAGCTCGTGGATCGTCGACCCCCCCGAGCAAGACGACGCCAGGTTGACCTGGTTCACATCGTCCACGTCCTGTGTCATCCCGAGGGGCGAGTTGCAGGCGTTCTTGTCGGAGATGAAGTACACGTACGGCTTGGCACACCCCGCCTTCGTCGCGCACCGCGTGAACCGGATGCACGTCTTCGCCTCCCAGTGCGCCACAGCGTTCAGGATCCTCCAGTCGTCGTTCGGCAACAGGAAGGTGTCCGCAGGGTTCTTCGGGTTCGTCTCCGCCGTCTCGATGTAGTACCGCACCTTCCCCTCGGGCCACAGGTTCGAGGTTGTTGAGAAGCTCGACCCCAGCAGCCGCCCCTCCCGTTCCTCCCCTTCTCCCACCCGCAGCGGGACCTGGATGTCCCCCTCCAACAGCGCGTAGTCGTAGTTCTCCTTCGCAGGCCGTCCTTCAACAGGCAGGTGTCCTCCAGCTGCCCCCAACAGCAGCAGCAACAGGTGCTGGCAGATCCCTTTCATGCTTTGTGGGTGTGTGTGTGTGTGTTTTTTCTTTATTCTTTTCGTCGAAACTTGTTTTTTTTATTTGTGAGTTTGTGAAGTGAACGGAGAGGAAATAAAAAAAGAAAAAAACCAGGAGAAATGAAATAGTGGGGGATAATAAAAGCACGTGGTGAGAGGACGGGAAAGCTCTTTTTTTTTTTTTTCATTTTCAAACGCGATTCTACATGTTTAAATGACAAAGGGTCAAAAAAATGTGGGCTACATTACAATTTCTGCAAAAAAAAGCCCTCTTTTTTTTTTGACAACATGAGTTGACTGCAAGCCAGATGGCCACTAGAATGGGAATCGCCCGTAGATCTCTAAAGCTCCCGCTTTCGAAAGAGGAGGAAAGAGGAACAAAAGCGGTGTTAGGGAGGGGACACAAAGAATTTTTCTTCCTTTTGTCCTCACCATCGTAAGACGTGCCATCGGTTGGTGAATTCAAGCCTCGTGTCAAGAGGCAAGAAAGAAGAGAGGTAAAAGGAAGAAGAAAAAAAAAAGAGGATAGAAAATGGGTGGGATAGAAAATGGGTGTAGGGGGACCCTTGTGACTATTTATTATCTATAGGTAGATAATTAATTTTCGACGAGGGAAAGGGGAGGGGAAAAGATTTAAATTTTTTCCCCTCCCCTTAAATCATTTAACGTCAAGGTGGACACAAGTCAAACGGCGCTCAGTAACGACACCACCATAAGATCATGGGGGTGGTGGTGTTTGTAGTCAAGCGAGCGTGCAGTGGACAGCCGCTAAGGTTTGTCTTATTCTGTCTTCGAAATAACTCGCTTAAGGGGAGGTGTCGTTACGCACCTAGACCTGGCCAAGGGTCTTGCTGCCCCAATTTTCAGAAAAGAAACGAAGGGGTGTTCTCTTTTCAAACTCTCGTGAGGTCAGGTCGAGGATTCGCAACAAGCGGTACTGTGAGGGTCCGCATCGTGTCGCAGGTGGGCACAACCGGGCAATTGTAACCTTCATCTCTAAAGTTGTAAGAAGATTTCACAACCGGTGTTTCAATGGGTGACACGGCACTCAGCGATAAGAGTTCTACAGCATCACTACCATTGTCTTGCTTCAATGGAATTGCCACCTCCAAGCGGGTGTAGTACACAAATCCAAATAGAACTGAGTTCAGCGCGAAAAACACGTCCAAACATATAAGAAGAACAGCTCCAGGAGCAAGCCCCATCGAGGTTCGGGCGGAGGGTGCACTGCTGCAGTCGTCTGTGGACCACGCCTCGCACGTCACATTGGCAACATCATTGTACGCATTGATCATGTCCCTGCTACACGTGCTGTTCGCAAGGCAGGGAATGTTATTAAACGAAGCTCGTTCGCAGCCCTGAAAAGATCCCTGCCCCACCTGACAGGAAGCTGCTGTCATGACAGTGGCCGCAATGCTCAGCGTCACCTTCGTAGTGACCATGACCACACCGTAGAGTACGTAAACTATCATTATTCCACGATTTGCCTTCATGATCCCCCACATCCCAAAGGGGAAGGCGCTCCACAGGAGGATGAGCCCTGCCACAACGGCGTTGTGCTGAGCGACTGACTTCTTCACCGCAGCAAGCTGGATCACTGCCAGTATGGTGTCGAGGGTGTAGTTTATAATAATGTCCTCCACGAACTTCTTTTTCAGGTCGTTCACCGTCAGTACCGCACCGCCGAAGATTTTGCCCATGGTTTCTTTTCCTCCTCCCTTTTTCTTTACCAACCTGTAATGTAATTCAATTCACAATGTCAGTGACCTGCAGAGGAAGAAGAAGAACAAGAATGGCGTAGAGTGACGGTAATAAGGCAGTATTCACATTGCCGCCGAACGCGATATGGGGCATGCGCCAACACACCACGCTTTGACGCACACAACGCCGGTAGCCGAGGCTCTAGTACCCCCACCGAACGCGCCAGCAGCTGCTACGAAAACGATGGCGCCCGAGAAAGAGCTGGAGCACGAGTAGGAGAGGAAAGCGATAGAAGCGAGAATGGTGGACATGGAGAGGAAGGCTGCCACGACCACCTCGCTAATGAAGTCGATGGAGCAGAACATGCAAGCTCTCGGCAGGCAGATGGAGATGTAACAGCACGTCTCGAGAAGTTGGATGCTGTGGCTGTAGACGGAGTCTGCTTAACTGGAAGTTAGGCTACAACGTAAAAAAAAAGCTTACAGTAACCGCGTCAAAAAAAAAAAAAAAAGAAAAAAAGAAAACGTAAAAGTTGTTGTTTGTTCTCTTTTTTTTTGCCGCCCCAGGCATAGCGTACATGGTGTAACTGAAACAGGGGGCCAAGTCGAGTTGACCTGCTCTGATATTTTGCAAAAGTTTTACAATCAACTTGTAACATTTCCTAAATTCTTCTTCGGGTTGGATGCACTCTATGTCTAAGGGGGAAAAGAAAGGGTCCAGAGGAGGAAGGTCGGCAGACTTTATTCACTTCATTAAAAAAAAAAAAAAAAGAAAAAAAAAAAAAAGCAAGCCTCACTACAATGTATTTAACGACACATTTGTTACAGGGGGCAAGCTGATAAGGTTTAACTACTGTGATGCGAGATGGGGTGTATATTATATATACTACTGTATTCTTTTTTGTCTTTCCTTTTTTTTTTTTTTTTTTTTTTTTTTTTTTTCCCTCGAAATATCGTAGGAGGAAAAGAAAGAGAAGAAAAATTTAAAAAAAGATTTTTTTACCACTGAATACTACTTGCGTGTTCGGGGCAATGCAGCACACGCGGCGCGTGCCTCCCTTAAATCCCCGTGGCTCCGGTACGTAAGAAGAAAAAAAAAGGGGGTAAGTGGAGAGAGGAAAGCATATGATGACACATAAGTAAGACCAAAGAAAATAGAAAAAAGGACGAATTGGAAATATAAAAAAGAAATTCTTTTTCTTCCATTTTGGTTGTTTGGGATTCAAACAAACAGCAGATTGCTTGTTTTTTTTTTTTTTTTTTTTTTTTTTATATAACTCCAGTCAGATTTTCAAGGGTGGGAGTGAATATAATATTTCACATTATTTCACGCTTCACT
The DNA here is from genome assembly GCA_964019335.1 of Diplonema japonicum. NCBI lineage: Eukaryota > Euglenozoa > Diplonemea > Diplonemida > Diplonemidae > Diplonema > Diplonema japonicum. The sequence goes on from OZ025696.1 coordinate 328,818, forward strand.
TTATTTTCATTGCAGATTTCAGGCTTGTTTTAGGAAGAAAACAGGGGCAGAAATGAAAATTACTTTATGAGTGAATATAAAGTACTTTATATTCACGCTTGCCCTATTTTCACTGCACAGCAAGGGGTTGGGGGCGCAAACACGGAAAAGAAATCACCTAAGTGGTTACCACACAGGCCTCTTGTTTTGGAAACCCCGGTTCGAATCTGGGAATCTCACTTTTTACGTCACTCAAGGATCTGGTCGCCTCTCTCAACAGAAGGGGAGAGAGGTGGGCTTGGCAAGCCAGCAGCGGTGACAGCTGCTAGTGGGGCAACCTCAACAACCCAGGCAGCAGCCTCACAGGTCCAGACCGAGGTCCTGTCAGCACTCATGGACGCACAGCCCGCACCACACAGGATATGCCTTGACAATCAATATCAACCATAAGCACCCCCAGTAAAATTTTAACTTGTAACTTGTAACCTGTAATACCCCACCCTTTCAAATCTGACTGACGTTAAATAAAACAACGGATTTAGTGAAAATAGATCCGATTTTCACTTGTGGTGGCATGTTTAACTCGTTGATGTTACTTCACTCGCTTCGCTCGTGAAGTAGACATTCATGACTGCACTCGCTTCGCTCGTGAAGTCATATACCCACTCGTTAAACCACTGCCACCACGCGTGAAAATCATACGATCTTATTTTCACTAAATAAATAGTTATTTTTTTTCTTCTTTTTTATTTCTTCTACAACAACAGTTTTTTTTTTTTCCAAAAGACTTGTGAATTGTGGAGCGAATATTGTATTTTTCAAGGTACAAAAAAAAAAAAAAAGGAATAGGAATCAAAGCGTGTTCAGTGCCCCAAACAGCGGAGATTGGTTCTTTTTCCTTCGCTTGAAACTTAACTAAGAGGGAAAGGAGTGGCAATTTTGTTGCTTGCAGATCAACTGCTTTGTACAAACAACAAATCGCCGACTATTTTTTTTTTTGTCTCTCTTACTACGAAGAAAGAAAAAAGAAAAGAAAAAAATCAACGTTAGCAACAACAAAGGGGTGAGGGGGGGGGGGGGAGGCGAAGGAGCTCACCATTTTGGAAAGAAAAAAAAAAGTTTTTTTTTTTTCACATTCGAAATAACGTATTACCCCTTCTCAGCCTTGAAGGCCGCAGTTCATCGAGTTCCACCTGCGCAATGTTCACATGAGGCGCCATGGCAGCATGTTTCAGGCTCGCGAAGTTCGCAGACGGCCGAGAGCAAGTACCCGAGCTACTTAAATAACGTCTGCCAGTCGATGTAGTGAGGCTAGTTGTCACAAGAGGGAAAACAAGCGTGGTAGAGGAGGCTAAGGAGATCGGCGGCAGACCTTCCACAACAACGGGAGGGTTCCAGACCCCCTCCTGCATGTTCCTCCTGCGCCTCGTAACGAAGATGAATACCTCGGTGCAGACATCCACAGCACCTCTAGCAAGCAACACATACGAAGTAATCATGAGAAGGTTACAGCAGCACCGAATGCAGCGTGCCCCATATTCTCAGCATAGAACCCAATGCTCATGAACACACATGCGGCCGACTGCGTTCCGTTCATCACAAAGTCCAAGACGCAGTCTCGGGACCTGTGATGGGGCCAAAACCTCACTTCGACAACCAGAAGGATCAAGAATATCAATGATTGGGCCAGACGGACATGGCCGCAAGCGATGTAATCCTCTGTTTTGAGCGCAGACGTGCAGGCCAAGCTGAAGGAAGACGCAAGTCTATGAACGAGAACCACACGTGCTCCTCCCGGTAGGTTTTCATCACCGACGCGTACTTTTGGACAAAATGGTTGTCCCTCCTTCGCGACACCCACTCACCACCTCCACACATTGCCGTGTACACACGACCTCTAGCATCATTCATGTAAAAGGCATTTAACGGTACGTTGTGTCTTAGGTTCTTTACAACATAGAACGGGACCCCGAAGCAGACGAGGACGGTGGAGAGGCCCAGAGCAAGGTGCGCCGCGGCCTTTTTGGGTAGAACATCAGCATCATGCCCGACAGGGATGTGCCTTGGTACAACCATTGGAACACGAACAACGGGGCGGACGGGAACCTTAGAAAGCCCTCTGGATCCCCTGCTGCAAGCCTTTCCACCACCCCGGGGCATGCCAGCCACAGAGCCTTCGCAACTGTCCACATCAATATCGTGAACCCTGCCATGATGGCGCAGTCCCCACCATCGCCCCCGCCGTTTCGCTGCCCCCTATGGTGAGACCTGTCGGGTGGAAGAACCACGGCAGCTTCCGCTCCTTCTCACCGATAAAACACGAGTTGCTAATGAGCGCCAGCCTCATCGCCGTGCCTGCAGCGGCCCCTGCACCTGCCCCTGCTGCAATCGCAGCTCCACCGCTGATCCTGATATCCTCGATTTCTTTCGCGTGGTCCACCCCGACCTCAGGCATACCTGGGGAAAGGGTTGGGGCCATTGTCGGAGGAACATGTGACGGAAGAGATGTTGGTGGGTGTGACGTAGCAGGGCCCTGCGAAGGTAATGCTGTCGGTGGAAAAGCAGTTGGAGTGATAGGGAGGGGAGTAACAGGTGCTTGAGTATCGGGTGTTAGTGTGTCAGGTGCTGGTGTAACAGGTGCTGTGGTATCAGGTGCTGGTGTAATAGGTACTGGTGCGTCGGTGTCGGGTACAGGTGAAATAGGTGCAGGTGTGTCGGGTGCTGGAGTATCGGGTGCTAGAGTAACAGGTGCTGGTGTAATAGGTGCTGGTGTGTCGGGTGCTGTGGTATCGGGTGTTGGCGTAATAGGTACTGGTGTGTCGGGTGCTGGTGTTATGGGTACTGCGGTATCAGGTGCTGGTGTGTCGGGTGCAGGTGAAATAGGTGCAGGTGTGTCGGGTGCTGTGGTATCAGGTGCTGGAGTAATAGGTGCTGGTGTGTCGGGTGCCAGTGTTATGGGTACTGCGGTATCAGGTGCTGGTGTGTCGGGTACAGGTGAAATAGGTGCAGGTGTGTCGGGTGCGGTGGTATCAGGTGCTGGAGTAATAGGTGCAGGTGTGTCGGGTGCCAGTGTTATGGGTGCTGTGGTATCAGGTGCTGGAGTAATAGGCACTGGTGTGTCGGGTGCTGGTGTTATGGGTACTGCGGTATCAGGTGCTGGTGTGTCGGGTACAGGTGATATAGGTGCTGGTGTGTCGGGTGCTGGAGTAATAGGTGCTGTGGTATCAGGTGCTGGTGCAATTGGTGCAGGTGTGTCGGGTGCTAGTGTTATGGGTGCTGTGGTATCAGGTGCTGTGGTATCAGGTGCTGGAGTAATAGGTGCAGGTGTAATGGGTACTGTGGTATCAGGTGCTGGTGTAATGGGTGCTGTGGTATCGGGCGCTGGAGTAATTGGTACTGGTGTGTCGGGTGCTGGTGTATCAGGTGCTGTGGTATCAGGTGCTGGCGTAATTGGTGCTGGTGTGTCGGGTGCTGGTGTAATAGGTGCTGGAGTGGACGGAGCAGGGGTTGCTGGTGACGACGTCGGAGGTACCACCGCAGGAGGGGCGGGGGTGACACCCGGCTTATTCGGGCACCAAGCCTCCAGCCCAGTGCACGATGCCTGCGGCTTGGCCTCGCACCCCAGCAAAGTATAGCAAGGCTTCAACTGCGTCATGCAGTCGTTGCACTCGGCCACTGTCTGCCCTGTGCTGTTGACCGCCATGGCGAACAGCAGCAACAGTACGCACAGCATGTTACCTGCGAGGTGTAAGAACGTAGCAGTACTTGTGTTACAAGAAATGTGAATAAAAGGGCACGCACATTCAGCATCCGATTGATGACACAATAACGGTAAAGGGTACTAAAGAAAGAGGAGTGGGGACGAGGTGAAACAAAAATTGGTCGCTAAAAAAAAAAAAAAAAAAAAAAAAAAAAAAAAAAAAAAACGAAAACGAAAAAAAACGTTATGTGTTTTCAATATTTTCTTCTTTTTTTCTTCAACAGATCCTTACCTCCCCCAGTTACATCTTTATGCTGCTTTATACATTATGAATATTGCATCTTTCTTAATATGACACAGCGATGATGGGAAGAAGCACAAGGGCTTATGGAAAAAGGAAATGAAAAACGAGAGAAGGTCATTTTGGGGAAAAGGGACGAAAACAAAGAAATCACCGCGGGAGATTGTAAAGAAACGAAACAAACAAACAAAAAAGAAGAAGAAGAAAAACGAATAATCCGTTATGAGAGTCGCCTGGTTTCCGCAGCTCTTCATTCTTCTTCCATCTTTCTTCTCTTCACGTCATATTCGCTATTCTTCTCTATTCCGCTTTCACGTCACACCATGTAAATATTGAATTGATACAAAAAAATAAGGTTTACCAAATCTCCTTAAGCTACATTCATTATCAAGCAGACTGGTACAGCTCCAAGGTGTACCCATTACGGGTGAAGTCGGTGGGGGTACCGAGGACCCTGTCAGCAGTCTGGGAGCGGACGCCGCCAGTGACCGCGAGGGGCCAGCAGGTGTTCTGGGAGGGTTGGAAGACCCACGCCTTGCAGTCCTTGTCATCGGAGCAGGTTTTGCAGCAGGTCGCCTGGTCGCACTGCAGCCCATTGGGGTAGGACGGGGACCTCACCCCTGCCCCCGCATCCGTGTCCATCGCCACCAAGCAGTTCTTCCCAACGAGGGTCTGCTTCGCTGCCTCTGCAGTGGCGTTCGCGAACAGTGCGTTGAAGCTCCCCACAAGGCTCTGGAACCTCGCGATGTCCTTCCCCGCCGTGTACGAGAAGGTGTCCGCCATCGACCCCACACGCAGCATCGGTGACCCGTTGGGGTCCACCTGCTGTGCCCCAGGGGTCGTCCTCGTCTCGTCCAGGTTCCTCTTCGCAAAGTGTCCCCTCCTCATCTTTCCCTTGAAGCCGCTGAGGTCAGGGGTGCTCCCTCCCGCGAAGTCCACTTGGAACACCACAGTCGTGGTGACGGGTGCAGGCCTCCCCTCCACCCTCACCGTCATGCTCTCCCCATCGTAAGACCAGGTTCCCACACCTCCCCACCTGCTGAAAGCGTAAGCCTGCCCCCCGACCTTCACGCTCGTCGGAGGCATCGAGTTCACAATCTTGAGCACCGCTGCCCTGCTGCTCGGCTGCCCCGGGAACGTCCCCGTCGTGTTCGTCGAGAACAGCATCTGCGTCCCGCTCCTGGTGTACGCTGCATTCACCCATCCCGACTTCCCCTGTGGTTTTGTGTTTGAGGGGGAGTTTTTTCTTTTCTTTTTTGTGTCACACCTGAAGGTAGTCGTAGGTACCACCGTCGTCCTCGTACACAGCGGCCTTTCCAGATGTGGCCCCAGGGAACACCTGTGTGTTTTGTGTTATAGTTCAAATTTTTCTCTATTCTCATTATTCTTGTTCCGTTTCCATACACTGAACTCAAGGACGTTGTAAGGGTCAGCGGCCCTCCCGATGGAGTTCCCTGTGGAGATGGGGATGGTGGTGATGATGGCCCCCGCCCTCACGTACAGAGGGATCTCCCAGTTTGCGAACTTCTTGTCCATGAGCTGAGGACCTGTGTAGCTGCGCCCGCTGTGCCACTCCACCCAGGAACCAGGGGGCAGCCACACCTTCTGTGGGGTCACCCCACACGGTTCCTCCAGTGGCATCCTCGTCGAGGTGCACCCTGCACTGCTCGTCACAGGGGCCGCAAGGATGTCCTCCCCGAACATGTATTGTCTTGTCGTTGGCTCTTGCCCGAGGTCCTTGTCCATCGAGACAGGGTACGCCATCGCCTCAGAGGGGTAGTGGTAGTACATCGGGCGGATGAGCCCAACCCCGCTCTCAAAAGCCTTCTTCGTGTGGGTGTAGATGTATGGGACAAGCCCTGCCCTCAGGGTCAGCGCCTCACGGTTCATTTCCTCGTAGGCACGCGGGACGTTGTAAGGGCGCACATTCCAGCAGTCAGTTGTTGCAGTGGGCCACTGCTTGCAGCCACCTGCTGACCCACCCCTGTCGTGTGAGCGCATGATCCCACTCACGGAACCAAGCTGGATCCACCTCACGAACATCTCATGGTCGTCACCAGGTCCCACAATGTCGTGTGACCAGTAGCCCCAACCAACGTTCACTGCCGTCGCTGTGAAGTAGGCCTGGTAGGCCAAATTGAACCAGGTCAAACCTGCGACGTCACCGCTGAAGCCGTGCTGGTAGCGGTGGTTCCCGAGCCCGCCCCACCTGGCATGGACCACACCACGCTTGTTCGTGCACTTCCCGTTCTGCACGCAGCGTCTCTTCGGGTCCGTCACACGCATCTTGTCCGTCCAGATAGTGGGGTTCATCTTCAACCTGGGGTCCTGCCCAGTGCCACCAGCGGACTCTCCCTGCTGCCAGTCGATCCACCAGAAGTCCATCCCATCCTCCTCAATAGGCTGCACGATCACATCCTCCAGCACATTGACGTAGGACTTGTTCACAAGGGTGAAGGGGATCCCCTTCGGGCCCCCAGGGTTGCTCGGGTTCAGTCCCAGGGCAGTGCAAGCCTCCAGGTACCTGTCCTCCCACTTCCCGATCCCAGTGGCATCGTGAAGGTTTGCCGCCACAAGGAGGCCCTTCTGGTGGAAGTAGTCCATCGTGTCCTGTGGGACCTGGTACAGGTTGGGGTCCCACGAGTAGCCAGACCAGTCATCCTTCTTGTGCCAGTTCATGTCCAGCACCATCACGTCCAGCGGCATACCGTGGCGCTCGTACTCCCCAACGATATCGCGGACGTCCTTGTTCGCAAAGTCGTACCACCTTGTGAACCACACCCCGTGGTTGTTGCGGGGGAAGATGGGGATGTGTCCACCGATCTGCGTGTAGTCGCGAAGGGCCGTCATGTAATCGTGGGAGTAGGCGAGGAGGTACAGGTCCTCAGTGTCAGCGTTCTTCAACATCTTCCCACTGTCGTCGGTCCACCAGTCGTCCCCATCCATGCAGGGAACGTCGGTGTCGTCCACCAAAGCCCATCCGTTCTTGCTCACGAGACCCCACTCGCAGTGTTCCATCTTTGTAGTCGAGCAGTCAAGTGTCCCGTTCTGCTGCCCGTCGAGGGTGCGGAAGGTCCCCCTGAGGTTTCCCTTGTCAGTCGCACTGGTCTGTCCGTAGGTCCATGTTGTGAAGGTGCTGCTCCCAACGGGCTCCACCTTGAAAACGGAGGCTGTCTTGAAGTCGCCGCTCCCAGCGGTGTAGGTGAGCTTCGCCCTCGCCGTGGTGATGGTGACCGTCCCGCCCACGTTGCTCTGCGTGAACTGCGGTACAGGGGTCTTCCTGTTCACCACTGCCAGGGTCGGCCTGTCCTCGAACGCCCCGCTCTCGCTGTACTCCATTCGGAGAAGCCCGTCAGCCAGCACAGTGAACCGCGCCTTCCCCGCCACCACAGTCGCAGCCACCTCCGCCACAGAGTCGTACGGGTACAGCTCGTACTTCATCACGCTAGCTTGCGCCAGCACACACACAGCGAGCGCCGCTGCTACACGGCACTGCATCTTCAAATGTCTTTGCTGTGGTTTAGTTCCCCTTCTCTTCACTTGTTTCCTGTGCGAGGATAAAATACTCACTAGAAATGTTCTTGCAATCTCAAAGAAAGTGTGAAAGAAACTGAACACGAAAACATGGCTGAGACATGTTACAAGCGGATTCTTCTTCCCAAATAGAAAGAAAAATTGAAGCAGCGCGAGCCGAAGCTCTATCAAGATTAGTAGCAGGCATTTCATGAACGTGGTTTACATCAGCACACTGGAAAGCATGCCACAATCACGATCACAACACAGTGGTGGGACAAGGAACCTCCTTCACAATCGCCTCCTTCAAAGACAACACAGCTGCCTGTACAGAGTGACGATGATGACCATTGTGCAGTGGGATGTCCGCAGCCTTCAGTGCCCCTTCCCACTCCCCATCCAGATACATCACACCTGCCGCATTGTACCTCTCCCATGCATCCTCAGACACCTGGTACAGCCACTCTGTGTCGTGCTGGCTGAGCTTCATCTCAGGAAGGCGAAGAACCTCAAACACACGAAGGGGTGTGTCCCTGCCCCGAACAGTGACCTCAGAAAGGACGAGTTTTGCCTCATAAACGAACGCAAGTTCATTCCTCACAGACAGGTCACACGTCACCCCATGGCCGCAGTGCCTGCCGTACCTCTCCAGCAGTGTCGCTGTCACTGCCACCTGCCCAACGATCCCGAACAGCTTCAGCTCACTGTTCCCAATGGGGCCGCAGTGCGCACTCCCACTCGCCAGAGAAGACGACACACGAAGCCTCCCGTCCACTTCCATCAGTGCATCGGCCGCCTTCCGCCCATGACTCACACACCTCTTCGCTGCATTGAAGGAGGCATGTGCATGATCCCCGACCACAACTCCCACAACACCACCGTTTGTTTTCACAGCCTGCAGCACAGTCGTCATGAAGTCCCTGTATGTCTGGGTGAAGGAATCAATGTTGTTTTCCACAGCGGTGTGAGACCCGAGCATGTTCGTCACTGTGTATGTCACAGCCTTCTTGAAGTTCAGGTGCTCCAGTATGCCGATAACTTGTGCCTCTTCAAACAAGCTGTTGTCTGTTGAGGGGAGGCTGCGGTCACAGCTGTGACGATCCAGACTCTTCGGTGAACCAACAACATCACTGTCACTGCTATTATCACAACCATACTGAAAACAGGACTGCGGGAGGTAAGGGCGATAGACATGGAGGTTTGCAAGGATGCTGTCGAAGGCACTGTGCAGAGGGGGTGGGAGGGGGGTGTCGGAGAGGGTTGAAGCCGCCGCTTCAAGGTCGAACTTGGAGAGGTACTCTGCAGTCCGTTCAGAAGCGGTGATCACGTTCTGCATCGATTGGCGCTCCTTCTGAAGATCCCTGGCAAAACCATGCGTGAAGTAGAAGTCAAGTAAGAAAAGGAGTCCTATGCCGAAGGTGCTTAAGGCGCTACTCAGCTTAAGACGGCACGGGTGGCCTGATTCACAATTGCACGGTTCTGCCCTGTCTTCTTGAGGTATCGATGGGAAGTGAGCTTCAATGAGGCCGAAGCGGAGCCATTCCTCAGCGCTTGCAAGGGCCAGCCATATGATGAACATGATGATGAGGTTCCTGTGCACACGTGGGGCCATGTTGAGTACAAGTGAGATGTCGAGTACAACGATGATAGCAGGCCACATGCGAGAACTTTTTACTGCCATCGCCATGAGGTCATACGAAAAAATGACAGGAGCTGAAAAATACAGCCAGCACTCCACAGCCTTGTACCGTATCCTCCTCTCTACCAGCAGCTGTATAAACATGCCTGCAGATGTGCAAGATAGCGCGACGAACAATATATTTAAGGGTAGTTGTGAAAGGAGGACGATATTGACGAGGTTGATAGCTATTGTTATCAATAACACCTTCTTCCTGAATACTTCGAACGAGTTATCCTCCGGTAACAGCACCCTTTGCAGCACACAAGACATTTCAGTATCAGGGGAGAGGGTGGTGGTGGTGGTGCTTGTTCTAAAGGAGTGGTTATCTGACGACCGCAAACAAAACAAAAAAAAAAAAAAATGCTTCTAACGTAACTATGATGACGTGTAACCCGTTCTACCAGCGAACACACCCACTAGTAACGCAGAAAAGGAATCGGCCTTTTCGAAGTTCTCTTCTTCAGAAGTTCTGTCTACCTTTCACCGATCTTTTCATTTCGTTTCACACCACCGAGAGCGTCGGAACGTTATTGAATGTTCGTCATCGTGCCTTCTCTTCAGGTCCCTTTGCAGCCAAGTGCGTGCTGTTGTAGTTTTCCTTATTTCTCGCGGCTTTGTGTACTATCCGATCTTGTGTAGTTGTTCATTTTCTTTTTTTTTCCCCTTTTTTTTTAAACTTTTAATGTTCTTGAAAAAGAAAAAAAAAAGTTTTTAAATAATTTCCGGGAAGCCACCGAGCTAAGCGGTCATCAGTTAAGAAAAAAAAAAAGAAAAGAAAAAAGGAAAAAAAAAAAAAAGAAGAAAAAAAAAAGAAAAGAAAAAACGTTGTTTTGTTATGTTTTTATCTTTTCTTTCTTTAAGATGCGCAGTGCGATATGGTTAAAAAAAAAACGAGAACAAACAATTGACGACAGTGACGAACAAGGTTCGAGCGAAGAAACCAAAAGCGAGTTTTACCATATTATTTTTAAAGCCAGCGAACGTTTTGAATATGATGAAAAAGAACCTTTTTGTCAACACACTAAAAGTGGAATATATTCGATGTCGAAAGTGAGGAGGAGGGGTCGCAAAAAAAAAAAAAAAAAAAAAAAAAAAGAGGAAAAATCCTTGCTGCTAGCCCCCATGCCACACAATATTGATACACAAAAGAAAAAAAGAAAAATACTTTTGACCAACAGTGAGCGCCCCCATGCACACTTAAATTTTATCGAGTTTAAGCTGACTGAGGCTCCAGTAAAAGAGGAACTGGCCGTTGTTTGTACATGCTGGGTAAAACCTGGAGAAGTAAACCCGAAACACGTTGCTAAATACGAGTCAAAAAACTCGTTCCTGCAAAAATAATAACTATTGATTTATGAAAAATCCTCGCTTCGCTCGTGAAAATCAGATTCCGAGGGACAGATTATCAGCCAAGGGAAAGAGTAAAGTCCACTTTAATTCATGAATACGTAATTTTATTTATTTTCTGGTTCCCGATGGTACTCCCAAACCCCCCAAAGTCAGGAAGCCCAGGATTTATGAAGGATTCATTAAGACAGGGGGTTGCTTGCACTGCTCGTCCACGCCTTCAGCATGGCAGTCAACCTGGGCAATCAAAAAAAAAGTCTTACAGTTTTGTGCTTATGCTTCATGGTATGGTTCAGGCGGCTATAAAGGGACCAGAGGCTCGACGGCTTAGCCCTCCTTTGTACAGGGCATCGAACTACGTTATCATGTCAGCCTCCCTGGGCTTTCTGGTGCGGATGCGGCTGAACTCGATGAACTCCCTGAGGAACCTGGGTGCACCAGCGATGCATGGCCCTGTTCTCATCCACCCAAACAGCTCCTTACTTAGGGGCTGCGAGCGATGCTCTTACTGCAGATGCCATCACAGCCAACACCAGGATGCAACAGCAGAATGGTGACAGGCACGTGTAGGATCCCCTGTCCACGGTGGGCACCAACCATGGCACAAATACCGCAAAGTTTTGTTGATTTTTCGGCCTCTTTTCTTTGAAGCCCCATTTTCACAAATCTGCTTAAAACATGAGGAAAAAAAATAAAGTACTTATTTTCCCTAGGGAAATAATGAAAACTTTATTTTCCCGGCTCTAGCCAAAATTCCTTTAGAGGGAATCCAGAAAATAAGTAAAATAGAATAAAGAAGTGTCTTGAACGCAACAGTACTTGCGTTACAAGAACCGTGAAACAAAAAAAAAAGGGGGGGCACGCACCTTCTGCATCCGATTGATGCACAATAATGGTAGAGGGAGTAGGGGACGGGGTGAAACAAAAACGAATACAATTTCTATATTTTCTTCTTTTTCTACAGTAACAATGAATTATTGCTTCTCCTAGACACATCGATGATGGGAAGAAGCACAAGGTCTCATGGAAAAAGGAAATGAAAAACGAGAGAAGGTCATTTCGGGGGGGGAGAAAGGGGAGGAACCCAAAGAATTCACCGCGGGAGATAGAAAAAGAATATATATGAGTTCAAGGAAGTCTTCAACACCCCCTTTGTTCTCATCCAAAGAAACGAAACAAACAAAAAAAGAATTCTTTATGACTATATGACTTTGTAGTTCGCACGAACAAAAAAAAGGTTTTTTGCTCGGCGCAAGTAGCATATTTTGTAACAAAAAGAATAGAATGAATTGTCCTTTTTTTTGTTTTATGTTCTCCACATCATCATGTTATGTTATCTCGCCACACTATGAAATCGGGACACATCCATTATCAAGCAGACTGGTACAGCTCCAAGGTGTACCCATTACGGGTGAAGTCGGTGGGGGTACCGAGGACCCTGTCAGCAGTCTGGGAGCGGACGCCGCCAGTGACCGCGAGGGGCCAGCAGGTGTTCTGGGAGGGTTGGAAGACCCACGCCTTGCAGTCCTTGTCATCGGAGCAGGTTTTGCAGCAGGTCGCCTGGTCGCACTGCAGCCCATTGGGGTAGGACGGGGACCTCACCCCTGCCCCCGCATCCGTGTCCATCGCCACCAAGCAGTTCTTCCCAACGAGGGTCTGCTTCGCTGCCTCTGCAGTGGCGTTCGCGAACAGTGCGTTGAAGCTCCCCACAAGGCTCTGGAACCTCGCGATGTCCTTCCCCGCCGTGTACGAGAAGGTGTCCGCCATCGACCCCACACGCAGCATCGGTGACCCGTTGGGGTCCACCTGCTGTGCCCCAGGGGTCGTCCTCGTCTCGTCCAGGTTCCTCTTCGCAAAGTGTCCCCTCCTCATCTTTCCCTTGAAGCCGCTGAGGTCAGGGGTGCTCCCTCCCGCGAAGTCCACTTGGAACACCACAGTCGTGGTGACGGGTGCAGGCCTCCCCTCCACCCTCACCGTCATGCTCTCCCCATCGTAAGACCAGGTTCCCACACCTCCCCACCTGCTGAAAGCGTAAGCCTGCCCCCCGACCTTCACGCTCGTCGGAGGCATCGAGTTCACAATCTTGAGCACCGCTGCCCTGCTGCTCGGCTGCCCCGGGAACGTCCCCGTCGTGTTCGTCGAGAACAGCATCTGCGTCCCGCTCCTGGTGTACGCTGCATTCACCCATCCCGACTTCCCCTGTGGTTTTGTGTTTGAGGGGGAGTTTTTTCTTTTCTTTTTTGTGTCACACCTGAAGGTAGTCGTAGGTACCACCGTCGTCCTCGTACACAGCGGCCTTTCCAGATGTGGCCCCAGGGAACACCTGTGTGTTTTGTGTTATAGTTCAAATTTTTCTCTATTCTCATTATTCTTGTTCCGTTTCCATACACTGAACTCAAGGACGTTGTAAGGGTCAGCGGCCCTCCCGATGGAGTTCCCTGTGGAGATGGGGATGGTGGTGATGATGGCCCCCGCCCTCACGTACAGAGGGATCTCCCAGTTTGCGAACTTCTTGTCCATGAGCTGAGGACCTGTGTAGCTGCGCCCGCTGTGCCACTCCACCCAGGAACCAGGGGGCAGCCACACCTTCTGTGGGGTCACCCCACACGGTTCCTCCAGTGGCATCCTCGTCGAGGTGCACCCTGCACTGCTCGTCACAGGGGCCGCAAGGATGTCCTCCCCGAACATGTATTGTCTTGTCGTTGGCTCTTGCCCGAGGTCCTTGTCCATCGAGACAGGGTACGCCATCGCCTCAGAGGGGTAGTGGTAGTACATCGGGCGGATGAGCCCAACCCCGCTCTCAAAAGCCTTCTTCGTGTGGGTGTAGATGTATGGGACAAGCCCTGCCCTCAGGGTCAGCGCCTCACGGTTCATTTCCTCGTAGGCACGCGGGACGTTGTAAGGGCGCACATTCCAGCAGTCAGTTGTTGCAGTGGGCCACTGCTTGCAGCCACCTGCTGACCCACCCCTGTCGTGTGAGCGCATGATCCCACTCACGGAACCAAGCTGGATCCACCTCACGAACATCTCATGGTCGTCACCAGGTCCCACAATGTCGTGTGACCAGTAGCCCCAACCAACGTTCACTGCCGTCGCTGTGAAGTAGGCCTGGTAGGCCAAATTGAACCAGGTCAAACCTGCGACGTCACCGCTGAAGCCGTGCTGGTAGCGGTGGTTCCCGAGCCCGCCCCACCTGGCATGGACCACACCACGCTTGTTCGTGCACTTCCCGTTCTGCACGCAGCGTCTCTTCGGGTCCGTCACACGCATCTTGTCCGTCCAGATAGTGGGGTTCATCTTCAACCTGGGGTCCTGCCCAGTGCCACCAGCGGACTCTCCCTGCTGCCAGTCGATCCACCAGAAGTCCATCCCATCCTCCTCAATAGGCTGCACGATCACATCCTCCAGCACATTGACGTAGGACTTGTTCACAAGGGTGAAGGGGATCCCCTTCGGGCCCCCAGGGTTGCTCGGGTTCAGTCCCAGGGCAGTGCAAGCCTCCAGGTACCTGTCCTCCCACTTCCCGATCCCAGTGGCATCGTGAAGGTTTGCCGCCACAAGGAGGCCCTTCTGGTGGAAGTAGTCCATCGTGTCCTGTGGGACCTGGTACAGGTTGGGGTCCCACGAGTAGCCAGACCAGTCATCCTTCTTGTGCCAGTTCATGTCCAGCACCATCACGTCCAGCGGCATACCGTGGCGCTCGTACTCCCCAACGATATCGCGGACGTCCTTGTTCGCAAAGTCGTACCACCTTGTGAACCACACCCCGTGGTTGTTGCGGGGGAAGATGGGGATGTGTCCACCGATCTGCGTGTAGTCGCGAAGGGCCGTCATGTAATCGTGGGAGTAGGCGAGGAGGTACAGGTCCTCAGTGTCAGCGTTCTTCAACATCTTCCCACTGTCGTCGGTCCACCAGTCGTCCCCATCCATGCAGGGAACGTCGGTGTCGTCCACCAAAGCCCATCCGTTCTTGCTCACGAGACCCCACTCGCAGTGTTCCATCTTTGTAGTCGAGCAGTCAAGTGTCCCGTTCTGCTGCCCGTCGAGGGTGCGGAAGGTCCCCCTGAGGTTTCCCTTGTCAGTCGCACTGGTCTGTCCGTAGGTCCATGTTGTGAAGGTGCTGCTCCCAACGGGCTCCACCTTGAAAACGGAGGCTGTCTTGAAGTCGCCGCTCCCAGCGGTGTAGGTGAGCTTCGCCCTCGCCGTGGTGATGGTGACCGTCCCGCCCACGTTGCTCTGCGTGAACTGCGGTACAGGGGTCTTCCTGTTCACCACTGCCAGGGTCGGCCTGTCCTCGAACGCCCCGCTCTCGCTGTACTCCATTCGGAGAAGCCCGTCAGCCAGCACAGTGAACCGCGCCTTCCCCGCCACCACAGTCGCAGCCACCTCCGCCACAGAGTCGTACGGGTACAGCTCGTACTTCATCACGCTAGCTTGCGCCAGCACACACACAGCGAGCGCCGCTGCTACACGGCACTGCATCTTCAAATGTCTTTGCTGTGGTTTAGTTCCCCTTCTCTTCACTTGTTTCCTGTGCGAGGATAAAATACTCACTAGAAATGTTCTTGCAATCTCAAAGAAAGTGTGAAAGAAACTGAACACGAAAACATGGCTGAGACATGTTACAAGCGGATTCTTCTTCCCAAATAGAAAGAAAAATTGAAGCAGCGCGAGCCGAAGCTCTATCAAGATTAGTAGCAGGCATTTCATGAACGTGGTTTACATCAGCACACTGGAAAGCATGCCACAATCACGATCACAACACAGTGGTGGGACAAGGAACCTCCTTCACAATCGCCTCCTTCAAAGACAACACAGCTGCCTGTACAGAGTGACGATGATGACCATTGTGCAGTGGGATGTCCGCAGCCTTCAGTGCCCCTTCCCACTCCCCATCCAGATACATCACACCTGCCGCATTGTACCTCTCCCATGCATCCTCAGACACCTGGTACAGCCACTCTGTGTCGTGCTGGCTGAGCTTCATCTCAGGAAGGCGAAGAACCTCAAACACACGAAGGGGTGTGTCCCTGCCCCGAACAGTGACCTCAGAAAGGACGAGTTTTGCCTCATAAACGAACGCAAGTTCATTCCTCACAGACAGGTCACACGTCACCCCATGGCCGCAGTGCCTGCCGTACCTCTCCAGCAGTGTCGCTGTCACTGCCACCTGCCCAACGATCCCGAACAGCTTCAGCTCACTGTTCCCAATGGGGCCGCAGTGCGCACTCCCACTCGCCAGAGAAGACGACACACGAAGCCTCCCGTCCACTTCCATCAGTGCATCGGCCGCCTTCCGCCCATGACTCACACACCTCTTCGCTGCATTGAAGGAGGCATGTGCATGATCCCCGACCACAACTCCCACAACACCACCGTTTGTTTTCACAGCCTGCAGCACAGTCGTCATGAAGTCCCTGTATGTCTGGGTGAAGGAATCAATGTTGTTTTCCACAGCGGTGTGAGACCCGAGCATGTTCGTCACTGTGTATGTCACAGCCTTCTTGAAGTTCAGGTGCTCCAGTATGCCGATAACTTGTGCCTCTTCAAACAAGCTGTTGTCTGTTGAGGGGAGGCTGCGGTCACAGCTGTGACGATCCAGACTCTTCGGTGAACCAACAACATCACTGTCACTGCTATTATCACAACCATACTGAAAACAGGACTGCGGGAGGTAAGGGCGATAGACATGGAGGTTTGCAAGGATGCTGTCGAAGGCACTGTGCAGAGGGGGTGGGAGGGGGGTGTCGGAGAGGGTTGAAGCCGCCGCTTCAAGGTCGAACTTGGAGAGGTACTCTGCAGTCCGTTCAGAAGCGGTGATCACGTTCTGCATCGATTGGCGCTCCTTCTGAAGATCCCTGGCAAAACCATGCGTGAAGTAGAAGTCAAGTAAGAAAAGGAGTCCTATGCCGAAGGTGCTTAAGGCGCTACTCAGCTTAAGACGGCACGGGTGGCCTGATTCACAATTGCACGGTTCTGCCCTGTCTTCTTGAGGTATCGATGGGAAGTGAGCTTCAATGAGGCCGAAGCGGAGCCATTCCTCAGCGCTTGCAAGGGCCAGCCATATGATGAACATGATGATGAGGTTCCTGTGCACACGTGGGGCCATGTTGAGTACAAGTGAGATGTCGAGTACAACGATGATAGCAGGCCACAAGCGACAACTTTTTACTGCCATCGCCATGAGGTCATACGAAAAAACGGCTGGAGCTGAAAAATACAGCCAGCACTCCACAGCCTTGTACCGTATCCTCCTCTCTACCAGCAGCTGTATAAACATGACCGCTGAGGAGCTAAGTGCTGTAACGAACACTATGTTATGGTGCAGTATCGGGAGGAGGGCTAAATAGGCGAGGTTCGCTGCTATTACTATCAACATCACCTTCTTCCTGAACACTTCGAACGAGTTATCCTCCGGCAACAGCACCCTTTGCAGCACACAAGACATTTCAGTATCAGGGGAGAGGGTGGTGGTGGTGGTGCTTGTTCTAAAGGAGTGGTTATCTGACGACAACAAAACAAAAAAAAAAAACTTCTAATAAAGGTTTCGCACTGCCACCATTCAGAGATGTTTTCATTTCGTTACACCCTTCATGTGTGGTCTTCCGGTCCTTTTCCAGCCAAGCAATAAGAAGACTGAGACCGCAAAGTGCGTGCCGTTGTCGTGGCTGTAGAATTCTTTTTAGTTGTCCGTTTCAGTCTTTTAGTTGTCCCGTCCCTGTGTCTCGTGGCGTTGTACACCATCAGATTGTATGTGATTGAAGAAGAAAGAAAAACGAGAATTCTGCTTATTCTTTTTTTTTTTTTTTTTTTCTAGATTCAAAATACAACACGTGGTGTTAAAAGATAACAATAAAGAGAGCAAGGATTGTTTTTATCTTTTTCGTTCTTTAAGATGCACAATGCGACATGGTTAAAAAGACAATGACACAAACAGTGCCGCAGAAGGGTCAGTGTGACGTCATAGTCAGTGTGTGTGCACATGTGTCGTGCGATGACGAACTTTGTTGGGAACTGATTGAGCCTCAAGCAGGATTGGGAGGGTGGACCTACGCAGAAATCATATTAAATAAAAGGAAAAAAGATTTGTGAAAGAATTGCACTGAAGGATATGGGTGCCCCATGTGCGCAGTGAAAGGTTGCTCTGGTTGGTGCAACTTCAAGAAAAGAAAAAGAAGAATGGAGAGGAAGAGGATGAAGAGGAAGAACGTTGGCGCCAAGAGTCGATTTTTTTATTCATGCCACAGTCAAAAAAAAGAAAATCAGAACAAAAAGAAAAGGTAGTCTCAAAAAAGAAAACGTAAAAAAAGATTGAAAAATGAACAGAATAAGTACGACTTGACCATACAGTGGATCTTTTTGTTATAACCTGCCAGGCTTGAAAAGATTGCTACCTTTTCTTCTTCTTTTTTGCTGGACTTTAATAATTACCAGACGTTCATGTGTTTATCTTGTAATCAACACGAGTACGAATGAAAAAGAAAAAGAAACACAGTAAAGAATAAGAAGTGTACAGGCCAGTTGTACTTACGGAAAACACTACATCATGCACTCTGCAGAAGGTCAAGTGAGTAGGTTGCCCGGGTGAAGTCGGTCTGAGCATAGATTGTTACTTACTTTCCCTTTTATAAATTCACATACATTAGTTCCCAGAACAACGCCAGGCGTGTGCTCCAAAGGAGGGCCTGAGTCAGCCAGCGGGAAGCAAGTGTTTGACGAAGTAATGTGCATCCAGACACGGCAGTCCTTGTCATCGGAGCAGGTTTTGCAACACTTTTCCTTGTCAGCTGTCAAGCCAAAGGGATAAGAAGGGCTCCTCACAGGCCTGCTCGCGCCAGTGTCATGCGATTCTTTACAACTGTTTCTTAGAAGGTCTGGCTGCTTTGCTGCCTCTGCAGTGGCGTTCGCGAACAGTGCGTTGAAGCTCCCCACAAGGCTCTGGAACCTCGCGATGTCCTTCCCCGCCGTGTACGAGAAGGTGTCCGCCATCGACCCCACACGCAGCATCGGTGACCCGTTGGGGTCCACATCCGTGCTTCCTGGCGTCACTCTCGTCTCGTCCAGGTTCCTCTTCGCAAAGTGTCCCCTCCTCATCTTTCCCTTGAAGCCGCTGAGGTCAGGGGTGCTCCCTCCCGCGAAGTCCACTTGGAACACCACAGTCGTGGTGACGGGTGCAGGCCTCCCCTCCACCCTCACCGTCATGCTCTCCCCATCGTAAGACCAGGTTCCCACACCTCCCCACCTGCTGAAAGCGTAAGCCTGCCCCCCGACCTTCACGCTCGTCGGAGGCATCGAGTTCACAATCTTGAGCACCGCTGCCCTGCTGCTCGGCTGCCCCGGGAACGTCCCCGTCGTGTTCGTCGAGAACAGCATCTGCGTCCCGCTCCTGGTGTACGCTGCATTCACCCATCCCGACTTCCCCTGTGGTTTTGTGTTCGTTTTGTTGGTGATGGGGGGGGTGAAAGGGGGGGTGGGGGGGGGGGGGTTCTTTTCTTTTTTGTGTCACACCTGAAGGTAGTCGTAGGTACCACCGTCGTCCTCGTACACAGCGGCCTTTCCAGATGTGGCCCCAGGGAACACCTGTGTGTTTTGTGTTATAGTTCAAATTTTTCTCCATTCTCATTATTCTTGTTCCGTTTCCATACACTGAACTCAAGGACGTTGTAAGGGTCAGCGGCCCTCCCGATGGAGTTCCCTGTGGAGATGGGGATGGTGGTGATGATGGCCCCCGCCCTCACGTACAGAGGGATCTCCCAGTTTGCGAACTTCTTGTCCATGAGCTGAGGACCTGTGTAGCTGCGCCCGCTGTGCCACTCCACCCAGGAACCAGGGGGCAGCCACACCTTCTGTGGGGTCACCCCACACGGTTCCTCCAGTGGCATCCTCGTCGAGGTGCACCCTGCACTGCTCGTCACAGGGGCCGCAAGGATGTCCTCCCCGAACATGTACTGCCTTGTCGTTGGCTCTTGCCCGAGGTCCTTGTCCATCGAGACAGGGTACGCCATCGCCTCAGAGGGGTAGTGGTAGTACATCGGGCGGATGAGCCCAACCCCGCTCTCAAAAGCCTTCTTCGTGTGGGTGTAGATGTATGGGACAAGCCCCGTCCTCAAGCGAAGGGCTGCACGATTGATATCTTCGTAGGCACGCGGGACGTTGTAAGGGCGCACGTTCGAGCAGTCAGTTGTTGCAGTGGGCCACTGCTTGCATTTTCCTGCCGACAAACCCCTGTCGTGCGAGCGCATGATCCCACTCACGGAACCAAGCTGGATCCACCTCGTGAACATCTCGTGGTCGTCACCAGGCCCCATGATGTCGTGTGACCAGTAGCCCCAACCAACGTTCACTGCCGTCGCTGTGAAGTAGGTTTGGAATGCAAGGTTAAACCAGGTCAAAGCTAAGACGTCACCGCTGAAGCCGTGCTGGTAGCGGTGGTTCCCGAGCCCGCCCCACCTGGCATGGACCACACCACGCTTGTTCGTGCACTTCCCGTTCTGCACGCAGCGTCTCTTCGAGTCCGTCACACGCATCTTGTCCGTCCAGATAGTGGGGTTCATCTTCAGAGCCTTATCCTGCCCAGCACCTCCGTAAAAGGTGCTCTGCTGCCAGTCGATCCACCAGAAGTCCATCCCATCCTCCTCAATAGGCTGGACAACAATATCCTCCAGCACATTGACATAGGACTTGTTTACCAAAGACAGCGGAATCCCCTTCGGGCCCCCAGGGTTGCTCGGATCCAGTCCCAGGGCAGTGCAAGCCTCAAGGTACTTGTCCTCCCACTTCCCGATTCCATGGGCATCGTGAAGGTTTGCCGCCACAAGGAGGCCCTTCTGGTGGAAGTAGTCCATCGTGTCCTGTGGGACCTGGTACAGGTTGGGGTCCCACGAGTAGCCAGACCAGTCATCCTTCTTGTGCCAGTTCATGTCCAGCACCATCACGTCCAGCGGCATACCATTATCCTCGTACTCTCCCACGATTTCACGGACGTCCTTGTTCGCAAAGTCGTACCACCTTGTGAACCACACCCCGTGGTTGTTGCGGGGGAAGATGGGGATGTGTCCACCGATCTGCGTGTAGTCGCGAAGGGCCGTCATGTAGTCGTGGGAGTAGGCGAGGAGGTACAGGTCCTCAGTGTCAGCGTTCTTCAACATCTTCCCACTGTCGTCGGTCCACCAGTCGTCCCCATCCATGCAAGGTGCATCCGTCTCCTCAATCAGTGCCCACCCTATTCTGCTCACGAGACCCCAGACACAGTGTCCATCAGGGAGGTACCTGTTGCAATTCACAGTCCCGTTCACATGCTCGTCAAGTGTGCGCACTGTCCCACGAAGGTTTCCCTTGTCAGTCGCACTGGTCTGTCCGTAGGTCCATGTTGTGAAGGTGCTGCTCCCAACGGGCTCCACCTTGAAAACGGAGGCTGTCTTGAAGTCGCCGCTCCCAGCGGTGTAGGTGAGCTTCGCCCTCGCCGTGGTGATGGTGACCGTCCCGCCCACGTTGCTCTGCGTGAACTGCGGTACAGGGGTCTTCCTGTTCACCACTGCCAGGGTCGGCCTGTCCTCGAACGCCCCGCTCTCGCTGTACTCCATTCGGAGAAGCCCGTCAGCCAGCACAGTGAACCGCGCCTTCCCCGCCACCACAGTCGCAGCCACCTCCGCCACAGAGTCGTACGGGTACAGCTCGTACTTCATCACGCTAGCTTGCGCCAGCACACACACAGCGAGCGCCGCTGCTACACGGCACTGCATCTTCAAATGTCTTTGCTGTGGTTTAGTTCCCCTTCTCTTCACTTGTTTCCTGTGCGAGGATAAAATACTCACTAGAAATGTTCTTGCAATCTCAAAGAAAGTGTGAAAGAAACTGAACACGAAAACATGGCTGAGACATGTTACAAGCGGATTCTTCTTCCCAAATAGAAAGAAAAATTGAAGCAGCGCGAGCCGAAGCTCTATCAAGATTAGTAGCAGGCATTTCATGAACGTGGTTTACATCAGCACACTGGAAAGCATGCCACAATCACGATCACAACACAGTGGTGGGACAAGGAACCTCCTTCACAATCGCCTCCTTCAAAGACAACACAGCTGCCTGTACAGAGTGACGATGATGACCATTGTGCAGTGGGATGTCCGCAGCCTTCAGTGCCCCTTCCCACTCCCCATCCAGATACATCACACCTGCCGCATTGTACCTCTCCCATGCATCCTCAGACACCTGGTACAGCCACTCTGTGTCGTGCTGGCTGAGCTTCATCTCAGGAAGGCGAAGAACCTCAAACACACGAAGGGGTGTGTCCCTGCCCCGAACAGTGACCTCAGAAAGGACGAGTTTTGCCTCATAAACGAACGCAAGTTCATTCCTCACAGACAGGTCACACGTCACCCCATGGCCGCAGTGCCTGCCGTACCTCTCCAGCAGTGTCGCTGTCACTGCCACCTGCCCAACGATCCCGAACAGCTTCAGCTCACTGTTCCCAATGGGCGGCGCTCGCTTGCGTCCCCAGCACACACACAGCGAGCGCCGCTGCTACACGGCACTGCATCTTCAAATGTCTTTGCTGTGGTTTAGTTCCCCTTCTCTTCACTTGTTTCCTGTGCGAGGATATAAATAACGAACCCTTCTTACAATGTTAAGGTTCGTAACGCGCTCTGGACACAGGGTGTGAAAGGCCTTACGAAGAAGTTATAAAACCAAGACCACTGTGACGAGGTACGATGGACGCAGACTGGACTACATGATCCTAAGCTCGGACCTCACCGTTCCAGAATGGGATAAATACGCTCTACGCAATCTCTGGAATACAAGCCACCGTTATAAGAGCACCAGGGGTGTACACAGGGCACCACCGTTGCTTGTGAGTGCCCTATTCTCATCTAGTACCCTGGAAAGTCTGAACGAGAAACAGCCTGGTTATCCACTTGCTGGGGTCCTTTCGGCTAATACTCGTCAAAAATAAAAACAAAAGAAAATGGTTAAGGGTCAAAAAAAGAGAAGAAGAAAAGAGCTGTAAAGCCGCTGCAGGTATGTACACGTGTAAATAACAAAAAAAAAAAAAAAAAAAGAAGAAAAGAATCAATTGTCACTCGCCTCTGTCGTCTTGGAGCCTTTCGTAGTCGCGACGCAGCTCGTGCTGCGACACCCAGTAGGCGATGGGGGGCACCACGAAGCGGATAATGGTTACAATTGCGACAAGCACACAGATGATGCCAAGGAAGATGATGATATTGGTTGAGCTAGCTGAGTCTGTTGCGTAGGAGCGCCAGCCGTGTCCTTTGAGCACAACGAGCACGTTGACAGGAATCGACACGTAAATAATGGCAGTGAGGAGGGTGAGCCACGCCCCAATACCTGACGCCTTAGTGGCCTCAGGACGCTGCGTCAGCTTCAAGAACTTTAAGATGTCAGTGTGCAGCTCAATCGTCCCAGTGATCAGCGCGACTAACGGCGCCAAAGGCAGCACAGAAGCAAAGCACACCACATACGAAAACTGCAGCATCATCATCGTGTAATCATTGAACTCGTTCTCTTCCGATATCGGCGGCTTCATCGTTTCCATCACTATGGTCATCTTGCTGTCTGTCTGCCGCCTCCTGATCGAGAAGAATCTGTCGAGAGGGTGTGGGTGCGGTGGGTTGGGCGGTAACTCCTGTGAAGGGGTGTACTCCTCTGGCGTGCTCGGATCAAACAAGTACACAAACGATCCAGACACACTGGTCATCCACAACGGTTCCCCAGCAATCTCACCTTCCAATTCCTCGTAGGGCAACAGCCAGCAATACCATCTCGCGCCTGCTTCACGGAGGGGCTTCAATGTCACAGGTTGGAACCGACCTTGTTGCCAGAGGGATTTCGTGAACTCCCACCGCCATTGAACACTGGAATCGAACGCTAGGCCCTTTTCCCCTTGGGCAGCTGGGGCAACGGAGTTAACGGCAACAGTGTTGCCCTCGCTGTCCAAATACGCAAAGGCCCCGAAGAGTACAAGCTGAAGCGCGGCGAGCTCATCACTTCCTATCTTTAAAGCCTCTGCTTCGAACACAGCTTGAGCTAGAGGTATAGGTTTTTCCTCCGCATCGTACGCAACTTGCACGGTATCACTGAGACCGTAGATCCAGATGAACGAAACGGCTTGCACTGGGATGAGAGCGTCCTTTGTTGATATTTTTTTCCCCCCTTCTTTTTTTGCCCTTCTGACATACCCTTCTGTCTTCATTCGAGAGAGTGAGCTTTGCAGGTGGCGATGTGATACCTGTGACGTACCCTTTTGTTTTCTTGAGCATCACAGGTTGGGTGCCTTCTTCTACTATGACTTGTAAGATCGACTTGTTCGGTGATCCTCGTATGCTGGCCCAGTACCCGTGTCGGATTGGCGGCGTTGCGACGTTCGCCAACGGGAGGTGGAAGGCGATGCACTCACGGGTGTTCTTAACCTTGCAAAGCAGTTTCCCGCTAACCTCTTCTAGTTCAAACACCGTATCTGGGTCGTCCTCCAGCTCCCATTCGCCGTTGTACGTGTTTGCCACCAAAGAGGACCAGTTCCCTTCCGTCGCGAGGCGGTATTTGTAGCAACCAATGTGTTTCACTTTTTTGAGCGAGAAGAGCCCGTCTCCTGAGAGAGCGCCTTTCACAGAGGTGACCTTAAGGCACCCAAGAGACTGGGGGAACATTGAGCCCTGTTTGTTTTTCATTTTCTTGCGAGCTTGGCGGCGGCCGAGGATGATCTTCGGAAGTACCTTTTCGAAGAGAACGGAGAAAACGGATTGAATGACAAGCTGCGTGGTCAGCTGTACCATTAAATCGGTTTGTCGGTGAGTTGATGTACACCTTCGTAAAAAGTTGACAGAAGGACAGGGTTCGGGGGGCACCATGTCTGCAAGCTTGCATGCTGTATCGCAAGATGCCGCACAGTCGCAAACACGTTCCGGGTAGAGCCACACTGTGATCATCAACCCTGAGAAGCCGTTGATGAAACGGAAGATGAAGTTTTTCATAATGGCGGAGTTTTGCCGGCTTGACTTAGTCCGGTGGTTCTCGTACTCGTTTAGCTTTTCTGCGATGAGTGCGAAGATAACGTCTAGAACCGTTACGGAAACGGCGTTTTGAACACCCAAAAGTGTTTTCTTCATGATGTTTGCCTTCCCGTAGGTGTTTCGAAGTACAACGTTGCCGACCATGACCATCACAACGCACGATGCCATCAGCGACGTGATGATGATGGACAGCAAGAAGCGTTTTCTTCTGTTCCCCGGTGTGAAGTAAGGTTCCGACAACCCCGTGATGGGGTGCGGCCGCTTCTCCAGCGCGATGTTCCGCTTCAGAAACTCAGCCATCGGGGGTTCCCACTGCTCTACGTTCCTGACGTTCCACATGTACGCTAGTTCAGATGCCTTTCGCATCCATCTCTGTCTAAAGGCTGATGCCCATATAAGCACCACAAACGCGTTCCAGATAACCACACTCTCTGATTCGTACAGTCCCATAACCGACTGTACAATCGTGAACACCATTCCCGACAAGAACAGCAACAGCAAGTACGAACAGTAGCAAGCGGTGAACGCGAAGTAAAACGCGATTTTCGACCCAATATAGGCCTCGAGCTTTGTGAGCTGCGACAGATAAAAAGGTTTCAGATTCTTTTGTTCGATGCCTTCGCGGGTCTCCTCGGGCATCCAGTACTCTGTGAAGTACACTGCCTTGCCGTGGTGGTGTACGCGGGCCCACTTCCCTTCCAGGTCCAAATGAATGACTTCAATGTCTGACCCCCGCTTGAGGTAGTCCACCTTTTGAATATCTTTCTTATCGTTGTAGTAAGGAATGTCAAACCGCGCCCTGTAGTGGTTCGCGCCCGACCTTGTCAGCAGCTCCACGCCGTTCTGTGTAACGGGGAGCCACCATTCTGTCATTGGGATCGATACGTTTGCCCATCCTCTGTAAAACCCGTGAACCATGACGCCTGTGCCTTTTTTAACGGTTTTGGCCACGAGGGTCTCGGAGCTCTTGTCTCCCTTCATGTAGGCCGAGGAACGCTCTTTGAAGAACGGGACGTCGCGGGCCAGTTTTTGAAGCCGTTGCAACGCCTCCCACTTTGTCGATGTGTGTTCCTTCAAGGGCTCCAGGTTCAGAAATGTTTTCCGGTCGCAGACCATCTTCGTGCACGGGTCGAATTTCAGCTCCTCGGCCATCTCGTCCACCTCGTATAAAAACTCCTTCAGCGAGCAAAACGGCTGCCAACACCACGGTCTGAGAAGCGATTTCCACTTAAGCTCCCTGATATCCGGCTGCCACTCGTTCAAAACACTTTGCGATTCGTCATCGTTGTGCACTCCAAACACCTGCGTGATTCTTGTCTCCTGCACCAACAAGTCAAGCCATTTCTGTCCAGGTGGTAGATTCCCCGAAGTGTCGAAGTTGGGGGGCTTGTAAGCATGCGGCGCATCGGGTTCTAACCGGCCCGTCGCGCGGAAGGGTAGATCGTCCTTACCCATACCAGCGGCGGTCAGGATTTGTCGAAGGCCCCATAGGGCTCGGGTTTTTCGTTCTAAAAGGGTTTTTGACTCTTCTCGGGTTAAGGGAGAGTCTTCCCAAATGAAGTCGATGGAGGGCGTGGGGGTTTTCGATGCGGTGTTGACCCATATTCCTTTGTCGTGCCAGGGCCCGACGTCGTTGGAGCGCATTTCAAGGTACTCCTTTCCCTGATGCGAGATCGTCCAGAGGGAAGAGATTCCGGCAGAGTCGCCGGTGATGCCAAGGGACTCCTCAGCGTCGCCCATCTTGGCACGTGTGAACCGCGTTTTCAATTTGAAACCGTTTCTTGTGTTCGTCCATGTCCAGAATAGATACGCAGACTTGACATCGTCCCTGCAGTACACTCCGTCGATCTCCTTGAATGCGGGGGCTAAAATGCGGAATTTCTCAGGGGTTCCGTCGGGCAAGCTTGCCACGATGTGTTCCAGCCTTCTTGCCATGTCGTAGGAAGGCCGTCCTAGCTGCGGTTGTCTGTCTGTCAGCAAGGCGTAGACGATGTCGCTGCATTCATCGACAACAACCCATTTAGGCTCGGTGGTCTTTTCGTCTAAGGGAGTGATCGTAACCTGGTCTATCTTCCAGCAGCCTCCTCTGAACTTATCGCTGTCTTTCCCTTTCTTCGCGAATCGAAGCCACTCGAACTCCTTCAACGTTGGTGGGCGTCCGTTGTGCGGGGTCGTGCACTTTAGAAGACACTTCCCGTTGGCAAACAGACCCCACCGGCCTTTGCTGTCTTCCTTTAGAACCTTACGCTGTCCGTTGACTTGCTTCCACCGTGGGTTGGCCAACCCCATAGAACGATCGAATTCATAGTCACCAGAGACTTGCATGACACTGCACGCAACCTTAACAGATAAGGGGTACAATGCGTAGTGGCCGTAGTGCTGCCATTGCTTGGAGCGTATCCACTCGACGTCTTCGAATTCTGCGTTGGGGTTGTGTAGGACTGCTTCGGTGATGTGGTTTCCCGCGGTGTGTAATTTCAGATCGAGGATGGGCCACGAGAAGGAGTTCACGATGTTCGCCGAGATCGAATGTTTTTCCTTCGAAAGCAGCTCGTCCGCGACAGAACCGCAGCGCAGGTAAGGGTATCTTTTACACGTTAAAAGCTGTCGGCGTTCCGACCCGCTGACGACGACGTACACATCGCGGACCTCCTCCGTCTCGGACTCAGTGTCGCTGTCGAGCTTCGGCTCGGTCTCTCGGTTTGTATTGCTCAGGTTGTCCTGCTCCTCCAGCTTTTTCTCCTCCATCTCCAGAAAGTCCACCACGTGCTGTTTCTTCTTTATGGTCGAGTCGCGAAGCTGTGCAAGCTTCTTCTCCCGTTTCTTTTGCATCTTTTGAATCAGCTTCTTGTCGCCGTCGTCGTCCATCTCGGTTGACGCACAGTCCACGATAAACCCGCCTAAATCGAGGCAGTTCAAGCCGTGCAAAACTGCGTTGACGCCAATCGGACCGCAGGTATCGCCAGGACAGCAGTTTTTCAAAACCTTCGACAGGTCGAAATCGAGTACGCGGCGTACTTTCAAAGCGATGACGAGATCGATCTGATCGTCGGGGGGCATGTACCCGGATGACTGTTGCTGTTCTTGTTCTCGCCGTCCGAGGATAACGTGGCAGTCATGTGAGGACGTGTAGTGCCTTGCGGTTCTCCCGTTTTTGTCCTCCATGATCCCTGACCCGACCGTGTCCCTGTAAGCATCGTTGTTCAGCAGCCATTGCACTGATTTGGCATTGTTGCACGCAGCTGCAACGTGAAGCAGTGACACTTTGTGAGCAACGCTACCATCGAGCATCGCGTCGAAGGCGTGGTCCAAGCGCATGACCTGGCTGAGGCGTTCGAAGTCATCCGGTTCGGCGTTTGCACCATTTGAGAACAGGATCAATGCGATCTCCACCAAGGCGATCATCATCCTGTTGTGCCTGCAGCTTTCCAAGATCACATCGTCCAAGGAGTTCCTGTAGAAGTAATTCTTGTTGTTCACATCGCGGTCCCGCATCAACTCCACGTACGCCGTCCCCGTCAGTAAAGGGCTATTGTCGATCAGCCTCTCAAGGTTCTCTCCCGCGAGCTCTTGAATCTGCTTGCTTATCTCCAGCGCGACAGTTCTGATCGGTTTGTTAGCGGTGTGCGTGAAATTTGCGGAGACCTTCTTGTCCTTCACAAGCCACTCCACTGCTTCGACCCACCCGTACTCAGCTGCGATTTCCAAGGTACAGGCAGCCGATTCAAACTCCTTGCAATTGTTGTAAATCGACTTAAAGATTTCCAGATTCTCAATAGGCGGAGGGGCCGAGTTGGTTGGCGCCGTCAAAAACTGTGAGTACGCTATGCACAGGTCGACCTTCAAAAGATGCTGGTGCGACATGAAAAGCTCGGAGAAGAACGTCATGTCAGTCTGCGATTCCAACGTCATCACGATAGCCTCCTTGTAAAGCTCCAGCGGAAGCAGACCAAGCGTGTATTTCTCTTCTTCTAAAAGCTCATTCACAGCCTGCTGCAACGTCGGCCCCACGGTTTCAACAGAATGTGCTTTGTTTAAACCGCGAAGGAGATGGCGGAGGACGTACCACTCAGGAGGCACATCTGGGTCTGTAACACCTTGTTTCGAGTAATATTCCCATCGAGGGCGTAGTACTTGAAGGCTTTGAAGCAAAGCCGACTTCAAGCTATCACCGCATATGTAAGGCAACGTCCTCATATGATAACCTTCTATGGCGTCGAGGTCGATCATCAGCCCGACCACCTCAGGCCACGCCATACCCACAACATGCATGAAATCGACGTGGAGCATTCTGCCGCACGATGCCGGGCCTCTCCAAGTGTTCTCGACATCTGTCTGATTGACCCATTCGATGTTGGACTCGTTATTCTGGATCATGCCTTCCCACTTTTCTTCGGTGAGAGCTGAAAAGTGTACTTTGTACCGCTGCCCTTGTTCGTCAAGTGAGATAACATCGCCTGTCTGCCTGTACAGGTGGGACTTCGGTTCGGATACAACAATCTTCCATTCCAACAATTTTCTCAAGAGTAGTTTAGCAACCGCGCACTGAGCTGGTATATTATTGCCTTTTGTGATGTGCCGAATAACGGCTTTTCCAAGATGCTGTTCATCTGGTTGCGCAAAGTTCTCCAAAAGAAGTTCTATCATCTTCGTTGAAGGTGATGGGTGCGACACTGCAACGGTCAGCGCTTTGGACCTTCTTACAAATCCTGCGCGGTCCTGCAGGCTGGAGCTCACACGAGAGCTGGCTCGTCGCTTCGTCTCGATGATCTGTTTCACAGAGGGAAGGGACCGCCCCACACGAGGGGATGTTAACTCTTCGTTGTTAGGTTGAGGTTCCGTGTCGCCTTCGCTCGATGTGAACTCTAGACCTTTTTGTTGAAACAGATACTCCACCATTTGCAGGCCTGCGTCTTGAAGACCGCCCTCCAACCCGCACAGGATCGACAGGACAGAACGACCATTCCTGTCGAACTTATCGACGATGGCTCGGCGGCTTAACAATTGTTTGAAAAGTTCGACATGCCCGCCTCGTGCTGTTTCCATCAACGGGGTCGAACCGTGGGAGTTTTCGGTGTTGACATCAGCTTGGTATTCGTCGAGAAGGGTGATGACCTCTCTGTTCCACCCTCGGCGTGCGTACATGCACAGGTCGTAGAGGTGGTCTGTGACATCGCCTGTCAGACGTGACCAGTTGTCGCGGAGGAGTCGGACGATCGACTCCGAGGCGGCCCACTTCCCAACCGACTTCCCTTGTTTCGTATTCGATGGATCTGCACGTTTCAACAGTTCTTGCACGATATGGTAACGCCGCCCTGCTGCCGCTGCGCACAAAGCTGCGGAGCATGGGTGCTGTAAGTCTGTCACAGCGACGTCAAGCAGTGAACGTGTGCCTGGGACGGAGATGGACGCACGGCGTGCAAGGAACTGTGTGATGGGAGGGTTCACGATCTCCGACGGGAAATACTTCGGGTTCAAAACGAAGTTCACGAGGTTCAAGTCGCCGCCGCGTGCCGCTAGCTCCAAGATGCTGACCCCGTCCTCGTCGCGAAAATGGGAATGCAACAGCTCGCCCTGGTCGACCTTCTTCAGCATCTCCAGGATCTCGATGGCAGCTTCCTCGTTCGCGACGTCTGAAAACTTCGAATACGACACCACGTCGCTCTCCGAGACGGTGATAGGATCGTACACCCGTAGCTCCTGTCCTGCTGTTTTGCGGATACCCTCCTTAGTCACGGTGCACCCACGCAGCCTCTGCACGGTATCGCAGCGCTGCGTCGTGCTGTCCTCGTCTGAGTCTGTGATGTACATCTTTTGGTATAGGTACAGCTTCGACATCGATGCCCCTAGGTTAATGTGTATAGGAAGCTGTGGCTCCGATGACTTAATCAGAACGGAGCGGCCCTTTTCCAAACAACCGTCGTTTTTCACTTCGAATAGCAACTCGTGAAATGGTAAGATTTGCACTTTCCCGGACAGCCCCAAAGGGGACCATTGGACAAGGCCCATGAAGTCTGGCGTCTGCGGTTTGTACCGAGTGCTGTCCACGCCGTCGATCTGCTTCGCGATGCCCTTCACCCACCCGGGTTTTGGCTTCACCACGCCCCATTGTTCGAGCTCGTCTTTCGTGATTAATTTGAAAGCGGTGATGCCGCGTTTTAGGTCGCTGGTCCGTTCTGAAACGGCTTCGAAACGCTTGGCAAAGAGCCAGCCTAGCACAGTGCGGCCTGTTTGATACCCGCTGTATTTCTCACTGTTTGTCGATTTCTGCCCGCAAAGCTGGTTCCATTTCTGTTTGTACTCACGCGTGTCTTTGCACCTCGACATGAAGCACTTCAGAGTCTGGACAACGAGGTCGAACTTACCTTCTCTGGCAAGGTTTGCCAAGTTCGGTGTCAAGCCGTTCTGCTGAATCAACACAAGCTGCACGCGTTGATCCGTGGCTAGAGCAACCGGGCTGACACGTTCGCCTGTTTCAGGGTCAATGTCCATTTCGTCTTCTTCACACCATTTCTTATCCCCAACCTTCTCATTTAAGTACTTGATAACCTCTAAGCAGTTCAGTTTCGCGGCAGCCGCGAGGACGCCGTTTGCCTGTATCAGCAACACAGCGTCTTTCCTTTTGAGGAGTTCCTTCATAACGTTGAACCGGATGTTGTTCTTGGTTTCTTCCGTGAGCCCGTAGTGTTCCTGTAGATCGAGCTTTGCTTCGATCGCCATCACTAAAACGGACTTTCCTTCGGAACTTGTTTGCAGGAGGTCCGCGCCGCACCCCACTAGTAGTTCTACCATTTCTGCGTCCCCACGGTGTATCGCATGCATTAAGGCGGAGACTTTACCCGGTGTCGGCACAGGGGCCGACATTGTCTTGTCTGGCTTTGTCAACGCTTCTTTCAAAACGTCGCGCCAGCCCCTCTCCGCCACCAGCGCAGGCTGGACGTTGACGTTCAGTTTCGCCAACGCCATCACCATGTCCTTTACATTGTCACTCGTTTGCTCTAAGATCAGCTCGACGGACGTCTTCCCCGCCATGGTTTCTTCAAAGTTCAGAATATTCCGCTTCCCGCAGCCTTTCTTATGATGGTCAAGGAGAAGGTCCAGCAACTCGCGGTGTGCTCTCTGGCAAACGCGCGGCAGTGCAAGTGTCCCCTTCAGAAACACACCGCTTTCATCATGTTCGTAGTTCAGAAGTTCCGATGCGACATGAATATCCTGATTGAGGCCGCACGCGATGCCTATGGGGTACTCGCCTGAAGCTGTGCGCACGTTGGGGTTGCAACGGTTCACCTCCAGCAAGAGTTTGACCACCTCGAGGTCCTCCCTAGCGACGGCTAATGAGAGGGCAGTGTCCCCGTTGTCGTCCCATGCTTGCCAGTCGCCAACAACGTTGCTCAGCAAACTCAGCCACCCGTTCCTCTGCGGCTCGGAGTCCGTGTGGAAGGCACGTGCGACAATGGTGACAGGCAGCATGTCGATGGTCATATCTCCTCCGTCTGCGGCGCTGTGCTGCATCAGCGCCAGTACAAGGCGGTAGTCACGCGCCACACACTGGGGCAGTATCCCCCTGTGTTTTTGCGTAGCGCACGCACCGCCCATCTGCAGCAAGTACTTTGTGATGTCTAACAGGTTCTCTTCGACGGCGGCCCACAGCGCTTGGGAGTTCTCAACCATGACGCCGTTCTTGATCAGGAGGTGCACCATCTTCAGCTTCTGCGTCCGCTCGACCTTCGCCTTCACTGTGATGTAAAGAGGATGCTGGCTTGCTTTGTGCGGCTGCCTGGCGATAGCTTTGCCTTCTTTTTTAGAGAGCAACAGCTGCAGGATGTCCATCCTGCCCAATTTGCACGCCCACCCAACGGCGCTGAGCCCCCTGTCGGGTGGCGAGGTTTCCGTCCAGAAAAAGGGGTCGCTTTTCTTCTTGCTGATGAGGAAAGCAACGACGTCGTTCCAAGACTTAGCCTTGCTGGTCTGCGACAGGCGGACAGCACGTGCAAGGGGGAAGTCCATGTCGTAGTGGAGGAAGAAGCGGAGCACGTCTGGGTCTGTGACGTGCTTGATAGCCTCGAGGCCGTCGACCCAGTCGTGTAGGTCACAAATAGAGTTCACGATGCCCATCCGTACTAGCATCTTCAGAGCGTCAAGGTTGCCGTGCCGTGCAGCGAGGGCAACGACCTGTGATCCTGACAGAGGGGCGTCCTTTGAGATGACGCCATGTGGAAGAGGCCTTTCCGACTTGGCCTTGTCCCACCGTTCCTCGCTTTCGAACTCTGACCGTGCGACGTACATTCCGTTGTTCCCCACCCGTCTTGGTTCCGACAGCCGCTGCATCACTAGTGGGCAGCAACACTCTTGGTGGCGTTCGATGTTTCGCAGCCGTATCCATTCCAAGTGCACGCCGACCAGCAAGCTCGACACGTTGGCGTCGTTTTGTCCATCGTCGGGCAGCAGGTGGTGCAGGTTCTCCCCACTGAACCACGCGTTCAACCGCTTGTTCCACCGAAGCTTCGCGTTCCAGCAGAGCTCCCCGGTTTCCTTATGGACCTTGTCGCGGAGGAGCACGTTGAACCCGCCCTGAAGGGTGTTCCGGCCTTGAATCATCCCTGTCCGGAAGCTCATCCATCCGGGGAGAAAGACCTCCACAGAACATCCGGGGAAAAGACGGCCTTCGGTGGCACCACGAAGACGGTTTGGAGGCTGCATGGGGACACGGATGTCCTCATGGTTAAGCCCCTTCGCGATGACGATGCTGGAACGGGACTTCAAACGGATGTCAAAGCCACCCCTAGGATTGAAGGCGGTCACAACACCCGCACGCCATACTATCCAGGCTTCGTTGTCGTAGTCGGGGAAGAGTACTGTCATCCCGAGCTGGATCTCTCTGGGGTAGGGTGTGTCAGGGCAGATGTCCAAGGGGTGGGTGTTCTTCATGACGACGTGCTGGCCGTCGGCTTCGAATTTCACGTCATAAACAGTGACCCCACCGACGTCGATGAGCGTGTCATTGCAGCTGATGATGGTAGCTTCCCGCCATACATTAGGATCGGTGGTACGAATGAGAACCCCGTCACCTCTTTCCAACCAATATTGCATTTTTGTTGTAGATGGTGCAGAGTTGTCTGGTGCAGCTTTGACCGCCAGGGCTAAAGGTGATCTGCCTGCTTTGTCTAAAAGGTCAAGACGTGCTCCGGCTCGCAGGAGATGGTCGATGATGTCGAGCTGGACTTGGGTAGGGAGGTGGTAGCATTGCACCGCGACCATGAGGGGACTTTCGTTCCACCCGGAGGACCCGGTCAACGAGCTTTCGTCTATGAGGGTGTCGCCGCACCTTTCCCTGCATATCTGTCGCACCACGGCCACTTGCCCACGGTGTATCGCCTCGTGCAGCCCCAGCCGAGGTCGCCGCAGAATACCCTTCCTAAGCATGATGCCCGTTATGTCACCGTCATCTTCTTCATCGACATCACCCAATCCCAGCGCTGCTGCGTCTTGGTATCCTTTCGACTCTATCGTGTCTGTTCCAAATTTGACAGGTTCCGGGTGGACTTTCGCTGCCATTTTGTTTTTTTCTTTTTTATGAGGGAGGGGGGAGTTTCGCAACCCCTCCTCACGCCCCGCTTTTTTGTTTTTTTTTTTTTTCTCGGAAAAAAAAAAAATGAAGAAAAAAACTTGTGTACAATCTTTTTTGTTTTATTCAGGAGGGGTTTCTAACGCTGCCAGCCGTGCTAGCAGAGCTTCCTGCCGTTGTTTCAAAGTGGCCCGGACGTCGGTTTGCAGTGCTTTGAAGCTCTCCTGTGCGGCAGACTCGGGGAGTTCGAGCTGCATGGCGCGTTCTTCTTCCTGCCGCTCGGCGATCTTCCTCGCTGCGAGCTCCTCTTCCTCCTTCTTGCGTTGTGCTTCTTCGACTTCGCTCTGCTCCTGTTTTCTCAGTGCTGCAACCTGTTCCCTGTAAGCCGCCTGCTTCGCCTCAACACGCGCCTCGGCGAGTTCCTCCTTCACGCTAAAATTCAGAGCCTGCGGTACCGCAGGCTGCTCCACCATAACAGAAACACTACATTCTTCAGGGTCGGCTTGGGGTGTTGTGAAAACCTCTTGGAACAACTGGTAGTGCTGAAAAACCCCTGATGTAATGGCTTCCGCTATGCATGCAATATCGTCCGTCTGAGAATAGAGGGGGGGGGGGGGGGGGGGCATACTTTAAAAAAAAGAAAAAAAATAGAAATACCGAAAAGGAGGTAGCTGCATCATTGTCATTGGAATACCGGGTTAGCATTGTCTTGAGCTTAAGCTTCATTTCGCACAGGTCGGCTGCCGAATTGATAAGGAGGTACAGTTGTTGCATGTCTTGCAGGTACTTGGAAAGCTTTTCGCTGCTCCAGCCGCGATCTCGACCCATGACAAAATGCTCCAGCCACCATCCCACTGTCAACGCACCCCGTAAGTTAACTTCGTAGTCGGTGGCGTGGACCTCTTTCGCGATGGATATCCTTCTCGTCGACCCCTCTACGTCCCCAGCATTCAGGGCTTCCAACACTTCCTTAATGAAAGGAACGTCGCACACGCTGTGCACTGCTTTCGGTTCCACAGGCTCTTCCTCCTTTGCAGGATTGATGCTGCTCCTTGGACGTTGTTTTGGTGGCATTTTCTTTTTTTTTTTTTTAATATACTTTTCTCCCTTTTCTTTTTTTTTTATATTATTAATAGTTGTAGGTCTTGGGTTTTCCGGTGGCAAAAAGGAATATACAAAAAGTGTACAATTGTAAGTATTGTTATCAGAAAACACAATTATTTTGCACCATTATCCATTGACACGGTGGTAACGGGTAGCTGTCCAGACGAGCGGACTGCAGAAGAACGCTATTATCCCCACAATCCCATTTGGGCAGAGGCCGCATTTAGCCTCGTCCATAGATGAAGAATGCCCCACTCGTCGTGATTACCGCCATTGCCGCACAACTCCCATGTTTTCTTGGGGAGGGAAAATACTCATTTTCTTCTGAGGTATGATGAAGACGAAAAACGTATTTAAAAAAAAAAAAAAAGAAGAAAATAACAACAACAGAAGTAAAAAAAAAAAAAAAAAATGTATTTTTGAGTAATAAAAAAAAAGGGGTTAAGACAGCCCCCGTCCAAACCCCCCCCACTCCTTTCATATTATATATTGTATCCTCCTCTCCCCAAAAGAAGAAAAATCGGGAGGGACCCCCCTTTCCATGTGTTCACAGCGCGGTTAACCCGCTTTCTTTGGAGTTGGGGATTGCCACAACGGTGTGGTTTCGCTCGGCCTGTGCCTTGTAGAGAGGGGTATCGGTTTGCAATTCGTTTAATTTTGCATTGGGACGGGATTTGAGCTCGATGACGAGGTGGGCAGAGTTCTTCTTGAGCTTGTGATAATCGACATCACAGGTGTTACACAGCATGCCACAGACTCCACATGCTCGAACCGCGGGTTGCTTCTCACACTCTTCACAGAATATTTCAGGGTGCCGCCGCTTCCGTTTGTTTTTATGCGGCGATGCTTTCGGCGACAACCCGTCATACGAAGCATTTCCATCATCCTGGCTGTCATCATCGCTCGCACCACCACCAAGTTCTTGGTACCGTTCCGGTTTTTTAAGCGGGTTTTTCCGAGCCCTGTCTAATCTGATAAGCTGTTGAACCTCATCGTCCAACGGTCGTAGAGCTTCTTGAATAAACGGTGGAAGACCCGATGCCTCGGCTTGTCGAATTGCCAATCTCCTGTAACGACCGGACGCCTCGTCGCTCAGCTGTATATCGTGAAGTGTTTCGAGATCAAGCAGATCTCCGACTGATTTTAAAATCGTGTACTTAGGCATTAATCCAGGAATTAGAACCACGAACACCAACACGGTAGGAAGGACGGAGAAAATAAGTATTAAAAACCCGCCTTTTATGCCCCACAAGCGGGGCGCGAGGTTTGTCGTAATGGTGGCGAGGTAGAACACCTGGTACAAAAGCATGACTTGAAGCAGCGTCATTAAATGCTTGGGGTCGCCCTTCCAAAAATAATAATTCTGCGGGACGATCGGTTTCAACTTCTTCTCCTTCCGCATGGCCTCGATATTGTCCGCGAAGCGGTTGTAACTATACCGAACTTTTAAGTAACACATGATGATGACGGCTAAAGTTCCGTACCCTTCAATAGCGATGAAAAGGCCCATTGACACAAGATCGAAGGTTTGCCCGTACACTGGTGAACCACTGCTGGAACTTGATGAACTGCAATCGCAAACTACCGACGAATTTGTAGCTGGATCGACAGGAGATTGTGCCTGTCCAGAAGACGATGATGAGGATAACGACAGCACAGCATCATCTGTGTCCGGCCCTACTATTTTTTCAGCGAGGAACGTCTGTACCGCCACGAAAAATACCAAAACAGCTAGCGCCCCCCACGCCGACGCGTGCAGATCTAGGAACGACAAAAGTTCTTTTCTTTGTTGTTTTTTCATGTATCTTGTGAAGGATATCTTCTTGAAGTGCATCGGGACGTTCGAACGAAAGAACAACAAACACGACAGCATTCTGCTCCCCTCGGGGCATCTCTTCACATATTGCGCCAGTAAAGCTGTTCTGGTTGAAAGATCCGCACGGGGGTCGTTCTCAACCTCCGACAAAACATGTTCAAAAAATGACCATTGATACCATGATTTGTTGATGAACAGAAAAAGAACAGAAATAGAGACGATTAGGTTTATCGCCATGAAAAAGATGACGAAATGGACGTAGTGGAAGAAGACGGCTTCGAAAAGAAGATCGCCGCCCGAGTTTTCCATGATAGTCAAGAGCAGGGATATCCCTCCAAGAATCATTACTTCTTTGTAGATGTGAGAAACGATTGCCTTCCCTGAGTTGCTCGTGACCATGTGGTCTATGTGGTGCGTCAACAGCTCGTAGAAGACTGACACGATAATCACCATGAAGTACATTGCAAAAACTTCCCAAGGCCTGAGATCGATCTCCTGCCCTATCATGAAAATCGAGACACCTCCTGCCCCGTGCACCCCTGGTAAGAACCCGCATATTAGCAACAACGCACTTGGTTTCATTTTTTTTTTTTTTTTTTTTTTTTTTTCAAAGTGGTTTTTTTAGCATTTTTTTTTTCCCCCGCCTTTTTTTTTTTTTTTTTTTTTTTTTTTTTTCCAAAAGTTAGAAGAAAAAAAAAAGAATGAAAAAAGAGGTGAAAAAAAAGGGGATATCGGGTGTGTTTTTTTTTTTTTTTTTTGTTTCCTTTTATTTTCTCTCGTGTTTTTTTTTTTTTTTTTATATGGCATCGTTTCAAAAAAACCCCCCCCAAAATGAGGCCAATTGACACTTTCAATATTTCTAAGTACTTTTTTCCAAAGAAAAAAAATTCTACAACTTTCCCGGCCCAGGTTAGGAAAAAAAACACCCCAGAAAATTGGAAAGTGAGTGTTACTAGTACCCAAAAAATTCAGTCCTAGGGGTAAAAATGGGTTTTTTCACTTTGCACAAATTCAGTAAAAGAGGGGGTGACAAAAATGGATGCTTTTAAACTTGCTGTTGAGAAGCTAGGGGTAAAAAAAAATGGTATTCGGACCGAGAAAGGGTAAATGGGAACACCTCGGCGATCAGGACACTCGCCACAGAGGTTCTTCAGGAGCTCAGTGGCAACGACTGTGCTGCACTAGTTTGTGACGTAGTGTGTAAAGGGGAACTTTTAGCGGCACTTCTGCTATCATTTTCTGGTAGCCAACAAGACACCACACGGCGCCAATTGGTCAGAGGCATGAGGCTTGACCACATCACACATGATGAAATAAGGGCAGCTGGCCTTACTGTTGGAAAAGACTTGTTCCACAGTAGCATGGTCACAGAAAAAAATAAAGAAAGAAATAGAGTGGATACTCTGGACTGACTGACGGTGGGCGTCACTTTCGTGCAAAGGAATTTTGCTACTTTGTTCTTTTTGGTCTTCGTTATGTCTATCCTGATCGGACGTTTTCCCTGTGGTTTTTGGGGGAGAAACACGGCAAAAACAGCAGGGACAGCCACTTTGGTGTGCTCTCTCGTGTTTGGCTTTGGGTGCCTCGTTCCACAACAATTAAAACTGTGGAACAAATAGCTAACATCACCAATACGATACAGTGCGCCGTGCATGTAGTTCCTGATGTCTTTGGCCCGTACAAAAAGAAAATTCTTGAGTTTCCGGATTTTACAGGTGCATATGAGCTCAGGAGCACACCGGAGGGTGTATTGCTACGTGCGCGTCCACGAGCTAGAAGGAACTAAAGTACATCATCAAAGAACTCGATGCAGACAGGGTAGAGAAAAGGCCCCCAGTCTATGAATCTTGTGATGAGTATGAGGACGTTCCTGATAGCCTTCCCGGACTTGAAAAACGAGAAAGAATAGTAACCAAATTACGAAAATACTTGACACCCCATGACAAGCCAAAGCAAGTACACCTACGAATGAGCCTCTTAAAACCCCCCCAAAATGCGGTAGAAGGCCTAATAGTATGAAAAAGAAACGAGGTCGCCCACTCAGCAGCAGCACATCTCAGCCGCAGAAGACTAGGAAACGAAGGTTTCCACTTCCAACATCATTTCAGCCACCTTCTAGTAGTGAGTTCCGCTATTTCTTGCTATTGAAAGCATACTCTCTGACTTTACCAAAACCACTAAAACCCGATTTTGACCCTAAAACTGAATTTTTCATAGGTCAAAATAGCACTCTTGAGCGATTTCTGACCCGGGTTCTTTCCTAATATGGGCCGGGAAATATGGAGAAACTTTTTTAAAGGGCAACCTGTAGAAGGATAAGCCCCAGCAATGCCACCACTACTCTTTTTAGCACTAACAATTCATTATCAATGTATTGTTGTTCTTGTTCATGCAAAAAAAAAAAAAAAAAAAAGAGTCGGCTGATTGTTTGTGCAAGCCGTTTTCACCTACAGTAGGGATAAACGGACAAGCTGCCTCTACTCTTTTTTGCAATAACAATTCTTTTCAAAAATTTGTTTACTTGTTCCAGCAAAAAAGAGTCGGCTGATTGTTTGTGCAAGCCGGACCCCCCATATAGAGTAGGGTTAAGCGCCCAGGAATACCATGGGGCACCGGCCTCTACGTTTTCTTGGTGACCCACCTGCGCTGCCAAGCCAGCCTAGTGTAGGCGTCGGCGGGGTTGTCCTTCGATGGGACGTATCTCAGCTGGAGAGTACAATCCCGTTCCTGCAGTACGGATTGCAGCCTCGCGATCCAACCCATCGTCCCTTCGTCGAGCGCGTATCCCCTTGCCACGGCCCCGATAACGGCCTTGTTGTCGCAGCCGCCCACAATGGCCAGACCGCCGCCTGCCCCCGACACGAGCTCCACGAGGCGTAACACCGCCACCAGCTCTTTCTCGAAGATCGGAATGTCCTTCCAATCCCGCGGAAACACGCCGCATGCGTAGCGGTCCTCGCCCACGGTGACACCCCATCCCAGCATGCTCGCGTCCGAGAAGGCCTCCACCGGATGTCTCGAGCGACGGTCCCAGACACACCACAAATTTTGGGCCAACTGTTCCGTCTCACCAGCCAGGCAAGTCCGTGTGTCCTCGTCCAAGGTAACCTCCGTCTCCCAAAAACTCTTCCGGCGCATGCGCTGACCCCTTGAAGTGCGGGACATCCAGCGAAGAATCGGAACCACCCCCCCGAAGGGCCTCAGCGTAGCATGCCGTCTCCAAAGCAGGACGCCGGCGAGCCTCCACCACAGTCTAACCGGTGCCTCCCGAGCGCGCAAGAGTGTAGAAGCGGGCCCGGCCACCTTCTGCACCCATCTTGTACTCATTCGCCATCGCTTCTCCCCGAGATCGATCTCCAAACCGAGCGTCTCCATCTTGGAGCACGGCTCCACCCGGTCGCCAATCACCACGCGAAACTCCGTGCACAGCGACTCGAATCTGGCACAGACCTGTTGCAGGGCGGCAAGCGTAGCAGCTCCAAACAAGTTGTTGTCTATCCATGCGTGATGACGAGCAGGAACGTCCTCCGTCGCTGCAGCACCCAAAGCTAAGCATACCCGTTGAGCACCCTGCGGAGCCGCCCGATACCCCATGGGTAGCCTCGTCAGCCTGAAGTAGGAAGG
>OZ025696.1:369671-538243 GCA_964019335.1 Diplonema japonicum
AGAAGGCATTTAAAAAAAAAAAAAAAAAAAAACTTGTCGCACCTGCAGTAAATTCTAACGAGGGCACAAAGAACAACCAAGTATCATTTGTTATCTTTTTTTTATCCTTTTTTTTTTTATAAATAATTTTGAAAATATGGTAGCACGTGACTAGCGTCGACGGCTCCCAATGCAAGGGGGGTCTGTTGAAGCAAAAAAAACAAGAAGAAAAAAGAATTGGAATTCTACTGTTCAATCAAAGGCGTGACGCATTGCTCAGGGTACTCCTGGACTGCATCGGAGGATTCCAAACGGGTGTAGTAGATGAACCCAAAGAAAACAGGAATAATAGACGTAAACAGATTTATAATAAGAACAACAATGGCAAACCCTGTGAAGCCCATAGAGGTGCGGGCGGAGGGGGCATCGCTGCAGTCGTTTGTGGACCACGCCTCGCACGTCACATTGGCAACATCATTGTACGCATTGATCATGTCCCTGCTGCACGTGCTGTTCGCAAGGCAAGGAAGCTCATCCACAGCAAGGCTGCATCCTTGAAAAAAACTCTGCCCTACCTGACAGGAAGCGGCCACCATGACAGTTGCAACAACTGTTAACATGACCTTCCCAACACCTGCTAGCAAGCCGTACAGCACGTACACTGCCAGCATACCACGGTTTTTCCTTAAAATAGCAAACAGTCCCAACGGCACTGTGGTCCACAAGAGGACGGCGCCTGCAATGGCTGTGTTGCGCTCAGCGTCGGATTTCTCTGTGGTGGCGAGTGTCACCCCCACGATGACGGTGTTGATCAGCATTGAGATAAAGAGGTTCTCGAGGCAAATACGGTGCAGGTTCGTTATGTCCAGCCTTTCGCTCATAACCCATGACTTGAAGCAAACGACGCGCTCTGTCTTTTCGGCCATTTTTTTTCTTTTTTTTTTTTAAACCTTTTTTACGTTTTGCTTCTTTTTTTTTTTTTTTTTTTTTTTTGGCAAAAACTGACACGGCAACAACATCTTTTATCTTCTTCTTCAAAGGGGAGGGAGGGGGAGGGGGTGCCGCGGAGTTGAATGCCCCACAAGACACACTCGACTGCACCAAGAGGCTATCCAACTTTTATTATTATACCAGCAGGGTGTAATAAGGCGTGGGGGGGGGGGGGGTTAAATGAAGATTCATGGGCGCACGTGTGTGACTCCAGTTTTTTTTTTTTTTCTTCAAACACATGTACTCACAATTGGAGAGAGTGAACGAGTAGAAAAAAGAAGAAGAAAAAGGCCAGTGTCACGCAAGCTCTGCGTGAGAGCCGCAGGCTAGAAGATAGTATGGTCACCACTGAGAGTCGCACTACTTCATATGGTCCCAGGAGGTTCGGAGAGTACCGCTTTCGACCACGGTAAGAAGAGCGAACGGATTGTTATTTGTGGAAGGTTAAAGGCCGACAAAAGCCTGCCTTGACTTTTTTTTTTTTTCCATTGTGCGCAAAAAAAAAAAGAAAAAAAAAAGAAAAAATAGTTACAAAATGTTTCACCTAAAGAGATCTTTGTAACGCAGGGGGGGGGAATTCGATCTTTCAACGTCAAGGTGGCAAGTCGAACAACGCTCCAAGTGTACCATCAAAGTCAACTACACATTGGGGTGGGTTCTAACCGGCGCCACCTCTCAGAGATGGCGTGCCGGGTCCCTCGCGATAGGGTGCCGAAGCCAAAAAAAAAAAAAAAAAAAAAAAAAAAAAAAAAAAAAAAAAAAACCCTGTGCGCACAAACACAACAAGGGGCATGTATACTTGCCTTTGCTGCTTGCCGAATAGAGGGAGCGAGGGAGGTAGAAAAAGGAGCTAGAAGGAGGTTATTGAAAAAAATAAAATAAAAAAAAAGCTGCTATACAGCAGATAATTCCAGTGGTTTTTCCGTTTGCAAGATGAAATTGCTGTCCTTGCCACCACGTACCACTACAGGGTCATACACCTCCCACCTGGTGTACAGAACAAAGCTCAAGTACACGGGAACGATGGAGGTGAATATACTAACTATCAGCGAGAAAATGGCAAACCCTGTGAAGCCCATAGAGGTGCGGGCGGAGGGGGCATCGCTGCAATCGTCTGTGGACCACGCCTCGCACGTCACATTGGCAACATCATTGTACGCATTGATCATGTCCCTGCTACACGTGCTGTTCGCTAGACAGGGAAGCTCATCCACAACAGCAAAACCACATCCTTGAAACGAGCTCTGCTCAATCTGACAGGACGTCGCCACCATGACAGTCGCAACAACCGACAACAGGACCTTCCCAACACCTGCTAGCAAGCCGTACAGCACGTACACTGCCATCACACCACGGTTGTTCCTAAGAATGCCCCACAGGCCAAAGGGCAGTGCAGTGACAACAAGAATTACCCCTATAACAACAGAGCTTCGGTGGGCTATCGTAGTGTCCGACAGAGCCAGAGGGATCAAGGTGGTTACAGTGTTCATGAATGTGAAGATTAGGAGTTGTTTTAAGACGTTATGGCGAAGGTCAGACACTGTAAGCATATCTGGAACGCACCAAGACTTGCAGAGGTTCAGGGGCTGCGGTGGTGCTTCAGTCATTTTTATAACAATTCTTTTTTTTTAACCTGAGTGTACTTAGAAAAAGAAAGGGGGGGGGAGAAAAAATGTTTAAAATAATAATATCTGAAGCTAGGGGGGGAAGAAGACTCGGTAGGAAGAGGTTTTGGGCGTTGAAAACAGATATTCTTTTTTTTTTTTTTTTTTTTTTTTTTTTTTTTTTTTTAATATGGAAGTTAGGAAATCTCAGAAAATTGAAGTAAATTCGAAAAACCGCAGGGAGTGAAAGGAGCATTCCATGGTGTGCCATATAGTTAGCTTACCATCCATGTGGGGGAACAATCATGTTTTTTTTTTTTTTTTTCTCCTACGGTTTTCTTCAAGTTTGAAGAAGTTCCATAATCTTCCAATTAAATCGATATCTATCCGGCAACACGGACCCCGAACCCAATTAATTGAATTGAAAATAATTTTTTAAAAAAGAATAACCCGCTAGGATACAAAGGCTGGGGGGGCAAACAAAAGGCCCACTTAACAACAAGTGTCAC
The DNA here is from genome assembly GCA_964019335.1 of Diplonema japonicum. Lineage (NCBI taxonomy): Eukaryota > Euglenozoa > Diplonemea > Diplonemida > Diplonemidae > Diplonema > Diplonema japonicum. The sequence continues at coordinate 372,754 of OZ025696.1, forward strand.
CGTACTGGTTTGCGGGCCACTGTAGTAAGGGCATCTTTAAAACGAGGTAGAAAAAAAAATACGAAGGAAAAAAAAAAAAAAAAAGAAAGAAAGAAATGGGGTTAGGGGGTCAATCAAAAAAAAACCTTTTTTTTTCTTTTTTTTTTTACTCGCCTTTCGTCATTTTCCTTATTAGCATTGTTGGGCTTATTATCCTTCTACAGGTTAATGCACAAACAACAAGTCGCAGGTGAAAAAGCAACTTAGCCTTGTACATAGTGTAAAGGACTTAACGAGAGGGGCGTAAAGAAAAAAAAAGAGCGTATTTACCGCCAAGATGACGAGCCATAATTCCACTCGTTTTGCCGTTTTCCTTTTTTTTTTTTTTTTTTTTTTTTTGGAAAACTCGAGTTGATAATTATGACCCATTATTTGTATTTTTTTTTTTTTTTTTTTCATCCTCTCTTTTTTTCTCATGTGATGAAGGTCGACAGTGGGAAAAAAAAAAAAAGAAAATTCGATAAAGCTCGTTCAATGTGCATGCGGGGTGCTTACTGTTCGGAGGAAAAAAAAAAAAAAGAAGTTGTAAGAAAAAGTCAGCAACCCCTGTGATGACAACTACAGCAGTGTCTCGGAAAAAAACCTGGGGGGGGGGGGGGGGGGCCAGCTTCGAAAAGCGAATTCAGATAGTTGCTATTATTCTTTTTCTTCTAAACTTTGAACAGAAACAAAAGGGGTTAAGGCGGTCCCAACTTTAGTCCACTGTTCCAGCTCACCGGCTTCCAGCCTGATGTAGTACACAAAAGCGAAAGCAACCGGGATCAGAAAAGAAAATATATTTGAAGTAAACACCACACATTGCATCGGGGTGAAGCCCATAGAGGTGCGGGAGGAGGGGGCACTGTTGCAATCGTCTGTGGACCACGCCTCGCACGTCACATTGGCAACATCATTGTACGCATTGATCATGTCCCTGCTACACGTGCTGTTCGCAAGGCAGGGAAGCTCATCCACAACAGCAACCCCACATCCTTGAAACGAGCTCTGCTCCATCTGACAGGACGCAGCCATCATGACGGCCGCACCTGTTATTACTGCAATCTTCATCATGATCACAACCAACCCATACAGAACGTATATAGCAGTAACGCCACGATTGCCTTTGAGCACACCCCACATCCCAAGGGGGAAGGCTGACCACAGAAGGATGAGCCCTGCTATGGTTGCATTCCGCAGTGCAGTCGGTTGCGTAGACAGGGCAAGGGTGATGACAGCAACGACTGTGGAGAACAGATTTGTGAGTATCAAGTTCTCAATGCTGAAGTAGCGCAGGTGCCTCGTGTCCAGCAAAGCATGCCTCACACAACAGGTTGTAAACAGGTAGCGGTAGTACATATAGTTTTCCTCTTTTTTTTTTTTAAAAAAAAGTTTTTTGTGTTCCCAACCTTTTTTTTATATGGGGTAAGTTATGAGTGCTCCTTAAAAAGGAAATAATTAATAAGAGCAGAAGAAAGCCAGTTCTTTGAATTCTGAGTTAAGAAAGGAGAGGGAGAGGGAGAGAATAGAGCAAAGGGGCAGAAAAGAGTGAGACAACAAAAGCCCAACGTTGTTTTTTTTTTTTTTTTTTTTTTTTTTCCGTTGCGGTTCATTAGAGTTGTCGCGCTTCTTAAAGAAAGAGTTTACAGCAAAGTTATCAGATCACGGCCCATCAACAGTGGGGTGGCCCGCAGACGAAAAGACATACACTTTCGTATACGCGTAGTCTGCAGGAAAAAGCCCAACAGTCAGGAAAACCAGAAAAAAGAAGAAAAAAAAAAGGGAGCAAAAAGAATTTAAAAAAAAAAAAAAAAAAAAAAAAAAAAGCGCTTTCTTTTCAATACTTCCCGCTTTGTAAGCATTTCCTTTTACTCACGGCTTTCATCATTCATCGACCTTTCGTAAACAGCGACCGGCAGCACAGGGTTAGCTGCCTCCAGACGGGTGTAGTACATGAGCCCAAAGAAAACAGGGAGGACCGAGGTGAATAGCTGAACAGCAAGAATTCCTACCGCAAACCCTGTGAAGCCCATAGAGGTGCGGACGGAGGGGGCATCGCTGCAATCGTCTGTGGACCACGCCTCGCACGTCACATTGGCAACATCATTGTACGCATTGATCATGTCCCTGCTACACGTGCTGTTCGCAAGGCAGGGAAGCTCATCCACAACAGCAAAACCACATCCTTGAAAAAAACTCTGTCCGATCTGGCAGGAAGCGGCCACCATGACAGTTGCAACAACTGTTAACAGGACCTTCCCAACACCTGCTAGCAAGCCGTACAGAACGTACACTGCCAGCATACCACGGTTCTCTCGAAGAATGCCCCACAAAGCGAAAGGAATTGTGGTCCATAGGAGGATTACCCCTGCGATGGCAGCGTTGCGCTCAGCATCAGACTTCTCTGCGGTGGCGAGGGGGACTGTTTCTATCATTGTGTTAATCAGGGTGGAAATGGCGAGATTCTCTAGTAAAAAGCGGCGGAGATCTGCAGTGTTCAGCCTGGTGCTCACATACCATGACTTGAAGCAGTGGGTAGTGTAATTCATTTTTGAAACCTTTTTTTTTTTTTTTTTTTTTTTTTTTTTTTTTTTGAAGAATATTACAACAACAACAACAAAAAAAAAAAAAGAAGGAGAAAAAAAAATAAGATAGAATTCGGGGGGTAAAAATAGGGAAAAAAGAAGAAGAAAAAGCAAATATTGGGAATGGGGGAAATAAAGAACAGAAAAAAAAAAGGCCGCCGTCGTCCTCCCCCTCTTTTTTTTTTTTTTTGTTGCCATAAGCTAACTATGAGAAATAATAAACACAAATATATGAGTTAAAGGATGTCGTTGCGAGACGCCCCTTTGTAAACAAAAAAAAAAAAGAAAAGGGGGAGTATGACGGCAAATGAAACATTGAGCTTTTTTTTTTTTTTTTTTTTTTTTTTTTTTTTTCCATTCCTTTTTTTTTTTTTTTTTTTCGTTCGTTTGTTTGGGGTCAGAGCACTGAATTAAGTTAACCTATTAACAGACCAGGAGTTGTTGTTAATGGCTAGAATTAAAATTAAAAATTGGTTTTTTTTTTTTTTTTCGTTTTTCTTTTTTTTTTTTTTTTTTTTTCCATCTTTCTTTTTGCTTTTCGTTCGTTGCTAGGGGAGAGATGTTGCAAAAGAAAGAAGGAAAAGAAAAGAGGAATTGGCCGTTGTTTGTACATGCCGGCGGGTAGAAACCTTGAGAAGTTTGTCAACCCGAAACACGTTGCCAACGTTCCCCTTTTGTTTAGACAAGTCAAAGACTCGTTCTTAAAAAAAAAAACCAGGGAGGGAAAAAAAAACGCCAAACAATATTTTTTTTTGTTACAAAAAAAAAAAAAAAAAAAAACCAGGGAGGGAAAAAAAAGGGGGGGGGGAAATTCAGGAGTGTACTTCAGTTATGGATTCCCCAACACAGAGAATCTAAGAATCTTTTTTTTTTTTTTTCTATCTATTCCTATTCTTCCTCATCCAGCAAGTCCCCATTCAGTGCAACATGCGGGTGGATGTATCCAGCCAAAGACACAACTGGTTCAACAATCTCCAAACGGGTGTAGTACATAAACCCGAAGTAAACAGGAATAATCGTCCCAAAGATCTGAAGGATAACCATAATCACATAAAACATGGTGAAGCCCATCGAGGTGCGGGCGGTGTGGGCATCGCTGCAATCGTCTGTGGACCACGCCTCGCACATCACATTGGCAACATCATTGTACGCATTGATCATGTCCCTGCTGCACGTGCTGTTCGCAAGGCAAGGAAGCTCATTCGCAGCCAAACCGCATCCTTGAAACGAGCTCTGCTCAATCTGACAGGACGTCGCCACCATGACAGTCGCAACAACCGACAACAGGACCTTCCCAACACCTGCTAGCAAGCCGTACAGCACGTACACTGCCAGTATACCACGGTTTTGTTTCACCACACCCCACACCCCGAAGGGGACGGTGGTCCACAGTAGAGCAAGACCCATCACATCTGCGAACACCTCGGCGTCAGCTCTGTCTGCAGTGAGATATAGGAAGCCAGAGTAGGCAGTGCCCATAAAGGTGGCGATCATGAGATTTTCGAGGAAGAAGCGGCGCAGGTCCGCAGCATCCAGCCTGGTGTTGACACACCATGACTTGAGGAAGTGGGTTGTGTACTTGTACATTTTTTTTTTTTTTTTTGTGTTTTTGGAAACAAGCTTTTTTTTTTTTTTTTTTTGAGATTCGCCTGACCACATTAAAAAAAAAAAAAAAATGGGGCTTTGATTGCAACACCAGGTGGCGTTAAGCGTGCAATGAAGCACGAACTACCTACTTGATTACAGGGGGCGCTCCTCGGCCGAGCAGTAGCTTCTTCTGCGTTCCGCGTCGTGTCCTTAATGCGTGCGGTGTGCTCAACCCTAGCCGGGGCGTCCCGGGTAACCAAGATTCTGCGCTCGTGCAGTTTGCTGCAAAAAAACAAAAACAAAAACAAAAACAAAAACAAAAAACATAAAGAGGAACTGGCCGTTGTTTGTACGTGCCGGGTAAAACCTGGAGAAGTTTGTCAACCCGAAACACGTTGCCAACGTTCCTCTTTTGTTTAGACAAGTCAAAGACTCGTTCTCGCAGAAAAAAGAGAGAGTTCTCATGCTGCTCCTGGTCCTCCCGCAAGGCTAGACTGCAAGGTGAACGCACAGACACAGACACACAAGGTGAGAAAACCCTTCCTTTCACCAACCAAAGCTAATCCAAGTTTCCATCTCACCAGGCTCTTCAACTCTGAAGCCCTGCGACATCAAGAACTCAACCATCTCAAGGTTCCCCACCTGCGAGGCAAGGTGCAACGCTGTGTTCCCCTTCGCACTCCGACAGTTCATATCCGGGCGATATGCTAAAATAGCTTCCACAGTAGGGATGGAAGAACTGATGGCAGCCTGGTGGAGGGGGGTAAGTCCTTTAGGCTTACTCGTAGTCACATCGCCCGTTATGGGCAGACCGTAATCCAAAAGGAGACACACAACATCAGCTCTCCCTAGCCTTGCGTAGCGGTCAAGGCTGGCATTGTTCGGGGATATTTCCATGTCAAGCAATTTTTGTCGGGCAACAGCTTTTTTCGAAGCCCTTACCTGTATAACATCACCCGCCACCAGTGGTGGCAGGTCCCCGTCTATCTCTATTTCAGAAGCTTTCATGCTAAATACCAAAGCGATCCTTTCCAGTACCTTGCTGCACGTATCGTGTTCATAGACTAGGAGGTCTCTCTCTTCGCCGCTGGATGAGAGGCGGGCGAACACTTCCATTTTTTTTCCCCCCCTTCCTTTTTTTTTTTTGATTGTTCAAATGTAAACAAAACAAAAAATAATAATAGTGCGGGGGGGGGATGCGACTCGATATTTCAAGTTTCTTTTTTTTTTTTCCAAACAAATAAAAAAAAAAAAAGAGGGGAGGGAAAAAAAAAAGAAAAGAAATGAAGGGAATCGTGCCAGAAACCATGGGGGGGGGGGGGGGGGGGACAGGAGAAATACGTGGAAACGAAAAAGAAAAAAAAAGAAATGAAGAGGGATGGACCAAAGCCCTTTAGAAAGGGCAGGCTAATACTGCAAAATGCGGGGGAGGGAGGGAGGCTATGGGCCAAGATTTTCAAACAATGGCTCACAAGAGAAGTGGATGGCATACGGAACTGCACGAAGCTAGGGGGAAGGGGGAGTATCGTCCACAAGATTTTTTGTTTTTTTTTTTTTTTTTTTTTTTCTTCTTTTTAAATTTTTATAATAAAATCTATAACTATGTTTGTTTTTTAAAAAAAAAAAAAAAAGTGGATTTCTTAGGTACTGAAACAAAAAAAAATGCGAATAAAATTCGCTGTGATGGGCGGGGGGGGGGGGGGGGGAGGGAGGGTGAACAACAACACAACAATAACTACCAAAAGGCACAATAAAGAGGAAGACCAACCTCCCTCAAAATGTATTCATAAAAGGGATCAGGGAGGAGAGGGGGGAAAAAAAAATGAAAATAGGGAGGAGGAAGGTCCGCTTCCCTCCCCCGTCCTCGGCCCTTTTATCTGATAATTGTTTAGCCTGCCATTCAGCTACCCAAAGCGTATCAGGCAGCATAACATCAGAGAGCTATAGTCCAGATGGAGATTGGAAAAAAGGAGGGGGGGGGGAATGCTTGAGATAGGAATGAAGCATTACTTTATTAATATTTTTACAATAGGGGGGGGGGGGGGTAAAAACCATTTTTTGACTCCAAAATAACAATATCATTGGTGCGTCTCATCTCACGGGTCTGTTTGAACGGGCGGGGAAGAAAAAAAAAAAAGAAGAAAAAAAAAAAGAAAATTTTGTTTTCCGGATGATCAGGGACAGGGCGTGGTTTTACCCATTTTGCTAGTAGTAATGGCATCAGATGAGGGAGGTGCGCACAGATATTTTTGTTTGGACAAGCAGCCCAAAGAATTATAAATACCATTAAGAGGTAACGGAGGGGGGAGGGGATATTTTTTTTTATCACACATTTTCTTTTTTAGGGGGGATTTGCTTTTTCAAAAAAAAAAAAAAAAAAAAAACCATGCCAATTGGCCTACGCACTTTTAGTTTCAAAAGAGATCTTTGTGCTTTTTTTTTTTTTTTTTTTTTTTTTTCTTTTTTTTTTCCTTCTTTTATTTTCTGATGCAAATATGGTTTCGAGAGGAAAAAAAAAAAAAAAAAAAAAACAAAAGTTGGTTTAGGAATATGATTGGGGTAGATTTCCGGAAAGGAAAACCGGTACCCCCAAAAAACAATATGAAGACCCTTGTCCAGAGGAAGGAAAGGTGTATTTTTTTTCTCCCGGTATAAGACTTAATATGACAAGGAAATTCCGTTCTTGGGTCCCGTAGCCAAGATACAATAAAAACAAGATACGGGTGTTCAAACCTTTTCCTCCATGTTAAGTCCAAAGCGGTATTACTCAAAAAATAGATCAGTATAATAAAAGGCAAGAATATAGATTCCCCCCCCCCCCCCCTTCTTTTTTTTTAGTACCGCCTGTTTCATTTTTCTTTATCTGGTGCAGCAACAAAATGGCCCCGTATAAAAAAAGAAGTTTAACTTTAGAAATTTTTAAAAAAAAAAAAAAATGGGATTTGAACTATTTAAGGTGAGGAAAAGGATGATCCTCGCCCCCTACCTTTCCATTGCTTTGCTGGGGCAAAAAAAAAAAAACTTCAGAAAAAAAAAAAAAAGAAAAAAAGACTTCAGATGAAAGACATAGCCTTCCTCTGATACCCCGCTAAATAATGGTTTCGTGAGAGGGCAAAAAAAAGTAGTGCTTTACACAGTTGCACCCTATCTGAACCTCATGCTTTTTGCGGTGGTATACTTAATATAGCAGTCGTTTTTACCTTGAACACCAATGACAAAAACCTGCTCTAGCTAGAGGTCAGATCTGGGCTGCAAAACCCACCACACGCATTTGAAGACGCCATTTGACTCGTGAAGTATAAAAAAAAAGAAAAAAGAAAAAAAAAGCGGGGAATAAAAAAAAAAAAAAAAAAAAAAAAAACGACTTGTGGTTGAGTTCATACCGCGTCACCCTATGAGAGGAGGGGGCATTTAATTATACGAAAAAAAAAAAAAAAAAAAAAAAAAAAACGAGGACCCGACCTACCAAAGAAAGAAAAAAAGAGTATTAAAAAAAATAAAGGGGGGAGGGGAAAACTGGAAAGTGAACACTTTTTTCTACTAACTGAGCCGACTGGTTTTGTCACCACAGGAAAGCCCAGGAACCAATATGAAAACTCTATAACAGCCCTGGTGTCGGGTGAAGTACATGTCTTCCGACGTATATCTGCTAAGATACTCACCCGGAGGTTTTTCACTTTACAGATTTAAAAGAAGAGCTGGCGATTGTTATTCAGATTGCCACTACTCTTACAAAAAAAAAAAAAAAAAAAAAAAAAAAAACGAGCATGAAAGAGAGAGCGAGCTCGGACGATTACCGTCCTTTACCTCCCCTATTATAATTCTTCTTTCATCTTTTTTTATTTTGTTATATATAAACTAAACTACCCCCTTGCTTTTCTTCTAAACTTTAATAGGTGCAGGTCCACTATAAAAAAAAAAAGGTTTTTTATTGATTGTTGTTATGTTGGATGTTGCAAGTCGCAGTTTTTTTTTTTTTCTCACTTTTTTTTTTTTCTTTTTCTTTTTTTTTTTCCCGCCCCCTCCTTGAAACCAAAAAAGGGGATTGTTCAAAAAAAGAAATTTTTTTTTTAAAAAAAAAAGGGAAGTAAATGAAAAAAGTAAAAAAAAAAAAAAAAAAAAATATAAAAAAAAAAGAGAGGGAGAGAAGGTAACAGAAATTTCATGCACAAAAAAAGCCCAGCAACAGGATGTGACACTGGTTCACTCCCACTACTTTATAAGGCCGAATTTGTTGCAGTTTTCTTATGTGGAATAAAAGGTTCCTCACTCACACAGACACAGACTCCATTGGCCGCATTGGTGTAGACTCTTCTGGTACCAGCTTCATGAACTCATGTATGGAGGGGTTATCGTCGTACCGCTTCCTCCTCTTCATGATGGTAGCCATTATAATCCCGCAGATGGCAAGGAGCCCGCCCAGGATGCCGAGGATGACAGGGAGCCAGTTGAAGGAGTCGTCGTCCCCGCACTTCTCGACAGGCCTCCCCGTCGCTGGTTCCTTGCTGCCCTTCTTGCAGGTGCACGTGTAGTCCTTCACAGAGTCGAAGGTCTTCATCGGGTCCTCGCACTCCTGCTCCTCCCCACACGGCCCTGACGAAGACGAACCCGACGACGGTGCCTCCAACCCGTCCTTCCGCACGAAGCACTCGTCGTACCCGCACGACCCCACAGGCCCGTTCTCCCTCGACCCTGTCCCCCACCCGCAGCTGCAGCGGAAGCCCTTCTCAGTAGCCGTGCACTCTTCTCCCGCCTTGCAGGGGTCCGCCTCGCACCCGGGAGCCTCCGCCCCGACCTTGCAGTCCGTCACAGCCTCCCCGGTTGCCTTCGACGTCCCCTCCTTGCACGAGCACACGAAGTCCCCGGTGCTCCCCGCAGTCTGCACAGGGTCCGTGCACACCTGGTCCGCCCCACAGGGACTGCTGCTGCACTCGTCGACAGGGCCAGCCTCGCACACCGCCACCATCCCAACAGCCGTCGTTCCCTTGCAGCTGCACTCGAAGTTCTTCTTTGGTGTCACTCGCTTGTCGTCGTCTTTGCAAGTCTGCTTGTCCCCGCATGGGGAATCCTCACACTCATCCCTCTCGCACACCCCCACCTTGCCGCCGACACGCTTCCTGTCTGCGTCCGTCTTGCATGTGCACACGTAGTCGCCGCGAGAGTCCGCTGCTGTCTCGGGGTCCCTGCAGTTCTGGTCCCCCCCGCACAGGGACAGCCCGGTCTTCTTCGCCTCGGCACACTCGTCGAATTCGCACTCCGCACGTTCCCCGACAGCCCTCACACTTGCCCCGCGACACATGCACACGAAGTCCCCCGCCTTCTCGCTCGGGTCGTGGCAGTCCTGGTCCGACCCGCACGGCTTCCTCCCGCACTCCGACCCCACACTCGCGGGGACGGGTGTCCCAGGTGCCCGTGTCTTCGGAACGTCCGTCGAAGGGGCCTTCGTCTGCCCAGGTGCCAGGGTCGAAGGCCTAGCCGTACTCGGGGCTTCTGTGGCAGGTGACGCCGTCTCACCAGGAACAAGGGTTTTTGGGACTTGCGTCGCGGGTGCCATGGTGTCAGGGGCCGCCGTCTCACCAGGAACAAGGGTTCTTGGGACCTGTGTCTTGGGTGCCATGGTGTCAGGGGCCGCCGTCTCACCAGGAACAAGGGTTTTTGGTACTTCTGTCTTTGGCGCTGTCGTGTCAGGGGCTGCCGTCTCACCAGGAACAAGGGTTTTTGGGACCTGTGTCTTGGGTGCCATGGTGTCAGGGGCCGCCGTCTCACCAGGAACAAGTGTTTTTGGGACCTCTGTTTTGGGTGCATTCGTGTCAGGGGCCACCGTCTCACCAGGAACAAGGGTTTTTGGGACCTCTGTCTTGGGTGCATTCGTGTCAGGGGCCACCGTCTCACCAGGAACAAGTGTCTTCGGGACTTGTGTCTTGGGTGCCATGGTGTCAGGGGCTGCTGTCTCACCAGGAACAAGGGTTGTTGGAACTTGCGTCCTGGGTGCTGTCGTGTCGGGTGCTCGTGTGGAAGGAGCTCTCGTGCTCGGCGCCGATGTCTCAGGTGCTGCTGTTGTTCCAGGTACTAGGGTTTCTGGAGCCTGAGTTCTCGGTGCCATCGTGTCTGGTGCTGCTGTCGTCCCAGGTGCAAGTGTTGACGGTGCTTGTGTTCGTGGTGCGTTCGTGGCTGGCGCTGCAGTGCTTGGGACCCCTGTATCCGGCGCCATCGTGTTTGGAGCAGCTGTTGTACCAGGGACAAGGGTTGCTGGAACCTGTGTTGCAGGGGCCACAGTGCTTGGTGCCGCTGTGGAAGGAACACCTGTGTCAGGTGCTGTCGTATCTGGAGCAGCTGTTTTACCGGGTGCGAGAGTAGAAGGAGTCTGTGTACTCGGTGCTGTCGTTGCAGGGGGCATCGTGTCAGGTGTCATAGTTGTTGGTGCCACTGTATCGGGTGCCGCTGTCTTCCCTGGTGCGAGAGTTACTGGGACCTGCGTGTCAGGTGCCATCGTTGCAGGGGGCATCGTGTTGGGCACTGTGGTGCTGGGTGCCATTGTGGCAGGTGCTGCCGTCTTCCCAGGTGCGAGCGTTGCTGGGACCTGCGTGCTTGGTGCCATCGTTGCAGGGGGAATCGTGTCGGGTGCCATGGTGTCAGGTGCCATTGTGGCAGGTGCTGCTGTCTTGCCAGGTGCAAGAGTTACAGGGGCCATCGTATCAGGTGCCATCGTGTCAGGTGCCGCTGTCTTGCCAGGTGCAAGTGTTGATGGTGCTTGCGTGCTTGGTGCCATCGTTGCAGGGGGCATTGTGTTGGGTGCCATGGTGTCGGGTGCCATTGTGGCAGGTGCTGCTGTCTTGCCAGGTGCAAGGGTTACAGGGGCCATTGTATCAGGTGCCATTGTGTCAGGTGCTGCTGTCTTCCCAGGTGCAAGTGTTGCTGGTGCTTGCGTGTTTGGTGCCATCGTTGCAGGGGGCATTGTGTTTGGTGCCATAGTGTCGGGTGCCATTGTGGCAGGTGCTGCTGTCTTTCCAGGTGCAAGGGTTACAGGGGCCATTGTATCAGGTGCCATTGTGTCAGGTGCTGCTGTCTTGCCAGGTGCGAGGGTTGATGGTACTTGCGTGCTTGGTGCCATCGTTGCAGGGGGAATCGTGTTGGGTGCCATGGTGTCGGGTGCCATTGTGGCAGGTGCTGCTGTCTTTCCAGGTGCAAGAGTAACAGGGGCCATTGTATCAGGTGCCATTGTGTCAGGTGCTGCTGTCTTACCTGGTGCAAGTGTTGATGGTGCTTGCGTGCTTGGTGCCATCGTTGCAGGGGGCATTGTGTTGGGTGCCATGGTGTCAGGTGCCATTGTGGCAGGTGCTGCTGTCTTCCCAGGTGCAAGAGTTACAGGGGCCATTGTATCAGGTGCCATTGTGTCAGGTGCTGCTGTCTTCCCAGGTGCGAGGGTTGAAGGCGCTTGCGTGCTTGGTGCCATCGTTGCAGGGGGCATCGTGTTTGGTGCCATGGTGCCGGGCGCCATTGTGGCAGGTGCTGCTGTCTTTCCAGGTGCAAGGGTTACAGGGGCCATTGTATCAGGTGCCATCGTGTCAGGTGCTGCTGTCTTGCCAGGTGCGAGAGTTGATGGTGCTTGCGTGCTTGGTGCCATCGTTGCAGGGGGAATCGTGTTTGGTGCCATGGTGTCAGGTGCCATTGTGGCAGGTGCTGCTGTCTTTCCAGGTGCGAGTGTAGAAGGTGTCTGCGTACTGGGGGCCGTTGTATCAGGTGCTATCGTGTCAGGTGCCGCTGTCTTCCCAGGTGCAAGTGTTGACGGTGCTTGCGTACTCGGTGCTGTCGTTGCAGGGGACATCGTGTTGGGTGCTGTGGTGTCAGGTGCCATTGTGTCAGGTGCTGCCGACTTGCCAGGTGCGAGGGTTGACGGGGTTTGTGTAATAGGTGCCATCGTTGCAGGGGGCATCGTGTTTGGTGCCATGGTGTCGGGTGCCATTGTAGTAGGCGCTGCTGTCTTGCCAGGTGTTAGAGTAACAGGTGTGGTTGTAGATGGTGCCTGCGTACTAGGGGCAGTTGTGTCGGGTGCCATAGTGTTTGGCGCCCCTGTGCTGGGTGCCATCGTGTCAGGTGCTGCTGTCTTGCCAGGTGCAAGAGTTGATGGGGTTTGCGTGCTTGGTGCTATTGTGTCGGGGGCAGTCGACTTCCCTGGTGCTTGTGTAGAAGGTGCCATTGTATCAGGTGCTGTAGTGATAGGTGCTGTAGTGTCTGGAGCCATCGTTTGAGGTGCTGCCGATTTGCCTGGTGACAGAGTTGCAGGTGTTTGTGTAGAGGGTGCCGTTGTGTCCGGTGCCGTTGTGCCGGGTGCCGTTGTACTTGGGGCCATTGTGTTGGGTGCTGTTGTGCTCGGCGATGTGGTATCAGGCGGGCTCGTGTCGGGGGTCGTTGTGTCCGGTGGGTTTGTAGCAGGGGCTGCTGACTTCCCAGGACTGAGTGTTGGTGGTGTTTGCGTGTCAGGTGCCGAGGTATCAGGTGAGCTAGTAGAAGGGGCAGTCGTGCTGGGTGCCATTGTGCTGGGTGCACTTGTACCAGGCACGGAAGTATCGGGTGCTGCGGTGATGGGTGCTGTGGTGCCGGGTGCTACAGTCACAGGTGAAGTAGTCACAGGAGCAGTGGTCATGGGTGAAGTGGTCACAGGCGCTGTAGTCACAGGAGCAGTGGTCATGGGTGAAGTGGTAGTCGGGGCAGTGGTCATGGGTGAAGTGGTAGTAGGAGCAGTGGTTGCAGGTGCTGTGGTAGTAGGAGCAGTGGTCATGGGTGCAGTGGTAGTAGGAGCAGTGGTCATGGGTGCTGTGGTAGTAGGAGCAGTGGTTGCAGGTGCTGTGGTAGTAGGAGCAGTGGTCATGGGTGCAGTGGTAGTAGGAGCAGTGGTCATGGGTGCTGTGGTAGTAGGAGCAGTGGTTGCAGGTGCTGTGGTAGTAGGAGCAGTGGTTGCAGGTGCTGTGGTAGTAGGAGCAGTGGTTGCAGGTGCTGTGGTAGTAGGAGCAGTGGTCATGGGTGCTGTGGTAGTAGGAACAGTGGTTGCAGGTGCTGTGGTAGTAGGAGCAGTGGTTGCAGGTGCTGTGGTAGTAGGAGCAGTGGTCATGGGTGCTGTGGTAGTAGGAACAGTGGTTGCAGGTGCTGTGGTAGTAGGTGCTGTTGTATCAGGAGCCGTTGTACTGGGTGCTGAAGTGGAGGGAGCTGTTGTCGTCGGTGCTGTAGTAGTAGGAGCACTGGTATCAGGTGCAGAAGTGGAAGGTGCATTTGTTGCAGGAGCATCCGTCGTTGCGGCTCCTTTGTCTTTGCAGAGAGCAGGGTTCTTGGTGTAAACAGAAGCAGCAGGTTCAATGAGGCCACCAGAGCCCTGTTCGAAAGGCTTGGTACCAGTCCAGTAACCCTGACCCCTCTCACCGTACTGGCACCCGAACTCCCACCACTCACCATTCCAACCGAAAGGACCAGGAGAGGGACACTTCACAGCAGCACACCCCATGGCATAGATGTTCGAGGAAGACATCTGTGTGTAGTGGGACACAACATTTCCATTACCCATGTCAGTGTTCCAGTTGTAGTCATCCTTCTCATCCCACCAGCTCTTCCCAAGGTACCCAGGGATGCCATCACTCATCAATGCCTCACAAGCAGAGCCAGCACAGTAAGCAAGGTTCTCACCAAGGTACTCGTACCCACCGACATCCTTGCGAACAGTGTTCTGGTCAGAGTGGGGCCAGTTCGAGTCACACTTCCCAATGTGTGCCGCAATGGTGGCCTCGATGGTCGTGTCCCACCTGATCTTGTGCATGTCCTTGGCGGGAGGGCTTGTGTTCGAACGCCATTCGTTGTGCTTGTCGAGGATGGCCTGCTCCCATGCCGAGAGTGTGCAAGTTGAACCACCGCCGCCGCCACCGCCACCACCACCACCTCCACCTCCACCACCACCACCAGAGGAAGGTGCTGAGGTAGCAGGTGCAGGGGTAGAAGGTGCCGATGTGACAGGAGGGGAGTTTCCATCCTCGCAGAGAGCAGGGTTCTTGGTGTAAACAGAGGAAGCAGGTTCAATGAGGCCACCAGAGCCTTGTTCGAATGGCTTGGTACCAGTCCAGTAACCCTGACCCCTCTCACCGTACTGGCACCCGAACTCCCACCACTCACCATTCCAACCGAAAGGACCAGGAGAGGGACACTTCACAGCAGCGCACCCCATGGCATAGATGTTCGAGGAAGACATCTGTGTGTAGTGGGACACAACATTTCCATTACCCATGTCAGTGTTCCAGTTGTAGTCATCCTTCTCATCCCACCAGCTCTTCCCAAGGTACCCAGGGATGCCATCACTCATCAATGCCTCACAAGCAGAGCCAGCACAGTAAGCAAGGTTCTCACCAAGGTACTCGTACCCACCGACATCCTTGCGAACAGTGTTCTGGTCAGAGTGGGGCCAGTTCGAGTCACACTTCCCAATGTGTGCCGCAATGGTGGCCTCGATGGTCGTGTCCCACCTGATCTTGTGCATGTCCTTGGCGGGAGGGCTTGTGTTCGAACGCCATTCGTTGTGCTTGTCGAGGATGGCCTGCTCCCATGCCGAGAGTGCGGGGCATGTCGCAGACAGGACAGCGCTGACGGCTAGTGTCAGCAACATCGTTAAATGTGTTTAAACCTAAGTACGGTACTAGCTAGCGTTCAGATGGGAGGACAGAAGAAAAAGAAGATAGAAGAGGGGAGCGGATGAACGAGGTAAGCACTTTGCATAACGTTTGTTCACATCATGCAAGACAGAAGCTTGCCGTCATATCATAGGGGCTCGGGGCTTAGGGGGAAACAAAGCGTTTTTTTTTTTCTTTTTTTTTTTTGTTGTTGTTGTGACACCAAAGCAAGTGTTTATTTAAAAATCGCTAAGGTGGTAGGTTTCCCTTTTCTTTTTTATTTTGCTTTATTTATTTTTTATTTTTTTTTTCCTTTAATGAGTGCAGTGAGCGACCCCGTAGTTATAAGAAGGGAAACTTTAAAAAAAATGTAGGAGGGAAAGGCAAAAAAAGGGGGGTTATCTTCATTGTTTTCTAGTAGCACAAACATGGGGGCTACGAGTTTGTTCTGTTTTACCTAATAAAAAGAGATGTAAAAAGCTGGTGTTGGTGTTCACCATAGAAAGAAAAAAGAAACGATAACCTCTTGGCTTTTTTTTTTTTTTTTTTTTTTTTTTTTTTTTTTTTTTTTTGAAATGAGGGAGGGAAAATACTGGACTGAGGTAGTGTCACCCAGGAGTTTAAAAAAAAAAAAAAAAAAAAAAAAAAAGAAAAAAAAGGAACTGGCCGCCGTAGGTACGGGCCGAAGGGGGTAGAAACCTGAGAGGAACAGGGCATATAAACCGTGCTAACACATTTGTCTCGTGCAGAAATAGAGGGGAAAAAAAAAGAGAAGAGCACTCGAATCACATTCATCACAATGCTGCTGTTTCTGTCATACAGAATGGCGCGGGGGGGGGGGGGGGGGGGAGGAGAAATCTAATTCTGCTTGTTGTGCGGTCTACCAAATGTGCGCTTTCAATTATAAAAAAATAAAAATAAAAACCCTTTTTTTTTCCCTTTGATCTTTTTTTTTTTTTTTTCTTCTTCTTTTGCTCCTAGCTTCTCGCTGTAAAAATTGCACCGCACACGAACGGTGCGGTCAAAGTATATGCTTTTGGTTGGTCTCGCAAAAAAAAAGGGGGGGGAATAATAATATGGATTAATTTTGTTGTTTTGGTATTTTCTCGGCTAAAAAAAAAAAAAAAAAATAACAATAAAAAGGCCCTCTTTCATTGAACCCACGCGGGGGCTCTTAAAGAAAAAAAAAGGACTTTTTTGTGAAGGAGCAAAGGTAAAAGCATACAAAGTTTACTATCATTTTTTTTTATTTAACAATACTGCATTTTGAATTTATTTTATTTTTCGATCAAAAGAGTCACGGGGGGGGGGGTCTTTTATAATTTACATAAGAAAGTTATCAATAAGATTTTCAGGAATAGTTACATTGCCCCCCCCCCCCCCCCCCCCCCCCTTGACTATTGTTATCAGTCAGGTTCAAAAAGCTTGTTGATATTGATATATTTATATTTATATTTTTTGACAGCCAGGAATTGAAAGGGTTTTTTGACCTATTTCTTTTTTTTTTTTTAAAACACTTTTTTGGGTTTGTGCATTCATACAAGAAACTAAAGCCGATCTTGTTCAATACAAAAAGAGAAAAAAAAAGAGAGAGAGAGAAGACATCCCCCCACTTTAATTAACGTTTTTTTTTTTAAAAAAAAAGAATTTATGAGTGGAAGAGATATTTTGAGAAAAACTCAATACCACCCCTCCTCATATTCTACCAGAAACGTAAAGAGGCGGGGAGGGGAGAAAGGGAAAAAAAGAATTTATGAATATAAGAAGATAAGGTTTAAAAAAAAAAAAAAAAAAAAAAAAAAAAGACACCCCAGGTTTCATGTACTTTGTGCAGAACACCCGGATACCCCTAGATGTAAAACCGAAAAGAAAACTGCGGGCTGACAAATGTTCGATTTCTTTTTCTTTTTTTTTTTTTTCTCTTCTCGGGACCGTCCGAGAAATTGTCGCTGAAGGACTTATTTAAAAAAAAAAAGAAAAATTGTCCGTAAAAAAGTCAGTTAAAGACTTATATGGCGGCTGTCTGCATACATAAAACAAAAGAAATCTGGGGTGTTAAGTGCTCGTTGCGTCATCGAAGCTGGTTCATTTAGCAGCGAAGCTCTTCTAGGGGAAAATGAAAAAAGAAAAAAGTTTTATTTTTCATTGGTTGAAGGAAGAGAATGGGAGGGAGGAAGAAAGAAAAAAAAAACTTTTTTTTTTCTCTTTTTTTTTTTTTTTTTTTTTTCTTGGAGAAACACGGAGCTCAGCCTCGCTGATTGCAGACGCTATTCCCTTCTGCCTAGATAAAAAAAAAAGTTTTTTTTTAATTTTAAAAAAAAGGTAGGAAGGGAATTAAAAAAAAAAAAAAAAAAAAAAAAAAAAGGAAAAATGGAACAAAAGGTAATACAAAAGGAAAGGTGCCATATCATTCTATGAAACAATTTTTTTTTTTTGACTATTATTCCGGTTGCCGCCAGTTGTAACAGCCAAAAAAAAAAAAAAAAAAAAAAAAAAAAAAAAGAGAGAAATTTTTTTTCTCATTCA
Source organism: Diplonema japonicum (assembly GCA_964019335.1). NCBI lineage: Eukaryota > Euglenozoa > Diplonemea > Diplonemida > Diplonemidae > Diplonema > Diplonema japonicum. Next base: position 390,113 of record OZ025696.1, read on the forward strand.
GTTTACCTCACTCCCTTTGACCACCGACAGTTGTCACCACCAATCGTCTCATCAACTGATGTAAGCACCAACTTGAAAGGGTAAAAAAAAAAAAAAAAAAAAAAAAAAATTCACTATGATAGGAACGAAGTGGTTAGCAACGGCCCGCCAAAAAAAAAAAGAAAGAATATAACGTAGAGGGTTGTGTGAAGTGGGACACAACAACAGAAGCAGTAGTCTATTTCCTCTTTTATTGTCAACTACTCAGCTGATGGTCCAAATATCCATAGTTAAAACAAGATTAAAAAAGAAGAATAAAAGAATGTATGTAAAGAAAGCCAAACGAAGATTAATTTTTACAAATATAGCATTACCTTCTTTTTTTTTTTTCTGAAACCTTATTCAAAAGGCTATGTTGCAAATAAAATAGCAAATAAAAAAAGGGGGGGGGGGAGGGAGCGTGGGGGAAAATTAAAAATGAATTCATTTGAGATGACTATTACAAAGATTCGATGTTTATTCGCTTCATATCACCTTTCTCTCTCTTTTTTTTTTTTTTTTTTTTTTTTTTCCCCCTTTTTCGACTGACTCCAGACTGAAGTCTCGATTTCCTATATCTTAATGGCCTCCATTTCACCACCAGCCAGTTCTGTCTTTGGTTCGGTGTACGACATGAACTCGTCGATGGTGGGGCTTCTCCTCTTCCTTTTCAGTGCTGCAGCCATTATAATCCCGCAGATGGCAAGGAGCCCGCCCAGGATGCCGAGGATGACAGGGAGCCAGTTGAAGGAGTCGTCGTCCCCGCACTTCTCGACAGGCCTCCCCGTCGCTGGTTCCTTGCTGCCCTTCTTGCAGGTGCACGTGTAGTCCTTCACAGAGTCGAAGGTCTTCATCGGGTCCTCGCACTCCTGCTCCTCCCCACACGGCCCTGACGAAGACGAACCCGACGACGGTGCCTCCAACCCGTCCTTCCGCACGAAGCACTCGTCGTACCCGCACGACCCCACAGGCCCGTTCTCCCTCGACCCTGTCCCCCACCCGCAGCTGCAGCGGAAGCCCTTCTCAGTAGCCGTGCACTCTTCTCCCGCCTTGCAGGGGTCCGCCTCGCACCCGGGAGCCTCCGCCCCGACCTTGCAGTCCGTCACAGCCTCCCCGGTTGCCTTCGACGTCCCCTCCTTGCACGAGCACACGAAGTCCCCGGTGCTCCCCGCAGTCTGCACAGGGTCCGTGCACACCTGGTCCGCCCCACAGGGACTGCTGCTGCACTCGTCGACAGGGCCAGCCTCGCACACCGCCACCATCCCAACAGCCGTCGTTCCCTTGCAGCTGCACTCGAAGTTCTTCTTTGGTGTCACTCGCTTGTCGTCGTCTGTGCAAGTCTGCTTGTCCCCGCATGGGGAATCCTCACACTCATCCCTCTCGCACACCCCCACCTTGCCGCCGACACGCTTCCTGTCTGCGTCCGTCTTGCATGTGCACACGTAGTCGCCGCGAGAGTCCGCTGCTGTCTCGGGGTCCCTGCAGTTCTGGTCCCCCCCGCACAGGGACAGCCCGGTCTTCTTCGCCTCGGCACACTCGTCGAATTCGCACTCCGCACGTTCCCCGACAGCCCTCACACTTGCCCCGCGACACATGCACACGAAGTCCCCCGCCTTCTCGCTCGGGTCGTGGCAGTCCTGGTCCGACCCGCACGGCTTCCTCCCGCACTCCGACCCCACACTCGCGGGGACGGGTGTCCCAGGTGCCCGTGTCTTCGGAACGTCCGTCGAAGGGGCCTTCGTCTGCCCAGGTGCCAGGGTCGAAGGCCTAGCCGTACTCGGGGCTTCTGTGGCAGGTGACGCTGTCTCACCAGGAACAAGGGTTTTTGGGACTTGCGTCGCGGGTGCCATGGTGTCAGGGGCTGCCGTCTCACCAGGAACAAGGGTTCTTGGGACCTGTGTCTTGGGTGCCATGGTGTCAGGGGCCGCCGTCTCACCAGGAACAAGGGTTTTTGGTACTTCTGTCTTTGGCGCTGTCGTGTCAGGGGCTGCCGTCTCACCAGGAACAAGGGTTTTTGGGACCTGTGTCTTGGGTGCCATGGTGTCAGGGGCTGCCGTCTCACCAGGAACAAGGGTTTTTGGTACTTCTGTCTTTGGCGCTGTCGTGTCAGGGGCTGCCGTCTCACCAGGAACAAGTGTTTTTGGGACCTGTGTCTTGGGTGCCATGGTGTCAGGGGCTGCCGTCTCACCAGGAACAAGGGTTTTTGGGACCTGTGTCTTGGGTGCCATGGTGTCAGGGGCTGCCGTCTCACCAGGAACAAGGGTTTTTGGGACCTCTGTCTTGGGTGCATTCGTGTCAGGGGCCACCGTCTCACCAGGAACAAGTGTCTTCGGGACTTGTGTCTTGGGTGCCATGGTGTCAGGGGCTGCTGTCTCACCAGGAACAAGGGTTGTTGGAACTTGCGTCCTGGGTGCTGTCGTGTCAGGTGCTCGTGTGGAAGGAGCTCTCGTGCTCGGCGCCGATGTCTCAGGTGCTCCTGTCTTACCAGGTGTAAGAGTAGAGGGTGCATCCGTGGCGGGTGCCGATGTCTTCGGGGCTGTTGTCTCAGGCACATTCGTCTCCGGGGCCATCGTTGCAGGAGCCCCCGTCTTCCCAGGTGCAAGGGTTGAAGGTGTCTGCGTCTTCGGTGCTCCAGTGTCGGGTGCACTCGTCTCCGGAGAGACAGTCACAGGGGGGTCCGTGCGAGGTGACCTTGTTATCGGTGCCTGTGTCTTTGGTGCATCTGTGTCGGGTGCCGTAGTCTTTGGTGCATCTGTGTCGGGTGCCGCGGTGTCAGGAGCTCCTGACTTCCCAGGAACAAGTGTCATCGGTACTGGTGTGTCTGGTGCCCCAGTGTCGGGGGCTTCCGTCTCCGGTGCAGTTGTCTCTGGTGCGTCTGTAACCGGCGGCATCGTGTCGGGCGCTACTGTGTCGGGTGCTCCTGTCACAGGGGCCGTCGTTGCTGGAGCACTTGTCGCAGGAGCCCCCGTCGCAGGTGCCGCTGTCGCAGGAGCATCCGTGTCCGGTGCCGTCGTGTCAGGTGCTCCAGACTTCCCAGGAACAAGCGTCGTCGGTACCTGTGTCTTCGGTGCATCGGTGTCTGGTGCGGAGGTATCAGGTGCCACTGTCTCAGGCACGCCTGTTGCTGGTGCTGTTGTGTCCGGTGCACTGGTCTTTGGTGCAGTTGTGTCTGGTGCATCCGTCTTCGGTGCCACGGTGTCCGGAACTCCTGTGGTGGGGGCTGTTGTGTCCGGGGGATTGGTCGACGGTGCTGTTGTGTCTGGTGCACTAGTCGACGGTGCACTAGTCGCTGGAGTGCTAGTAGATGGTGCAGTTGTGTCTGGTGCAGCAGTTGAAGGTGCTGTTGTGTCTGGTGCACTTGTCGCGGGTGACGTTGTGGTACCTGCAACCTTGTCCTTGCACAGACCAGGGTTCTTGGTGAAAACAGAAGAATCAGGTTCAATGAGGCCACCAGAGCCTTGTTCGAAAGGCTTGGTACCAGTCCAGTAACCCTGACCCCTCTCACCGTACTGGCACCCGAACTCCCACCACTCACCGTTCCAGCCAAAAGGACCAGGAGAGGGACACTTCACAGCAGCACACCCCATGGCATAGATGTTCGAGGAAGACATCTGTGTGTAGTGGGACACAACATTTCCATTACCCATGTCAGTGTTCCAGTTGTAGTCATCCTTCTCATCCCACCAGCTCTTCCCAAGGTACCCAGGGATGCCATCACTCATCAATGCCTCGCAAGCAGAGCCAGCACAGTAAGCAAGGTTCTCACCAAGGTACTCGTACCCACCGACATCCTTGCGAACAGTGTTCTGGTCAGAGTGGGGCCAGTTCGAGTCACACTTCCCAATGTGTGCCGCAATGGTGGCCTCGATGTTTGTGTCCCACCTGATCTTGTGCATGTCCTTGGCGGGAGGGCTTGTGTTGGAACGCCATTCGTTGTGCTTGTCGAGGATGGCCTGCTCCCAAACAGAAAGGGGGCATGTGGAACCACCACCACCACCTCCACTGGAGGGAGCTGAGGTGTCAGGTACGTCTGTGGGGGGAACACCGGGGGCGGCTGTAACTGGTGCAGGGGTAGAAGGTGCCGATGTTGGTGGGGTAGCAGTCTTATCCTTGCACAGACCAGGGTTCTTGGTGTAAACAGAGGAAGCAGGTTCAATGAGGCCACCAGAGCCCTGTTCGAATGGCTTGGTACCAGTCCAGTAACCCTGACCCCTCTCACCGTACTGGCACCCGAACTCCCACCACTCACCATTCCAACCGAAAGGACCAGGAGAGGGACACTTCACAGCAGCACACCCCATGGCATAGATGTTCGAGGAAGACATCTGTGTGTAGTGGGACACAACATTTCCATTACCCATGTCAGTGTTCCAGTTGTAGTCATCCTTCTCATCCCACCAGCTCTTCCCAAGGTACCCAGGGATGCCATCACTCATCAATGCCTCGCAAGCAGAGCCAGCACAGTAAGCAAGGTTCTCACCAAGGTACTCGTACCCACCGACATCCTTGCGAACAGTGTTCTGGTCAGAGTGGGGCCAGTTCGAGTCACACTTCCCAATGTGTGCCGCAATGGTGGCCTCGATGGTCGTGTCCCACCTGATCTTGTGCATGTCCTTGGCGGGAGGGCTTGTGTTGGAACGCCATTCGTTGTGCTTGTCAAGGATGGCCTGCTCCCACACAGAAAGGGGGCATGTGGAACCACCACCTCCACTGGAGGGAGCTGAGGTGTCAGGTACGTCTGTGGGGGGAACACCAGGGGCAGCGGTAACTGGTGCAGGGGTAGAAGGTGCCGATGTTGGTGGGGTAGCAGTCTTATCCTTGCACAGACCAGGGTTCTTGGTGAAAACAGAGGAAGCAGGTTCAATGAGGCCACCAGAGCCCTGTTCGAAAGGCTTGGTACCAGTCCAGTAACCCTGACCCCTCTCACCGTACTGGCACCCGAACTCCCACCACTCACCGTTCCAGCCAAAAGGACCAGGAGAGGGACACTTCACAGCAGCACACCCCATGGCATAGATGTTCGAGGAAGACATCTGTGTGTAGTGGGACACAACATTTCCATTACCCATGTCAGTGTTCCAGTTGTAGTCATCCTTCTCATCCCACCAGCTCTGTCCAAGGTACCCAGGGATGCCATCACTCATCAATGCCTCACAAGCAGAGCCAGCACAGTAAGCAAGGTTCTCACCAAGGTACTCGTACCCACCGACATCCTTGCGAACAGTGTTCTGGTCAGAGTGGGGCCAGTTCGAGTCACACTTCCCAATGTGTGCCGCAATGGTGGCCTCGATGGTCGTGTCCCACCTGATCTTGTGCATGTCCTTGGCGGGAGGGCTTGTGTTGGAACGCCATTCGTTGTGCTTGTCAAGGATGGCCTGCTCCCACACTGAAAGGGGGCATGTGGAACCACCACCACCGCCGCCACCAGCACCACCACCACCTGAGGTAGCAGGTGCAGGGGTAGAAGGTGCCGATGTGACAGGAGGGGAGTTTCCATCCTCGCAGAGAGCAGGGTTCTTGGTGTAAACAGAGGAAGCAGGTTCAATGAGGCCACCAGAGCCTTGTTCGAATGGCTTGGTACCAGTCCAGTAACCCTGACCCCTCTCACCGTACTGGCACCCGAACTCCCACCACTCACCATTCCAACCGAAAGGACCAGGAGAGGGACACTTCACAGCAGCACACCCCATGGCATAGATGTTCGAGGAAGACATCTGTGTGTAGTGGGACACAACATTTCCATTACCCATGTCAGTGTTCCAGTTGTAGTCATCCTTCTCATCCCACCAGCTCTTCCCAAGGTACCCAGGGATGCCATCACTCATCAATGCCTCGCAAGCAGAGCCAGCACAGTAAGCAAGGTTCTCACCAAGGTACTCGTACCCACCGACATCCTTGCGAACAGTGTTCTGGTCAGAGTGGGGCCAGTTCGAGTCACACTTCCCAATGTGTGCCGCAATGGTGGCCTCGATGGTCGTGTCCCACCTGATCTTGTGCATGTCCTTGGCGGGAGGGCTTGTGTTGGAACGCCATTCGTTGTGCTTGTCGAGGATGGCCTGCTCCCATGCCGAGAGTGCGGGGCATGTCGCAGACAGGACAGCGCTGACGGCTAGTGTCAGCAACATCTTATTTTATATGGTTTACCTTATAGTGTGTTGTGGAGGCAGAGGAGGAAGACCGCAACCCCGTAGTAGATGACTTGCGACTACTAGGCATTCCTCATTCAAGGAGAATAATTGCAATCATCGATCCTCATCACGACGCAAGTTCAAAAGATTCCCCATCCTCTTCAAGATAGGCTGCCCAAAGGCAATCAGACTGTCCAGTCCAGAGTGGGCAAATGCTATGATGGAGGCATAGGGGTGGAGATATGTCATGAATCTTCTTAAAACAACTAGAACCAAGTTACTGAAGAAAGTAGCGGAGGTGTTGCAGATATAACTAAATGAATAAAAATGGGTCGATATAACACGAATCTCACTCAACGAAAGAGAAAGGGTAGTAAAAAAAGAAGAGAAAAAAAAAGAAAAAAAAGGGAAAAAGAAAAAGAAAGGAAGATGGAAAAATAGGGAGGAAGAAGTGGGGCGGAGTCTATGCAAAGACGAAACAAAAAAAAAAAAAAAAAAAAACTGTATTAAAAAAAAGTAAAAGTTAGGTCTTTTTTACCACTTTTTTTTTTTTTTTTTTGGGAACGAAAACAAATAAGAAGCGGCGGTCTAAATTTCAACAAAAAAAGAAAATCTTTTTTTAATAATTCTTCCATTCTTTAAGGCAACGAAAAGAACAGAGAGAAGACAAAATTAGACTTATAAAGAAAAGTAGAAAACAGAGGACAAAATGCCCCTTTTCTGCGAGCGGCCTTCGAGAATCTGATGAAGAAAATAATCAGTGAGGTGGACCGGCAGCATTAAAAAAAGAGGGTAGACAGGGGAGGATATGGTGTATGTTACTCTTTTTTTTTGTTTTACACCAGATAAAAAAAAGGGGGGGGGGAAGGGGGAAAAAAAGAAAGCAAGTGAATTATTATTCGAAAAAAGAAAAGAGGGGAGGAGGAAAACCATTTCTTTTTTTGATTTCTTTGTAAGTTTTACTTCATTCACTGCACCCCCCATATTAATAATTAAAAAAAATGTGGACGAACCCTTTTGGCCCAAACAGGGGTGCTGAATTAAGTAAATAATAAAATTATAAATTTTTATATCTTTTTTTTTTCCATTTTTATTTCCCCCTCTTTCTTTTTTTTTTCTTCAAAAAAAAACAAATACAAGTGTTTTTCATCATAGGCCTGAAGAGAAGGGGGGAGGGGGGGTCCATTTTCATCAAATTTCCCCTTTGCTTTTCTTGTGCTCGAACGAATTTAGCCCCCCCCCCCCCCCCGATGCAAGCAGTTTCTCTCCTCTAAAATTTAAAAACAGGAAAAGAAAAAAACAAAAAACCTTGTGTGTGTGTGTGTGTTTTTTTTCCCCTTCTTTTCTTCTTTTTGTTTGTCATATTCATACAGAAAAAAAAGGGGGGGGGGGAAGCACCCCCAAAATCTGCAAAAAAAAAGGCGATGTTCCTTTAAAAAAAAAAAAAAAAAAAAAAAAAGAATATATGAGTTAAAGGAAGTCTTTGTGAGACGCCCCCTTGTTCTCATCTTCCACCTGCACCTATCCCCTTTCAGCAGCGGTTTCTCCTCCTTTGGTGGTCTTGCCGGCCTTCTCTCCAGCCAAAAGAAAAGAGAAAAACACGTGGCTGAAAAGCTTTGTTGAATTGTGCTCAATGAGGTATGCCCTGCTAGCGCTATCCACGCCGTCAGAGAATGACACCGGAAATTGTGCGTTGGAAGGCGTTGGCGAGCCAGGTTCTGCACTGAACATAGTGGTAGGCACAACAACACAAAGAAAAAAAGAGAAGAAGAAAAAAAGAAAAAAAAAGACACCTTGCTGTGTGGCTCAAAATATATTTAATTTTTTTAATTCTTTTTTTTTTTTTTTTTTTTTTTTTTTTTGCAGATTTAGGGGGTACAAGCAGCATGCGCGTGTCGACAGCTGGTTCGTTAGCAACAAGCTCCTTCAGTATGGGAATGAGGGGGGGGGGGAGAAGAAGAAAAAAAGTGTATAGTAACTTGGGGTTGGGGGGGGGGGGGGGGGAGAGAACATTTCCACCGCAAAATAAGCACGTAAAAGATATATTTCACTAACAATCAGTAATTTTGAACACGCAAAGCCAGAACACACATTTAACAAACCCTGAAAGGGTTGGGTTCACACATATATAAAGGGTACGCTACCGCTGGTGGAACCGGGTCTTTTCCCCCAACCTTCTTTTTAAAAACAAAAAGTGATAAAAACTATTCAAGTGGTCCAAAAGTCAACTATTATGCTATTGTATCAAACCACTGCTTTTTTTTCCCCCCCTTTTTTTTTTTTTTTTCCCACACCCAATTCAGGGTAGAATTCTGTTAAGCAAAATAATGAAAGAATAATGTAAAATAATATATGAGTTAAAGGAAGTCTTTGTGAGACGCCCCCTTGTTCTCATCTTCTACCTGCACCTATCCCCTTTCAGCAGCGGTTTCTCCTCCTTTGGTGGTCTTGCCGGCCTTCTCCCCAGCCTGGCCGCTCTTTCTCTTCGTTCTCTCGCCCATTGTCCTTTCAACGCCTCTAGGTCATGCTTGGTCTTCGGTGATGCAAATATCGCCCTCCTGTTCCATCCGATCACCGCCTTTGTCCTCCCGATGGATCGTAGTGTGTGCACCCTTGTGCACGGCTCAGCTGGGAAGGCCCTCCTTCCTTTCACCTTCTTCAGTACCCTCCCTAGCTCCCATGTGTGCCAGATCTTCTTCATCAGTCCATGCAATCTCCTCGCTTTCTGCTGTACTTCTGCGAGATCCCCCAGCTTCCCTCCAAGGGTCTTCCCGGTCACGTTCTCGAAATCCAGTGCCAGCTCCACCGTCGACACTGACGTGTTCCTGTTGCCTGCATACCAGCGCAGTTGCCGCATCCACCTCAGCACCTCCTTCGTGTACTCCCGTAGGACATCCCCTGCCGGTAGCTTGCCGAAGTCCTTGTCCGACGGTACTGGGTGTTCTTGACCTTGTGTGATCTCCAGCCACTGGTGTGTGGTACACCTCCTGCCTCTTCGCTTGTAGGGCTGCGTCCCGCTCCCCCACCACCGCCAGCAGGTACCTCTGCGTTCCTTCGAGCCTTTCCCTGACATCCTTCCCTGCTCCCCTTGGCAGGATGCCATGCAGCTTCGTACACGGTTCCAGCCCCCTGCGCGTCTTGCCTTCGTGTTCTTCCCGCTGTTGCACTTCCTTGGCCTTTTCGCACTCCCACAGTGCGTGCTCCAGCATGTTGGGCAGCTGTTGCTCCTGACCGCAGATGTCGCAGTGTGCCGTCGTGGGTTCGGCCTGCTTAGCTTCTTGCTTCCTCGCCTCCGCAATCAGCCACTTTTCGGTGTCCTGTCCTTTCTCTTCTTCTTCTTGTTCATCTTCAGCCTCGTCTTCATCCTCGTCTTCTTCTCCTTCCGCCATCGGGATGTGCTCCACCGTGTCCGTGCGCCATCCCCGTGGGTTGATGTAGAACACTGCCCCCGAGATGATCCTTCGCACGTCCCTTGCTGCAATCGGGTCCGTCACCACCAGCTTTCTCCACAGCGCGTTGGTCTCCGCTGCTGCCGCAGCTTCCATGCCCCCCATGGTGCTCCGTTTGCTCATGATTTCCTGTGCTTCCGCCCGCCTGAGTCGGTCCCTGATGTAGTGCTTGTAGGGCTCCTTTTCCAGTGCGTGGGTGTCCTTCAGCTGTGCCCAGCTTAACTTGATCTGAGGCAGCCACCTTTCCATCATGATGCCCACCGGTCCCAGCGGTATCTTCTTCCCGCTGTACCGTTTGGCAATGGCGTCGCAGCGTGTCCACAGCTTGTCGTCCTTCTTGCAGGCTCTGTATAGGAGCATAAGTGCTCTGTATGCGGCTGTCATCTGTGGGTGGCTCGTGTGTCCCGGCAGTGTCACGGATAGTACTGTGCCTGGGTTCCTGGTGCAGTACTTCTGCCCCCAGAGCGCGTACGTGGTCTCCTTCACCAGTGTGGCCATTTGTCCCGTTTTCGGCGGTGAGAATGGGCAGTCGTAGAGGCAGCTCGGTAGGATCGTGCTGCTGATGATCTTCGCCTTCTGCTGAAAGGACAACGGCGTTGCTCCTAGCCTGCTCAGCGTCCCGAGTGCCTCCGCCGTCCTGTCGCCGTTGGTTTGCGGTCTGCCGTCTGTCCGCAGCTTGGCTCCCAGTACTCCTACAGTCCGTGTCGGCTGCAGTTCCTCGCCTTTCACCTTCACCTCCGGTGTCTTCCTGTTCACTGCAAAGGTCTTCGTCTTCCTGGTGTTGAGCTTCATCCCCACCTGTTTGCAGAAGGCTTCCACTGCGTCTACGCCTTCCTGCAACGCCGCACCGAGCCGTGCCAAGAGGTATGCATCGTCCGCGTAAGACAGCGAGCGGACCCCTGTGTCGTTCTCCACCTGCTTCATTAGTACCGCCAACAGCGCGTTGATGAGTACCACTGAAATCGGGCATCCCTGAAGGATTCCATTGGTTGTGTGGAACTCCTCCCCCACGCCTGCTGCGTACCTGAACCGTCTTCGCATGCCTGCGTACATTCCTTTCAGTGCCCTGAGGATGCCTGTGTCCATGCCCATGTCCTCCACCAGCTCCAGAACCAGCTGTTGCGGTACACTGTCAAAGCATTTCGCAAAGTCGAGTGCCACCCCGACTAGCGGTTTCCCCTCCAGAATGGATTCTTCGATGTCAAGGGCGAGGTCCAAAAGTGCGTCCTCTGTCCCGAAACCAGTGCGGAATCCGTATTGCTTGTCGTGTATCCATTTCTCCTGCCAGATGAGGATATCAGACAGTCGCGCGCATGCCCAGAGTCTGTACACCGCAGATGTTACTGTGATAGGCCTGTGCTCCAGTGGTCCCGCATCGTCGCACTTCGGTACGAGGGTAACCAGCGCCGTTTTCATGGCTTCCGGCCACCTCCCCGTTGCTTCGATCGCATGGAAGAGCATCGCCCAGGCGTCTAGTACTGACTCTGGTAGTTTCCGTAGCTCTAGCATCCTCCACCCGTCGATGCCTGCCGCGCTTTTCTTGCTTTTCTTTCTGAGCACTTCCCTCAGCCTTGCTCCCGTCAGTTGTGTCCTCTCCATCTCATGCCGTTGCACGAACTTGCTGTACTTTGCCTTGAAGGGGGCATAGAGGGGCTCCGGTCGGGACTCGTATTTCGCAAAGACGGTCTTCCACGCCTTGCGCATGACGCTGTCGATCAGTCCGGGGGACGCAAAGAGCACCATCCCTTCCTTGACCGCCCTGGTTCCGTCGCTTTGACGTTTGCCTCTCGCGACTTTTACCAGTCTTGTTGTCTCGCGTCCTGCTGCAACCTCGCCAGGTATTCTCGTCTCCGTGACGTGTTCGCCTCGGTCCTTTTCTTCCGTTCCTCAGCTGCAATTGCGTCTTCCATGTTCAGCGCTGCTGCCAGCATGTCCTCTATGAGAACAGCGTCGTGCGGCACCGGTTCAGATGGTACTGCCAGAGCCCTTGCTTCCCTGCTCACGTTTCTTATCGTGTTCAGGGTCGGCTTGCTTAGCCCCTTGTCCTCAACTGCTTGCTCGAGCTGTTGTTGCAGTGTCCGCGTCTTGAGCTTCAGCTTTTCCAGTCGCGCTTGCCATGTTGTAGCTGCACCCACCGTTCCCGTCGTCGTTGGTGCACACACTTCCTTCTCCTTTGTGCTGGTGTGTTTGCCTCTTCCGACGTACGCTGCCCTCCCCGGCGTCCCCACTGGTTGGTCTATGAGGAGGTCTTCGGTGCACCGGGAGAGGGTCTCGAAGGCTTTTCCGGTGATGGCCGGTACTGCCTCCGGACTTGCCAGTATCCTGTCGATCCGCGTGGCGCAGTTCTCCCGTACAAACGTTGGATCAGGTTGTTTCCCTCTCCATTTTGCGCATAGGTCCGCTGTGTCCGCCCATCCTGCCTGCAGTGCCTTCCGCAGTTCCGGGGATCTTGCCTCGTCGGTGTTGAAGTCGCCAACGACGAGTATTGGCACATTGCCGAGCTCTTTCGCCTTCTTCCGCAGGATGTAGTGGAGGAGGGTCTCCCTCCTTGCCGTCTCTTCACGTCCTGTTCCTGCCGGGCAGTATATCGATATGATATGTAGCCATCTGCGTTTGCCATCGATTGCGACCTGAGTGTGCAGCCACCTCCTGCGTTGTTCTTCAGATTGGTCGTTGGTGTCCAGAGAACCTGGCAATGCTGTCCTGGGTTCTCGGATTAGGGTTGCCAGTCCTCCCCTCTGAGCTACCCAGTTCGAAGCGATTCCCTCCACCTTCCTTCCCGGCTGCGGCGGTCCCCACATCGGCTTCCACTTCTTCTTCGTCTTCTTCCCGAGCTCCCGCTCCATCTCCTGCCCAGCTAAGGTCAGCGCCGTCTCCTGCGTGCAGATCACGTCGACGTCCAGCTTCGTCGTAACCTCCTCTATTTGGTTGCGTAGGGAGGCCACGTTCACTGTCGACACGTACATGTTGGGCCCAGGGTTCGGATGTATCCCCTGCGCCGTGAGCCTCGCGAAGTCCTCTTCCTCCTCTGACCCCGGTTTCCGCCTCCCCGTTTTCAGTTGGGGAGGTTTCCAATGCAGCTCACGCATTGCTCCCGCCTGCAGTTCTCCATGGCGCACACCCTCGCCCTCCTGCCTTTCAGCTGGACATGACATGACCCGCATTGACCCTGTGAGGCCTGGTAGGTCGCAGACCAAGCATGCACATGCACCTTCTGCTTCTTCTTCTCCTTGCCTTGCAGCTTCCCTTCCGACGAGGTTGTTGGCTTCCTGTGACCGGGGCTGCTGGGGTCGGGCTTCTTCGGCGACGGAGAGGGTGAGGGAGTCTGGCTCCTCTGTCGCTTCGGTGACGCTGCCTTGTTCGTGTTCGTGTTCGTGTTTGTCTTTTTCGGGGACACTGCACCTGCCGCCGCCGCCGTCACAGGCTTCTTCTTCGCCGTCGGCGTCTCCGTGTTCTGTTCCGGAGTGCCGCTCCTCTGCCGCTTCGGGGATGCAGCGCTTGTCGTGGCTGCTGGGGTCGTCGCGGCCCTGTTCTCCATCGCCCTGCGTGCCACCTTCCTTAGCGCATCTTTGAGGCGGTCGACTTCGCTCTGCAACTTCGTGACGAGCATTTTGTATTGCTCTAGCTCTGTTGCGTTGATCGTGGTGTCCTTCTGTTGTTGTTGTTGTTGTTGTTGTTGTTGTCGTTGTTCTTGCTTCTGCGGCTTCTTTGTCTTCTTCTTCTTCTGTTCTGTGGTCGTGTTCGCGGTCGCGTCCTTCTGCTCCCGTTCCTGCAGCTTCTCGGGGTCGGCGGCCGCCCAGTACTCCTCGCCCTTGTTCTTGCCGTAAAAACAGAGGAACTCGGGCTTGGAGTATCGTGTGTCGCAGTTTTCGTTGGGGTCCTTCCTCGTTTCCCCTTTCGCCACCACCATTTGCTGCATCCGGTGCTCCCCCACCTGCACCTCGCCGAACGGGGGCTGCTCTGCCGACTGGACCACCGCCAGTTGCCGCCCCTTCTTCGGGATGACGCGAATGACCGTCGCGTCCTTCCACCCGTTGTTCCGTAGCAAACCCTGCACCTGCTCGCCCGTGATCCCGCGTGGCACACCGTGGAGGTCGAACTTTCGTCCGGCCCCTGTTCCCACCAGCAAGCCGGCCTCCTGTGCTTTGTGTCTGGCGTCGTCGCTGTCCAGGTTCCCGTCTTGCACCAAACCGAGACCCCTCCCGTTGCTTGTGAGGGTGGCCGTAGGTCCTCCGATCCCCCCGCGCCGCCGCCACGTCCCACGTCCTCAGCCATAGTGGTGGCTGCTTCTCTCGCTTCCTCCTGCGGTCCTCTACGAACAAGCCCCCCGCACCAGCCTGCTTCGCCTTCCCTTCTTCGTTGGCCGCCACGTAGACCAGGAGGTCCAGCTTGGTCAGCTGTCCCTTCCAGGCCTCGCCTCTTGGCTCTGAGATCCCCCGCAGGGTGACTCCCAGCGCCTTGAGTGCCTTCACCGTCTCGTTCTTGGCGTCCGCTTGCACCTTCGCCCACCCGTCCTCCCCGGATGCGGCTCTCCACCAGATGGCTCGCAGTACGATCGTGCTGCTGCTGCTGCTGTCGTTGTCGTCGTCCTCGTCCATCCACTTCTCCTGCACCTCCTGCACCTGACGAGAAGGCCATTCCTTCGCCGTCACCTTCTGCGCTTGCACCTGCTTCACTGACCTCGCCATTCGCGCCACCTGCACCCATGTTGATGATGCTGCCTCCTTCTGGGGAGTTTGCTCCCCCCCCTTGGGAGGGGACCCAGGGCCACCACGTGGAGGTTCCCCAGCCATCTTTGATTGCGATTATTTTGATTAATTCCAACCCAAATTACCCCAAATAAAAGGCGAGGGGATATAAAACAAAACAAAAAATGTCGTTTTTTTTTTTTTTTTTTCTTTTTTTTCCAAAAAGGTTCATAACTTTCTGTAAAGCTCTTTCCCTTTTTTAAAGAGACTTCTTGCTTTTTTTTTTTTCAGAACGCACCATTCTCGCTTATGAGAGAATGGCGCTTCTTTTGTTTATGAAAATTCTTTTTTGCTGTGAGTTGAGTTTTTCTTTTTTTTTTTTTTTCCCCTTTGTAATACTGTAAACCAAGAAAGTACTTTCACTCGAAAATAGCTATTCGCTAAAAACAAGAGGCCGTATTTTTGTTGTTGTTTGTACTAGCCCGGCTGACTTGCGAAGGGTAACCAAACAAAGTTGCCATTACTCTTTTTAGCAGAGAAAAAAGGTTAAATAGTTGTAAATACTAAAAAGAAAACGAAAAAAAAAAAAAAACGAATGTTTTTAGGAGTGTTTCAGCAATTCATTTCAGAAAGTTTCTTGGTTTACACAATTTCATAAAAATATTACCTATTAAAAGGCTGTATTATTTTCTTCGTTTCTATCCTTCACCACCTCAAACCCTCACCGCCTCTATCATCTCTGCTTCGTCTGCATTATGAACCTCAGGCTGGAAGTTCTCGGTCGAGTCCATAAACTCCTGAATGGAGGGGTCCTGGCGCCTTCTGTGCATCACCACCGCTGCTGCTATCCCGCAGATGGCAAGGAGCCCGCCCAGGATGCCGAGGATGACAGGGAGCCAGTTGAAGGAGTCGTCGTCCCCGCACTTCTCGACAGGCCTCCCCGTCGCTGGTTCCTTGCTGCCCTTCTTGCAGGTGCACGTGTAGTCCTTCACAGAGTCGAAGGTCTTCATCGGGTCCTCGCACTCCTGCTCCTCCCCACACGGCCCTGACGAAGACGAACCCGACGACGGTGCCTCCAACCCGTCCTTCCGCACGAAGCACTCGTCGTACCCGCACGACCCCACAGGCCCGTTCTCCCTCGACCCTGTCCCCCACCCGCAGCTGCAGCGGAAGCCCTTCTCAGTAGCCGTGCACTCTTCTCCCGCCTTGCAGGGGTCCGCCTCGCACCCGGGAGCCTCCGCCCCGACCTTGCAGTCCGTCACAGCCTCCCCGGTTGCCTTCGACGTCCCCTCCTTGCACGAGCACACGAAGTCCCCGGTGCTCCCCGCAGTCTGCACAGGGTCCGTGCACACCTGGTCCGCCCCACAGGGACTGCTGCTGCACTCGTCGACAGGGCCAGCCTCGCACACCGCCACCATCCCAACAGCCGTCGTTCCCTTGCAGCTGCACTCGAAGTTCTTCTTTGGTGTCACTCGCTTGTCGTCGTCTGTGCAAGTCTGCTTGTCCCCGCATGGGGAATCCTCACACTCATCCCTCTCGCACACCCCCACCTTGCCGCCGACACGCTTCCTGTCTGCGTCCGTCTTGCATGTGCACACGTAGTCGCCGCGAGAGTCCGCTGCTGTCTCGGGGTCCCTGCAGTTCTGGTCCCCCCCGCACAGGGACAGCCCGGTCTTCTTCGCCTCGGCACACTCGTCGAATTCGCACTCCGCACGTTCCCCGACAGCCCTCACACTTGCCCCGCGACACATGCACACGAAGTCCCCCGCCTTCTCGCTCGGGTCGTGGCAGTCCTGGTCCGACCCGCACGGCTTCCTCCCGCACTCCGACCCCACACTCGCGGGGACGGGTGTCCCAGGTGCCCGTGTCTTCGGAACGTCCGTCGAAGGGGCCTTCGTCTGCCCAGGTGCCAGGGTCGAAGGCCTAGCCGTACTCGGGGCTTCTGTGGCAGGTGACGCTGTCTCACCAGGAACAAGGGTTTTTGGGACTTGCGTCGCGGGTGCCATGGTGTCAGGGGCTGCCGTCTCACCAGGAACAAGGGTTCTTGGGACCTGTGTCTTGGGTGCCATGGTGTCAGGGGCCGCCGTCTCACCAGGAACAAGGGTTTTTGGTACTTCTGTCTTTGGCGCTGTCGTGTCAGGGGCTGCCGTCTCACCAGGAACAAGGGTTTTTGGGACCTGTGTCTTGGGTGCCATGGTGTCAGGGGCTGCCGTCTCACCAGGAACAAGGGTTTTTGGGACTTCTGTCCTGGGTGCCATGGTGTCAGGGGCTGCCGTCTCACCAGGAACAAGTGTCTTTGGGACCCGTGTCATGGGTGCCATGGTGTCAGGGGCCATTGTATCACCAGGAACAAGTGTCTTTGGTACTTGCGTCACGGGTGTCATGGTGTTAGGGGCTGCTGTCTCACCAGGAACAAGGGTTTTTGGGACCTGTGTCGCGGGTGCCATGGTGTCGGGGGCCGCAGTCTCACCAGGAACAAGTGTCCTTGGAACCTGTGTCGTGGGTGCCATGGTGTCAGGGGCTGCTGTCTCACCAGGAACAAGTGTTTTTGGAACCTGTGTCATGGGTGCCGTCGTGTCGGGGGAAGCTGTGGTGCCAGGTGTGACTGTTACTACTGCATTAGGTACTAGTGTGTCCGGAGCCATTGTTTCAGGTGCTCCTGTCTTACCAGGTGTAAGAGTAGAGGGTGTATCCGTGGCGGGTGCCGATGTTTCAGGTGCCATCGTATCAGGCGCATCAGTAACTGGTGCAGTGGTATCAGGCGCTACTGTGTCAGGAGTGCTTGTCGCAGGGGCGGTAGTGTCTGGTGCATCTGTCGCAGGTGCTGTTGTATCCGGCGACATAGTATCAGGAGCAGAAGTCTTACCGGGCGCAAGGGTGGGAGGAGTCTGCGTATCTGGCGCCTCAGTATCAGGTGCCTGAGTCATCGGTGTGTCAGTCGAAGGCGCTGCTGTGGCAGGAGAACTAGTAGTAGTCGGTGCTTGAGTATCAGGCGCGTTCGTGCTCGGAGCATCTGTTTTAGGCGCATCAGTAACTGGTGCACTTGTTGCACCACCACTGCCGGAGGGAGAGACGGTGTCAGGTGCAGAAGTTGAAGGTGCGTCTGTGGGGGGAACACCAGGGGCAGCGGTATCAGGTGCAGGGGTAGAAGGTGCGTCTGTAGGGGGAACACCGGGGGCAGCGGTATCAGGTGCAGGGGTAGAAGGTGCCGATGTTGGTGGGGTAGCAGTCTTATCCTTGCACAGACCAGGGTTCTTGGTGAAAACAGAAGAATCAGGTTCAATGAGGCCACCAGAGCCTTGTTCGAAAGGCTTGGTACCAGTCCAGTAACCCTGACCCCTCTCACCGTACTGGCACCCGAACTCCCACCACTCACCATTCCAACCGAAAGGACCAGGAGAGGGACACTTCACAGCAGCGCACCCCATGGCATAGATGTTCGAGGAAGACATCTGTGTGTAGTGGGACACAACATTTCCATTACCCATGTCAGTGTTCCAGTTGTAGTCATCCTTCTCATCCCACCAGCTCTTCCCAAGGTACCCAGGGATGCCATCACTCATCAATGCCTCGCAAGCAGAGCCAGCACAGTAAGCAAGGTTCTCACCAAGGTACTCGTACCCACCGACATCCTTGCGAACAGTGTTCTGGTCAGAGTGGGGCCAGTTCGAGTCACACTTCCCAATGTGTGCCGCAATGGTGGCCTCGATGGTCGTGTCCCACCTGATCTTGTGCATGTCCTTGGCGGGAGGGCTTGTGTTGGAACGCCATTCGTTGTGCTTGTCGAGGATGGCCTGCTCCCACACAGAAAGGGGGCATGTGGAACCACCACCACCACCTCCACTGGAGGGAGCTGAGGTGTCAGGTGCAGAAGTTGAAGGTGCGTCTGTGGGGGGAACACCAGGGGTGGCTGTATCAGGTGCAGGGGTAGAAGGTGCGTCTGTAGGGGGAACACCGGGGGCAGCGGTATCAGGTGCAGGGGTAGAAGGTGTCGATGTTGGTGGGGTAGCAGTCTTATCCTTGCACAGACCAGGGTTCTTGGTGTAAACAGAAGAATCAGGTTCAATGAGGCCACCAGAGCCTTGTTCGAAAGGCTTGGTACCAGTCCAGTAACCCTGACCCCTCTCACCGTACTGGCACCCGAACTCCCACCACTCACCGTTCCAGCCAAAAGGACCAGGAGAGGGACACTTCACAGCAGCACACCCCATGGCATAGATGTTCGAGGAAGACATCTGTGTGTAGTGGGACACAACATTTCCATTACCCATGTCAGTGTTCCAGTTGTAGTCATCCTTCTCATCCCACCAGCTCTTCCCAAGGTACCCAGGGATGCCATCACTCATCAATGCCTCACAAGCAGAGCCAGCACAGTAAGCAAGGTTCTCACCAAGGTACTCGTACCCACCTACATCCTTGCGAACAGTGTTCTGGTCAGAGTGGGGCCAGTTCGAGTCACACTTCCCAATGTGTGCCGCAATGGTGGCCTCGATGTTTGTGTCCCACCTGATCTTGTGCATGTCCTTGGCGGGAGGGCTTGTGTTGGAACGCCATTCGTTGTGCTTGTCAAGGATGGCCTGCTCCCACACAGAAAGGGGGCATGTGGAACCACCACCACCACCACCACCTCCACCGCCGCCACCACCACCACCAGAGGAAGGTGCTGAGGTAGCAGGTGCAGGGGTAGAAGGTGCCGATGTGACAGGAGGGGAGTTTCCATCCTCGCAGAGAGCAGGGTTCTTGGTGTAAACAGAAGAATCAGGTTCAATGAGGCCACCAGAGCCCTGTTCGAAAGGCTTGGTACCAGTCCAGTAACCCTGACCCCTCTCACCGTACTGGCACCCGAACTCCCACCACTCACCGTTCCAGCCAAAAGGACCAGGAGAGGGACACTTCACAGCAGCACACCCCATGGCATAGATGTTCGAGGAAGACATCTGTGTGTAGTGGGACACAACATTTCCATTACCCATGTCAGTGTTCCAGTTGTAGTCATCCTTCTCATCCCACCAGCTCTTCCCAAGGTACCCAGGGATGCCATCACTCATCAATGCCTCGCAAGCAGAGCCAGCACAGTAAGCAAGGTTCTCACCAAGGTACTCGTACCCACCGACATCCTTGCGAACAGTGTTCTGGTCAGAGTGGGGCCAGTTCGAGTCACACTTCCCAATGTGTGCCGCAATGGTGGCCTCGATGGTCGTGTCCCACCTGATCTTGTGCATGTCCTTGGCGGGAGGGCTTGTGTTGGAACGCCATTCGTTGTGCTTGTCGAGGATGGCCTGCTCCCATGCCGAGAGTGCGGGGCATGTCGCAGACAGGACAGCGCTGACGGCTAGTGTCAGCAACATGTTGTGGGATCTTCTTTGGTACAAAAGACCTTTTGTAAGGGTGCTTAAGGTACTTCAGATAAAAAAAAAAAAAAAAAAAACAATAAAAACGAGGGAGGAAGCGATTTCAGTAAAAAAGTCAGCTAGTTAATAGACCAAAAAAAAAAAAAAAAAAAAAAAAAAAAACAAATAAAGGGGGGCCTGTATTCTTGTAAAGGGAGGGTGTAAAAGGAAGGTGGAGAAAGGAGAAAATACGATATTATAGAGATTCCGTATCCAAAAAAAAAAAAAAAAAAAAAAAAAAAAATGCATTTGCATGCTGCAACAAAGAGCATTACCTATGTTTAAGGAGAATAATGGTAAAGTGAAAGGGTGTCAGGGGGAAGACGCAAGAAAAGAAAGGTATAAGGTAAAGTGCAAAGAAGCTGCACTTTGAAATGTATAAAATTGGTTCTGAAAAAGAAAAAGAAAAAGAAAAAGATTCAGAAAAAGGAAGAAGAAGCCCAGCTATGCAGTACTAAAGGCCCAATATCTTTCTTCGGCCTGGCCAGAAAAAAAGGTCGAAATGCATAACACAGCCGTTTTGTCCCCCTTTTTCTTTTTCTTTTTATTTTTTTTTCTTTCTTCCCAAACAAACTCATAACAAATATAATAAGAAAGAAAGAAAGGAGAGAATATTTCTTTATCTTTATGAAAGTATTGAAAACTCGCGGTTTCGCATGCGTTTTCGTGTTAAATCTGTAAAATCTCTTTGGAAGAAGAAAATTGGTTTACAGTCTTTTTTATTCTTTTTTTTTTTTTCTTTTCCTCCAATTCCCCAACCAACGCACTCCACCCCACGTGTAACAAGAAACACACATAAAGCACACCAGTAACATTGAAGAAAAAAAGGAACACACAAATATACACATTTACGGGGTGGGAAAGGCGAAGTTAGCTAAGAAAAGAACGGGAAAAAAAGAAATACTGGGGTAGGAAAAAAAAAAAAAGTGGCGCTAAAAAGACCACAAAAAGCCACATTACAAAAAAAAAAAAAAAAAAAAAAAAAAAAAAAAAACACATTTTTCCCCAGTTTTCTTTAAAGTGACATGGTAAATGGGAAAAAAAAAAAAAAAGAAATTCCGAAAAAAAAAAACAGGGCCAAGGCAAATCTCGTTTTAAAAAAAACTTGTGGCGCATCCTCCTTTTTTTCTTATATCAGAGTAAGGGAGAAAATAACAGCAAAAAAAAAAAAAAAAAAAAGGGAGCTTGTCATTGTTCTTAAAGGGCGATGAGTACTAACGAAAGATCTCAATGTTACATAGAGAATATAGCCCCCCAAAGTGAATAACCCTGAGAACCCCAGTCTTGTTTATACAAGAGAAATCACACAGTCCTTCGTTTCTATTTGCCTTCTGTAAGAAGAAATGAAATATTTTTCTTTCTTTTTTTTTGAGGGGGGGTAGAGTTATTTTTTTTTTACCCCCACCTTTTTTTTTTTTCATTCGGCAAAACAGAGTAAAAGGAGGCACAACAAAAAAAAAAAAGAAGAAGAAAGAGAAACATCAATGCTGGGATACTTCACTTTTTTTTTTTTTATCAGAAACCGAGGTTAATATAAAAAAAAAAAAAAAAAAAAAAAAAAAAATGGGGGGAAAGAAGGTTAAAAATCACCATCTTTAGGTCTCAGTTAGCCCAAGGAGAAACCTCCGTGTGGGGAAGTGGAGGGCGGGGGGGAGGGGGTTCTTAAAAATTGACTTCATACCTACTCTTGAATAAAATATTGGGAGAAGAATAAAGATTTCTCGAATTCGCTGTCAACACTCGTATCATGCCACCCGCCGCCCCTTTTTTTTTCAATCAGCTCGCAGCTCTACTACAAGAGCAACTTTCTTAGGGGAGCGCATGAATAAGCTTTTTGCTTGTGTCGGAAAAATCTTTTTAAAGAGGATGTAATAATAATAAAATAAAAAAAATTTAAAAAAAAAAAAAAAAAAAAAAAAACACTGCAGCAGTTGTGACCCTGGTTCACGTATCCTGTTCATCTGCGCCTAGACATGTGGGAGGATATAAAGGAGAGGACATGTAAGTATAAAAAGAAATTTAATAATAATAAAAAGAAAAAGATTTTAACATAAATGTTTTTAAAATTGGTTGCAGTCTGTCTTTTTGTTGGCATGTCATTGCAGTAAACGAACACAAAATAGTAATAAAAGAAAGAAATAAGAAACATGATACGGAAGCGAACTCACTGCATTTAAGAGAAAAGGTGGCTTGTTTCAAAGTCATGTTAGAGTTTGAACGTCTCCATTTCTCCATTCTTAGCTGAGTACTCTGGTTCCGTGTACGTCATGAACTCTTGTATTGAAGGTCCGCTGCTCTTCTTTTTGCGCATCACCACCGCTGCTGCTATCCCGCAGATGGCAAGGAGCCCGCCCAGGATGCCGAGGATGACAGGGAGCCAGTTGAAGGAGTCGTCGTCCCCGCACTTCTCGACAGGCCTCCCCGTCGCTGGTTCCTTGCTGCCCTTCTTGCAGGTGCACGTGTAGTCCTTCACAGAGTCGAAGGTCTTCATCGGGTCCTCGCACTCCTGCTCCTCCCCACACGGCCCTGACGAAGACGAACCCGACGACGGTGCCTCCAACCCGTCCTTCCGCACGAAGCACTCGTCGTACCCGCACGACCCCACAGGCCCGTTCTCCCTCGACCCTGTCCCCCACCCGCAGCTGCAGCGGAAGCCCTTCTCAGTAGCCGTGCACTCTTCTCCCGCCTTGCAGGGGTCCGCCTCGCACCCGGGAGCCTCCGCCCCGACCTTGCAGTCCGTCACAGCCTCCCCGGTTGCCTTCGACGTCCCCTCCTTGCACGAGCACACGAAGTCCCCGGTGCTCCCCGCAGTCTGCACAGGGTCCGTGCACACCTGGTCCGCCCCACAGGGACTGCTGCTGCACTCGTCGACAGGGCCAGCCTCGCACACCGCCACCATCCCAACAGCCGTCGTTCCCTTGCAGCTGCACTCGAAGTTCTTCTTTGGTGTCACTCGCTTGTCGTCGTCTGTGCAAGTCTGCTTGTCCCCGCATGGGGAATCCTCACACTCATCCCTCTCGCACACCCCCACCTTGCCGCCGACACGCTTCCTGTCTGCGTCCGTCTTGCATGTGCACACGTAGTCGCCGCGAGAGTCCGCTGCTGTCTCGGGGTCCCTGCAGTTCTGGTCCCCCCCGCACAGGGACAGCCCGGTCTTCTTCGCCTCGGCACACTCGTCGAATTCGCACTCCGCACGTTCCCCGACAGCCCTCACACTTGCCCCGCGACACATGCACACGAAGTCCCCCGCCTTCTCGCTCGGGTCGTGGCAGTCCTGGTCCGACCCGCACGGCTTCCTCCCGCACTCCGACCCCACACTCGCGGGGACGGGTGTCCCAGGTGCCCGTGTCTTCGGAACGTCCGTCGAAGGGGCCTTCGTCTGCCCAGGTGCCAGGGTCGAAGGCCTAGCCGTACTCGGGGCTTCTGTGGCAGGTGACGCTGTCTCACCAGGAACAAGGGTTTTTGGGACTTGCGTCGCGGGTGCCATGGTGTCAGGGGCTGCCGTCTCACCAGGAACAAGGGTTCTTGGGACCTGTGTCTTGGGTGCCATGGTGTCAGGGGCCGCCGTCTCACCAGGAACAAGGGTTTTTGGTACTTCTGTCTTTGGCGCTGTCGTGTCAGGGGCTGCCGTCTCACCAGGAACAAGGGTTTTTGGGACCTGTGTCTTGGGTGCCATGGTGTCAGGGGCTGCCGTCTCACCAGGAACAAGGGTTTTTGGTACTTCTGTCTTTGGCGCTGTCGTGTCAGGGGCTGCCGTCTCACCAGGAACAAGTGTTTTTGGGACCTGTGTCTTGGGTGCCATGGTGTCAGGGGCTGCCGTCTCACCAGGAACAAGGGTTTTTGGGACCTGTGTCTTGGGTGCCATGGTGTCAGGGGCTGCCGTCTCACCAGGAACAAGGGTTTTTGGGACCTCTGTCTTGGGTGCATTCGTGTCAGGGGCCACCGTCTCACCAGGAACAAGTGTCTTCGGGACTTGTGTCTTGGGTGCCATGGTGTCAGGGGCTGCTGTCTCACCAGGAACAAGGGTTGTTGGAACTTGCGTCCTGGGTGCTGTCGTGTCAGGTGCTCGTGTGGAAGGAGCTCTCGTGCTCGGCGCCGATGTCTCAGGTGCTCCTGTCTTACCAGGTGTAAGAGTAGAGGGTGCATCCGTGGCGGGTGCCGATGTCTTCGGGGCTGTTGTCTCAGGCACATTCGTCTCCGGGGCCATCGTTGCAGGAGCCCCCGTCTTCCCAGGTGCAAGGGTTGAAGGTGTCTGCGTCTTCGGTGCTCCAGTGTCGGGTGCACTCGTCTCCGGAGAGACAGTCACAGGGGGGTCCGTGCGAGGTGACCTTGTTATCGGTGCCTGTGTCTTTGGTGCATCTGTGTCGGGTGCCGTAGTCTTTGGTGCATCTGTGTCGGGTGCCGCGGTGTCAGGAGCTCCTGACTTCCCAGGAACAAGTGTCATCGGTACTGGTGTGTCTGGTGCCCCAGTGTCGGGGGCTTCCGTCTCCGGTGCAGTTGTCTCTGGTGCGTCTGTAACCGGCGGCATCGTGTCGGGCGCTACTGTGTCGGGTGCTCCTGTCACAGGGGCCGTCGTTGCTGGAGCACTTGTCGCAGGAGCCCCCGTCGCAGGTGCCGCTGTCGCAGGAGCATCCGTGTCCGGTGCCGTCGTGTCAGGTGCTCCAGACTTCCCAGGAACAAGCGTCGTCGGTACCTGTGTCTTCGGTGCATCGGTGTCTGGTGCGGAGGTATCAGGTGCCACTGTCTCAGGCACGCCTGTTGCTGGTGCTGTTGTGTCCGGTGCACTGGTCTTTGGTGCAGTTGTGTCTGGTGCATCCGTCTTCGGTGCCACGGTGTCCGGAACTCCTGTGGTGGGGGCTGTTGTGTCCGGGGGATTGGTCGACGGTGCTGTTGTGTCTGGTGCACTAGTCGACGGTGCACTAGTCGCTGGAGTGCTAGTAGATGGTGCAGTTGTGTCTGGTGCAGCAGTTGAAGGTGCTGTTGTGTCTGGTGCACTTGTCGCGGGTGACGTTGTGGTACCTGCAACCTTGTCCTTGCACAGACCAGGGTTCTTGGTGAAAACAGAAGAATCAGGTTCAATGAGGCCACCAGAGCCTTGTTCGAAAGGCTTGGTACCAACCCAGTAACCCTGACCCCTCTCACCGTACTGGCACCCGAACTCCCACCACTCACCATTCCAACCCCAAGGACCAGGAGAGGGACACTTCACAGCAGCACACCCCATGGCATAGATGTTCGAGGAAGACATCTGTGTGTAGTGAGAAGTGACACCACCATTAGAACTGTCAGAGGCCCAGTTGTAGTCATCCTTCTCATCCCACCAGCTCTGTCCAAGGTACCCAGGAGTGCCATCACTCATCAATGCCTCACAAGCAGTACCAGCACAGTAAGCAAGGTTCTCACCAAGGTACTCAAACCCACCGACATCCTTGCGAACAGTGTTCTGGTCAGAGTGGGGCCAGTTCGAGTCACACCTCCCAATGTGTCCACGGATGGTCGCAGCAATGTTGGTGTCCCACCTGACCTTGTGCATGTCCTTGGCGGGAGGGCTTGTGTTGGAACGCCATTCGTTGTGCTTGTCGAGGATGGCCTGCTCCCAAACAGACAGTGGGCAAGATGAACCACCACCACCACCACCGGAAGAAGGTGCCGAGGTGACAGGAGCAGGAGGTGCTGGTGTTGGGTTTGAGGGAGGGGAGTTTCCATCATTGCACAGACCAGGGTTCTTGGTGAAAACAGAAGAATCAGGTTCAATGAGGCCACCAGAGCCCTGTTCGAAAGGCTTGGTACCAACCCAGTAACCCTGACCCCTCTCACCGTACTGGCACCCGAACTCCCACCACTCACCGTTCCAACCCCAAGGACCAGGAGAGGGACACTTCACAGCAGCACACCCCATGGCATAGATGTTCGAGGAAGACATCTGTGTGTAGTGAGAAGTGACACCACCATTAGAACTGTCAGAAGCCCAGTTGTAGTCATCCTTCTCATCCCACCAGCTCTGTCCAAGGTACCCAGGAGTGCCATCACTCATCAATGCCTCACAAGCAGTACCAGCACAGTAAGCAAGGTTCTCACCAAGGTACTCAAACCCACCGACATCCTTGCGAACAGTGTTCTGGTCAGAGTGGGGCCAGTTCGAGTCACACCTCCCAATGTGTCCACGGATGGTCGCAGCAATGTTGGTGTCCCACCTGACCTTGTGCATGTCCTTGGCGGGAGGGCTTGTGTTGGAACGCCATTCGTTGTGCTTGTCGAGGATGGCCTGCTCCCAAACAGACAGAGGGCAAGATGAACCACCGCCACCACCACCACCGCCAGAAGAAGAAGGTGCCGAGGTAACAGGAGCAGGAGGTGCTGGTGTTGGGTTTGAGGGAGGGGAGTTTCCATCATTGCACAGACCAGGGTTCTTGGTGAAAACAGAAGAATCAGGTTCAATGAGGCCACCAGAGCCCTGTTCGAAAGGCTTGGTACCAACCCAGTAACCCTGACCCCTCTCACCGTACTGGCACCCGAACTCCCACCACTCACCATTCCAACCCCAAGGACCAGGAGAGGGACACTTCACAGCAGCACACCCCATGGCATAGATGTTCGAGGAAGACATCTGTGTGTAGTGGGAAGTGACACCACCATTAGAACTGTCAGAGGCCCAGTTGTAGTCATCCTTCTCATCCCACCAGCTCTGTCCAAGGTACCCAGGAGTGCCATCACTCATCAATGCCTCACAAGCAGTACCAGCACAGTAAGCAAGGTTCTCACCAAGGTACTCGTACCCACCGACATCCTTGCGAACAGTGTTCTGGTCAGAGTGGGGCCAGTTCGAGTCACACCTCCCAATGTGTCCACGGATGGTCGCAGCAATGTTGGTGTCCCACCTGACCTTGTGCATGTCCTTGGCGGGAGGGCTTGTGTTGGAACGCCATTCGTTGTGCTTGTCAAGGATGGCCTGCTCCCAAACAGACAGAGGGCAAGATGAACCACCACCACCACCACCGCCAGAAGAAGGTGCCGAGGTGACAGGAGCAGGAGGTGCTGGTGTTGGGTTTGAGGGAGGGGAGTTTCCATCATTGCACAGACCAGGGTTCTTGGTGAAAACAGAAGAATCAGGTTCAATGAGGCCACCAGAGCCTTGTTCGAATGGCTTGGTACCAACCCAGTAACCCTGACCCCTCTCACCGTACTGGCACCCGAACTCCCACCACTCACCGTTCCAACCCCAAGGACCAGGAGAGGGACACTTCACAGCAGCACACCCCATGGCATAGATGTTCGAGGAAGACATCTGTGTGTAGTGGGAAGTGACACCACCATTAGAACTGTCAGAAGCCCAGTTGTAGTCATCCTTCTCATCCCACCAGCTCTGCCCAAGGTACCCAGGAGTGCCATCACTCATCAATGCCTCACAAGCAGTACCAGCACAGTAAGCAAGGTTCTCACCAAGGTACTCGTACCCACCGACATCCTTGCGAACCGTGTTTTGGTCAGAGTGGGGCCAGTTCGAGTCACACCTCCCAATGTGTCCACGGATTGTCGCAGCAATGTTGGTGTCCCACCTGACCTTGTGCATGTCCTTGGCGGGAGGGCTTGTGTTGGAACGCCATTCATTGTGCTTGTCAAGGATGGCCTGCTCCCAAACAGACAGAGGGCAAGATGAACCACCACCACCACCGCCAGAAGAAGAAGGTGCCGAGGTGACAGGAGCAGGAGGTGCTGGTGTTGGGTTCGAGGGAGGGGAGTTTCCATCATTGCACAGACCAGGGTTCTTGGTGAAAACAGAAGAATCAGGTTCAATGAGGCCACCAGAGCCCTGTTCAAAGGGCTTGGTACCAACCCAGTAACCCTGACCCCTCTCACCGTACTGGCACCCGAACTCCCACCACTCACCGTTCCAACCCCAAGGACCAGGAGAGGGACACTTCACAGCAGCACACCCCATGGCATAGATGTTCGAGGAAGACATCTGTGTGTAGTGAGAAGTGACACCACCATTAGAACTGTCAGAAGCCCAGTTGTAGTCATCCTTCTCATCCCACCAGCTCTGTCCAAGGTACCCAGGAGTGCCATCACTCATCAATGCCTCACAAGCAGTACCAGCACAGTAAGCAAGGTTCTCACCAAGGTACTCAAACCCACCGACATCCTTGCGAACAGTGTTCTGGTCAGAGTGGGGCCAGTTCGAGTCACACCTCCCAATGTGTCCACGGATGGTCGCAGCAATGTTGGTGTCCCACCTGACCTTGTGCATGTCCTTGGCGGGAGGGCTTGTGTTGGAACGCCATTCGTTGTGCTTGTCGAGGATGGCCTGCTCCCAAACAGACAGAGGGCAAGATGAACCACCGCCACCGCCACCACCACCACCGCCAGAAGAAGAAGGTGCCGAGGTGACAGGAGCAGGAGGTGCTGGTGTTGGGTTCGAGGGAGGGGAGTTTCCATCATTGCACAGACCAGGGTTCTTGGTGAAAACAGAAGAATCAGGTTCAATGAGGCCACCAGAGCCTTGTTCGAAAGGCTTGGTACCAACCCAGTAACCCTGACCCCTCTCACCGTACTGGCACCCGAACTCCCACCACTCACCATTCCAACCCCAAGGACCAGGAGAGGGACACTTCACAGCAGCACACCCCATGGCATAGATGTTCGAGGAAGACATCTGTGTGTAGTGAGAAGTGACACCACCATTAGAACTGTCAGAGGCCCAGTTGTAGTCATCCTTCTCATCCCACCAGCTCTGCCCAAGGTACCCAGGAGTGCCATCACTCATCAATGCCTCACAAGCAGTACCAGCACAGTAAGCAAGGTTCTCACCAAGGTACTCAAACCCACCGACATCCTTACGAACAGTGTTCTGGTCAGAGTGGGGCCAGTTCGAGTCACACCTCCCAATGTGTCCACGGATGGTCGCAGCAATGTTTGTGTCCCACCTGACCTTGTGCATGTCCTTGGCGGGAGGGCTTGTGTTGGAACGCCATTCGTTGTGCTTGTCAAGGATGGCCTGCTCCCACACTGAGAGTGTGCATGTCGCAGACAGTACACTGACGTAAAACGCCAGCAACATGGTGTGTGTAGGTAACCTGATGTGATAGAGTAAAATCAAGTAATAAATTAGAACAGCAAAAGTAGAGCACAAGCATTGGGGCTGTAAGTAGGGGGGGGGGGGGGGAAGAAGAAAAGTCAGCTAGTTTGGAAAAAAAGATGGGTCTGCTTTTGATAGACTAGGGAAGATGTAAAAGAATAAAATAAAAAGGGGGGGGGAAGGAAAAAGAAAAACGAAATTATAATAGATTCCGTGCCAAATGCATGCTGCAACAAAGAGCATAACTTATGAAGGAAGACCCTCATATGTATGTATAAAATTGGTTCTCAAGGGGGGGGGGGGGGGGGTGGTAAAGTGGGTTTTTTCAAATTCGGAAATGCAGAACACTTACACCATGTAAAACGTCCCTTTCTCGACAAAGAGGAACTGGCCGTTGTTTGTACGTGCCGGGCTTGGAAGGGAGGGAGTTGGGAGGGAGGGTGGGAGTCAACCCCGACCTTCATAAGGTCTTGCGCTTCTTTGAATAGTGCTGACGCGGCGGCGTAGGCGTTGTAGGTCTCTTGCGCTCGAGGGCCTTTTTTGCCACCGAGTCGACGTAATCCGACTTTTTGGTGGCCGCCCTCGCCCTCGAGTACTCCTCGGGACCGAACTTGTCCCAGGCCACTTTCTCGGCGCGGGCGGCGAAGGCCGCGCCCCTGGCCTTCCGAACGAGGAATTCGTCGTTCGGCGAGGAGTTGCGAATCCAGAGGGATTCCAAGCGAACTATTGCCACGTGCAAAAAGGGCAAGTGGTCTACAGACCATACTCCGTCCACGAGCAAGGCCAACATGCCTCTGATCCAGACTCTGGACTCATGCTCCTCGGCGGTTCCGTCTGAAACCGGGTCCTCAGGCAACCTGATGCCGTAACGGGATTCGACCCTCTGCATGATGAGGGCGGCTGTGGTAGGGGAGGAAACTAGGGGGGCCCAAGCCGAGACCCTCCGTACGTCAAACTCCAACGGGAGTACCGGTAAGGCATTCGACGCCTCGACGCGGTTACGGAGACGCTCGTTCTCCGCCTTCAACTCAGCGATCTGAGCGAAGACCAAGCGGAGACTCTCCGCATTGGTTTGGACCTCACTGAGGTCTGGTGATGGAGGGGACTCCACCTCCGGGTCCGTCTGGACCAAAGCTTCACCAAGCTTTTTAACCGCCCAAATGCAAGGGGGGCACACCCACCGGGTAGAATCTTCCACTGGAAGAAACGCCTGACTTAGGGGTGGCGGGCAGCGAGAGGACAAACATGTCCTCTGCCCTTTAGCGCCACACCTCGCACAGTGAACCGCAGTGTCACCGTGCGAGGTGTCGCACTCCTCGAAGATGCAATCCGCGAGGTGAGGGGCGCGAGTGCTTCCCGATGGGTACTCGAGGTCCGCGTATTGGACCAGATCATCCCAGTCTAGTGCCGTCATTTTGTTTGTACGTGCCGGGTAAAACCTGGAGAAGTTTGTCAACCCGAAACACGTTGCCAACGTTCCCCTTTTGTTTAGACAAGTCAAAGACTCGTTCTTGCACAAAAAATCGATTTCCGCCCGGTACTGTTTACTGTTGGGCACCTACAAGGCATTATTTTGCATTTTTAAAACTGGTGACCACGGTTTGGTACCTGGCCTGTTGTCTCCCCTGTAGTTTCTGAGAATTTGACCATGGTTTGTGCCACCCTTTGAACGCGGCTCTTTAGGACGCCGCTACTGTTTGAACGGCTGAGTACTGTCTTACATTGTCCGATTGTGAACTTTTCTGTGTTTTGCGCGGCATTTCTGATGGATATCTATCATTTTCCCGAGGTTAGGATGGTAAGTTTGTTTTTGCAAATATTTCAAGTACCAAACTGTGGTCACTGTTTTTCAAAAATACAGATAAAGCCTTAACAAGTGCCCAGAAATGCTCTAATCCGGCGAATTTTGATTTTTTGGTTAATTTGGAGGGTATTGGGCGGTTTTTTTCACCTTAGGGGAAAAGATTTTAAAAAACTTTTTTTTTTCACGTTTACCACGTTTTAAGACCATGTGACCCCCCCTAGGGCTATGCTGGCAGGAAACGTGGGAAACGTTTCCGTTTCCGTTCCCGTTTCCATACTTTTCAAAATTCTTATGGAAACGCGTTTCTTTCTTAAGGAACAAGGAAACGTTTCCGTTTCCGTA
The DNA here is from genome assembly GCA_964019335.1 of Diplonema japonicum. Taxonomy (NCBI): domain Eukaryota; phylum Euglenozoa; class Diplonemea; order Diplonemida; family Diplonemidae; genus Diplonema; species Diplonema japonicum. The sequence continues at coordinate 421,008 of OZ025696.1, forward strand.
TCCGTTTCCCTTTTTTTCAAAAAATGCATGGAAACGCGTTTCAGCATAGCCCTGGGGGGGGGGGGGGAAGGGGAAAAGAAACGCCAGAAAATGTGGCGGCAAGGGGAACGGCAGGGGGGAAGAAAAATATTCTTGTAATTCTTATAGAAATTTAATTTCTACTATACATGGCACAGGGCATCATTGATGGGAAAGTAAGTATCCCGCTCATGATTCCGTCCTGAAAACTCTGCGTTTCGCAACTGTTTTCGAAATTTAAAAAAAAAAAAGCCGTGTTGCTGCTTTTATAAATTTAGTTGTTTAGTAACTCTGGCCGGCTTAAAAGGACTTGTCCAATGCAAGATGCAACACCCCCAGGAAATGTCGGTGGTCCGGAAGTTTTTTTTTTTTTTTTTTTTTTTTTTTTTCTCCTTCCTTGGCGGGAGATTTCTCTGGTTCACGGTATCTTGATTTTTTATTCCCACAAAATGTATCTCGTTTTTATAATTTTAAAAAAAAAAAAAATAAAATAAAATAAAAAAAGGAAGAAAAAAAGAAACTCATAGTAAAAGACAATCCCACTTAGGGAGGACAGCCTCTTGTGGTCTGAGTTCCTATCTCTCCCCTTCTGGAGCATAGCCTTCGTTCCGATTGTCGCCTTTAAAGCTTTCCGTAGTTTCGACACGCGGTCTTTCTTGTATGTCCCTTTCAACTCCTGTAGCTTTTGCGCTGTCTGTCTTGATGCGAAGATCGGTCTCCTGTTGAAGCCTATTGCAGCCTTGCCTCCGATCGCTGTGAGCGACTTGACCCTCTTGGCCCCGTCCGGCGTCTTATCCGACTCGTTCTACACACCGCGTTGGCTCTCTCCACCAACAGCTTGATTCTGTGTGCCTTCCTTTGCAGGTTGTAGGCTCCCAGTGACTTACCGGTCGTCTCCTCGAAGTCGACAGCAAGTTCAGCTGCTGAAACCTCCGAGTCGGTGTCGCCCTCTACCCACCGCAGCTTTCCCATCCATTCCAATAGTGGTTCCCTGAATTGCTCCAGCAGTCCCACCACTGTCCCCAGCTGTGCTGTCGTCGGTACCGGGGTCACTTTGCCTGTCACTTCCCGCTCCCATGGCAGCTTCTTGTTGCCGCCTTCTGCCTGCATCAGCCCTTCGGTCCTGCTTCTCCACCACCATTGCAAGGTATCGCTGCAGCTTAGAAAAAAAAAAAAAAAAGAATTCTCGTTTTTTTTTTTTTTTTTTTTTTTTTTTCCCCCTCGTTCCAAATTAATTAAGTACAAACACATGGGTACAAAAAAACGAAACGAAAAAAAAAAAGGGAAAAAAAAAAAAAAAGCAACAGGGGGCTAGCAAAAGCTCCCAACTGTGCAGAGGTATATAAAGCCTTCAAAAAAGAAAAAACTCGATCTATTTTTGCGGTGCGCTGGTTGGTGCCCACCGTGGACGGGGGATCCTACACGTGCCTGTCACCATTCTGCGGTTGCATCCTGGTGCCGGCCGTCGGGGTTTGCCTGTCCGTCATGGACGGCATCTGCGCTAAGAACATCGGTCGCAGTCCCTCCAAATAGGGGGCTGTTTGGGTTGACGAGAACAGGGGTCTCTTGTCGTAGCCATGCATCGCTGGTGCGCCCAGGTTTCTCAGGGAGTGTACTCTGGTCATCCTTCTTGCCGGGAAGCCGCTTTTGTTGCCCTTTGCCGCACATGCTTGCACTCTATTGAGGATGTACCGCAGACGTGCGGCTTTTCTCTCCAACAGACTGCTCTCCCCATGTTCCCCGTATAAGGATATACCGGTCGTCATCTCAAAATCAATTGCCAGCTCCATCGTGGTGATTGACGTCTTTTTCGATCCTAGGTACCACCTCAGACCTTGCAGCCAGGGTAGCACATGTTTCAACTGCTTTTTCAGTATCTCACCCGTTGCTCCGTGCGCAACAAGCATCTCCTCCGTCGGTACCTGGCATCTTGTTCCGGTCGTCGTCTCTTTCCAAGGATATGGTCTTATAACATGCACCGTCCTCTCCGCTGCTCTACTGTCACGCAACGCCACCACTCGCACCAGGTAGCTCTGCACCAGTCGCGCTTGTTTCTGCACTTCCGCTCCCGTTCCTCTCACCACTACACCGTGTAGCGCCGTTGCTTTCGGCAGCCCTTCTCTTTTGACCTCCGCGTACACACTTTCCTGCTGCGCTTGTCTCGCAGGGGCACACTCCCACAGCGCGTGCTCTGTGATCTGCTCCGTCGTCTCCGCCTGGTGGTCGCAGACATCACATGTGAGCTTGTCTGCCACATCAAGCTTCTTGCTCCATACTTTTGGGTGTACCGTGAAGATCGCTCCACAGATGACCCTCCTCGTTCTGAAAGCACTTAGCGGGTGTCTGGCCAGTGTTTTTCTCCACATGCTGTTCGTAAGAGGATGTGCCCCCTTCTCTGCGTCCTCAAACGTTGGCCGACAGCTTACGAGTTGTTTCATGATAGCAGGTCTCAGCACCTCCCTCACCTGGTGCTTCCTCTCGTGCGCCGACTTCTCGTACAGGCCCTCCATGAACTGCCACTTCTTCTCTACTAGCGGTAGCCACCTGCGTACGGCCGTTCCCACTGGCCCCACTGCTGGTAGCTCCGTATCTTCATATATCTGAGCTATCTTCTTGATTCGGCTCCATAGCTCCTCCGACCCTCTCCCCTCTCTCGCGATGCAGTTGATCGCGGTGTAGCAAACTTTCGCTTCAGGTAGGGCTGTGTGGCCAGGTAGCGCTACGCTGAGTAGGGCAATCGGGTTCCTCATCGTAAAGTGCGGGCCCCACAAGGCCTTCGCTGCCGCCGTCCTAAGTCTTTTCAGCAGGTCTTCAGACGGCTCAGCGTACGTCGCTCCGTATAGGCATGCTGGCAGCACCGTGCCGAGTAACATTTCCGTCTTGTTATGAAACGTGAGTGGTAGCGCGCCGAGTCGCGCAAGTTCGTCTTCCGCCGATTTTGTCTTCGTGAGTCGGTGTTTCCCGTCTGTGCATAGCATTACACCCAACGACTTCACCTCTTGTTTGACCTTGAAGGACATGTCAGAGCATTCTAACTTCTCCTCTAGTTCATCCGTTTTTGTGGTGAACGCATGTGATTTGTCCATATTTAGTAGCATGCCCGTTGCGTTACAGAACTCCACCGTTTTTTCTGCTGCAGCTTTGAGGGCCTTCCTGAGAATTGCGAGCAAGTAGGCATCATCGGCGTATGATAAGGACCATGCCCCCGGCACTTCAACTGTCACACACCTCACCATCACCGACACCATCGCGTTCACCATGATGACGGATATCGGGCAGCCTTGTAGAATCCCGTTCGTCACACGGAACTCGCGCCCTACACCGATTGGGAACCGGAAACGTCGTTTCATGCGCGCGTACATCCCTCGTAGCGGCCTCAAGATTCGGCCGTGCATTCCTAGGTCTTCCATCAACCCAAACGCCACCTCCTGCGGGATGCGATCAAAGCACTTGACAAAGTCTAGCGCTAAACCATTCAGCGGTATTTGATGTAGCAGCGCCTCCTCCAGTTGCGTGCTGAGCTCCATTAGCAAGCTGTCGGTTCCTCTTTTCGGCCTGAAGCCATGCTGCGTTGGGTGTATCCATCCTTCCTGCCACGGAATGATGTTCTGTAGCCTGGCACATGCCCACAGCCTGTAGACCGCGCTTGTCACTGTTATCGGTCTGTGGTTCAGCGGCGTCTTCTCTCCGCCTTTCGGCACTAAGGTGACAAGAGCTGTGAGCAGAGCCTCTGGCCATCTGCCACTTACCTCAATCACATTGAACATCTTTGCCCACGCATCAAGCAGCACTTGTGGCATGGCTCGTAGCTCCGCCATTCTCCATCCATCGACACCTGGAGAGGTCTTCTTTGTTTTCTTCATCAGCACCTCTCGCAAGTCGCTCCCCGTCAGCGGGAGCAAGGCCATCTCGTTCTTCTCGATGTATGCACCGTATCGTTCTTTGAAGTCTTGGTACTTCGGCTCTCCGCCCTCTTCGTACAGGCAGAAGATCCTGTCCCATTCCTCGTGCATCATCCCATCCATCTCTCTGAGGTCCGCCGTCATCGCCCCCTCGCTGTTCGCCACGGCTTGTGCTCCTGCCGTTTGGGAGTTCCTCACAAAGGCCGTCATCCTCCGTCTTTCCTCGCGGAAGTGTGTGTTCAAACGCTCTTCATACTTTGCTTCTCTCCGCATTCTCGCTCTCTTGTCAAGCTCCCGCACCCTTTGTGCTAGGGCTTCGTCCAGCCGTTGTACTTCAATCTGTGCCTCGTCCAGGTCCCCTTTCAGCAGGTCCCTTTCTGTCTCCAAGTTCCAATCTAGCTTCCGGACGCCTTCACACACGTTTTTCCACGTGTTCATGGTTGCGTTCGCCAGAGCTCCAATCGACCCGTTTCTCAACACTGTCGTCAGCTCCTTGTCAAGGTGTCGTGTTTTCCTCATGATTGCACTAGCAGCTTTTTGCTTCCCCACCACCGCTCCTATCGCCCCTCTGGCGGACTTCGCTGTGATGCATCTCTCCACGGGCTTGTTCACTGCCGCTCTCCCTCTATATGGCCGTTGTTGTTCCACTCCCGTAACACCATATCGCTCGGTCAGGTCAGCTAGCTTTGTGTAGAGCTTGTCCGTGTCACCCTCTTGACAAAGCTCGTCATATCCCGCCTCTTGGAGTAGTCGTTCCGCAAGTTCGTCGTCACGTTTCATCGGCAGCTCTTTTGGTACGAAGTACCTGAAGGTGCGCTGTTTGATCCCCGGTATACATATTTTGACTGACAGGCACCTATGCTCGTTTGTATGCACCGTGTCGTGGACCCATGTTCGTTGCAACCCGGCAGCAGCTATCGGGTTGAGTAGGGCGTAGTCAATCCTCGTTCGTGTGTTCGTTGCTTGCCTGACGAATGTGTGCTCAGGCCCCTTGTCCTCATCCAGTGCCTGCAGTGCCGCTGCGTCGACCCAGTCGTTGGCGACAGCTTGTTGTAGAACTGGTGAGTCCTGCACCTCAGTGTTCATGTCTCCCAGAACCATAATGGGCACCTCTCCCAGCAGGCTTCGCATCTCGTTCAGAATCTTGTCCAGCAACCGTTCTCTCTTCGTCTTGTTCTGGTGCCCAGAGTGGCAGTAGACCACGAACAAGTGTAGCCATGTGTCTCGTCCGTCGAGATTGACCATTGCATGTAACCACCTGCCGTCCTCTTTCGCCGATGCAGCTTTCTGCAGTATGGTTGGTCTGTTCTTCTGTACCATCAGACCCACACCTCCGCGCTGCGCTTTATTCGGGCTCTCTTGTCCGTCTACCACGATTCCCGGTCGTGGTTCACCCCACAGCGGGCTGAATCTCCCGTCCTGCTCGACATGCCTCGTCATCATCTCCTGTCCTACGCTCGTGAGCTTCACCTCTTGCAAGCACGTGATGTCGCTCCCCATCGCCAGTACTCCTTCGATCTTATTTGCTAAGGATCCCACATTGAGTGAAGTTATTGTAAGTGAATCATGTGGGATCCCACACTCCGCTCCTCCGCTCATTGCTGCTTCATAGTCAGCCCTCGTTCAATGTCTCGGTGTCGAGGCTCCTTGGTGTAGCGATATCGGGGCCGGTCCGCCTGTGATCTGTAATGGGACAATCTCTGCTGTTCCAGGGGTGCGTCTTTTCGGTGTGTCTGTGTGGATCTCCCCACCTTCCCTATCCGCATAAGACGCAGTTCTCTTTGTCGTCCGTAGGGATCGCACATCCTCCTGCAGGCTGTTCATCGTCATCGTGACCTTCTCGATGAAGCTGCTGATCTTCCCCAGCTGCCCCGTCACGCCTTCCATCTTCTCGTGAAGCGTGCCTACCTCCCTGCTGAGCGTCGCCATCCTGTTGTCGACACTCACGATCGACTGCATCATGCTGGCTGTTTTCCGTTCCAGCTCCACAATCCGCGTCTCCGACTCCCGCCGTTCCACAGCGTACTCTTCTTCCTTCTTCTTCCGCCACAGCTCAAATTCGTCGGCCGTCATGCCACCGTGTCCTCTTGTCGGCAGCTGAGGTTGTGCTGGGGGTCGCGGGGCTGGTGCCAGCGGCTTCTCGGTTGGTGTTGTCATCTCAATGTCAATCTGCTCCGGTGTGGGTGCCACCTCAGTCTGCTGTTTCTTCGTCGCAGGGGCTTTGGCGGCATCATTCGCAACTCCTGTAGTCGTCGCCTGCTTCTTGTCTGTGGCCTCCGGCTCTTGCTTCCTCGGGCCCGCCCACTTCACGTTGTCAGGAAGTGTGTTTCTTCCTTCTCTCGTCTTCTTCTTTGCCTTCACGATTGGTGTGTGAGGGCGTATCGTCCATAGCATCCGTCTGATGTTGAGGGCCAGGTCGGGGGGTGGTCCATCTGCTGACACCGCCCAGGACCTTCTTCTGCCGTAGGTGATCAGTCCTCTAACCGCCTTGACCCTCCACCCCCAGGCCTCTAGCCTCCCTTCCAGTTCGATCCCGTTGATGTCGACGGGCACTCCCTCCACTTGGTAAAGCGAGCCTCTCTCTGCAGCCGCCTCCACACGCATCGAAGCGTACCTGTCTTCGATCACCCTTTGGATGTCACGTAAGGCATCCCGTGGGGCACGAATGCCGTACGTGATTATCTCCCCCCGGAGTTTGTACGTCGCACCCAGGCCTCCGACCTCAACTGCCAGCTGTTGCACCTTCTTGAGGGGGGGTTCCTTCGAGCCAGAGTACGGGCAGTAGGTCTGTGGCCTCGTATCTCTGCCTGACCATCACGTCTTCCTCCCCGCTTTTGGTCAGCAGGGGCGCCGCATCGGCCCTCCTCACCGTTATCGGGACCTGCACCATCCCGTGGCTCTTCGAGCCTCTGCCGAGCACGAATCTCCCCTTGAGGCGGCGCTTCACCCATGCTTCCATGGCGAGTCTGGCCTTACCTTCCGGGTCCTTCGTCGTCTTCACCAAGTATAGCTCCGAGCTGTACTGCGCCGCCGTGTCCTCGTCACCTTCTTTGTCGGCGGCCTCCACTTCTATCTGCTCCGCAGCCGCGTCCGTCTTTGATGTCCGAAACATCCGCCTCGCTGCGACACCTTTGCCTTCCTGCACCGATAGCAGCACCTCCATGTTCGTCCCTTTGTAGAAGGGGAGCCGCGACCACGACACCATCGTCGGCCTGTCATCTGCCTCCTTCAGCCAGCTCGCCGCCGCCGTTTCCTCACCATGTGGTACTTGGTAGACCGCCCTGGTAACAGGCGTTTCCATTCCCTCCCATGGCAGGACACGCATCGTCCATCCGTCCTCCATCAGCTCGCCTTCAGTTGTCTTCTTGCGGCTGTCTCCCTTCCAAGGGCTTCGCATTGGCACGGGGAATAGTCTTGGAGGGTCGTACGGTGTCGCCTCCGGCTCCTCGTCCTCGTCATCTCCCTCGAAGCACACAAAGTGTCCCTCTGCGTATCCCAAGCATATCCTCCCAGCACTGGGGTCTGCGTGTACTGCTGCCGGCCTCGTGGTTGACACCGCCAGCTTCCCGTCTCGCTCGGTGTACACCAGGAAGGTCCTTCCGGTGACCCTCGCCATCATGGCAATCATCAGAGCATCACCCCATGCCCCGCGCCTTGCGGCCGCCGTCTTGTACTCCTGCCACATAGCAGGTTTTTCCTCCTCACTGCCCAGCATCAGGTTCGACAGGTCCTCCCTGTCCAGCTCCGCCACTGCTGCCGCTCTCAGCCCTCCTGCGGCATCCTTCCCCTCCCTGCCATGTATGCACATGGCCGTCGCTTCGTACAGGCACTCCCCTTCCGCTCCCGCTGGGCTCAGCGTCTTCAAGCCCACCAGCTTGGCAAGACGCCTTACCGCTTCCTTCACTACTGCTCCTCCTGGCCCGGTGGGTTTGCTGCCAGTCTTAGAGGACTTGACACCCAGGGGCTGCCGCGTGGAGGCCCCACCGTTACCAGAATTGGCACTTCCTTTGTTTGTCTTGTTCATTTGTTTATGATTACTCTAACCCCCTGTTTTTTTGAAAAAAAAAGGGGGGGGGGAATGGGGGTTCTGTTTATCCCTTTTTTTTTTCTTCTTCAAGAGAATCCCAGTTTTGCTTATACAAGTAATAGCACACATAAGTCCTATTACTTTATTTTTGCATCATGCGTCATTCGGTTTTTTGATGAAAAATAACTCATTCAAAACAGCAAAAAAAAAAAACTAGTTTGGCGCTTTATTTGTTTGTGCGCACGAGCGGGATTTTACCTTATAAAATAGCTCATTATGCTGCCATCAACTAGTTTTTAGTCCAGACAAATAAAACAAAAAAACAAAAACAAAAAAAAGGAGGCAGACAATATTGGTGCTCATCTCAAAAAAAAAAAAAAAAAAAAAAAGAGAGAGACGAGCTCATATATATATATTATTTTGCAGGACCTTGGATCCAGCGCAAATAAGTATTCTTGGTTTTCCTTTTTTTCCCCCCTTCTTTTTTTTTAAGTGGTCGGTTCAGGTTCCATGCAAAAATAGAGTAAAGAGTACAACAAAACAAAAAAGAACACATCAATACTGGGAGCACCTTTCAATTCATAAAAAGAAAAGAGGATAAAGATTTTTTAAAAAAAAAGGGGGGGGGACCAGAGAAATGGAGTCTAAAAGGTTTAGCTTGCTACCTACTCTTGTTAGAAATTTGAAACACATAAAATAAAGAACTTAAAGTTTAGGTTTTTCAAAAATGCAGTTGTGACTCTGGTTCACGTATCTGTTAATCTACCCTAGACATGTGGGAGGAAATATAAGTATTAAACTACAAGTCGAATTGGCTCCAATCTTTATTTTGGGCATGTCTTGGTGAGGATATGTAAGTAAAAAAAAGAATAACCATAAGAAGAGAGAGGGGTAAATTGTAAATAAAAGAAAAAGAAATAAGAAACATGATACGGAAGCGAACTCACTGCATTTAAGAGAAAAGGTGGCTTGTTTCAAAGTTAGAGTTTGAACGCCTCCATTTCTCCACTTTGAGCAGAGTACTCTGGTTCCGTGTAAGTCATAAAGTCACCAATGCTAGGCCCACCGCTACGTCTTTTGACTGCCACCGCTGCTGCTATCCCGCAGATGGCAAGGAGCCCGCCCAGGATGCCGAGGATGACAGGGAGCCAGTTGAAGGAGTCGTCGTCCCCGCACTTCTCGACAGGCCTCCCCGTCGCTGGTTCCTTGCTGCCCTTCTTGCAGGTGCACGTGTAGTCCTTCACAGAGTCGAAGGTCTTCATCGGGTCCTCGCACTCCTGCTCCTCCCCACACGGCCCTGACGAAGACGAACCCGACGACGGTGCCTCCAACCCGTCCTTCCGCACGAAGCACTCGTCGTACCCGCACGACCCCACAGGCCCGTTCTCCCTCGACCCTGTCCCCCACCCGCAGCTGCAGCGGAAGCCCTTCTCAGTAGCCGTGCACTCTTCTCCCGCCTTGCAGGGGTCCGCCTCGCACCCGGGAGCCTCCGCCCCGACCTTGCAGTCCGTCACAGCCTCCCCGGTTGCCTTCGACGTCCCCTCCTTGCACGAGCACACGAAGTCCCCGGTGCTCCCCGCAGTCTGCACAGGGTCCGTGCACACCTGGTCCGCCCCACAGGGACTGCTGCTGCACTCGTCGACAGGGCCAGCCTCGCACACCGCCACCATCCCAACAGCCGTCGTTCCCTTGCAGCTGCACTCGAAGTTCTTCTTTGGTGTCACTCGCTTGTCGTCGTCTGTGCAAGTCTGCTTGTCCCCGCATGGGGAATCCTCACACTCATCCCTCTCGCACACCCCCACCTTGCCGCCGACACGCTTCCTGTCTGCGTCCGTCTTGCATGTGCACACGTAGTCGCCGCGAGAGTCCGCTGCTGTCTCGGGGTCCCTGCAGTTCTGGTCCCCCCCGCACAGGGACAGCCCGGTCTTCTTCGCCTCGGCACACTCGTCGAATTCGCACTCCGCACGTTCCCCGACAGCCCTCACACTTGCCCCGCGACACATGCACACGAAGTCCCCCGCCTTCTCGCTCGGGTCGTGGCAGTCCTGGTCCGACCCGCACGGCTTCCTCCCGCACTCCGACCCCACACTCGCGGGGACGGGTGTCCCAGGTGCCCGTGTCTTCGGAACGTCCGTCGAAGGGGCCTTCGTCTGCCCAGGTGCCAGGGTCGAAGGCCTAGCCGTACTCGGGGCTTCTGTGGCAGGTGACGCTGTCTCACCAGGAACAAGGGTTTTTGGGACTTGCGTCGCGGGTGCCATGGTGTCAGGGGCTGCCGTCTCACCAGGAACAAGGGTTCTTGGGACCTGTGTCTTGGGTGCCATGGTGTCAGGGGCCGCCGTCTCACCAGGAACAAGGGTTTTTGGTACTTCTGTCTTTGGCGCTGTCGTGTCAGGGGCTGCCGTCTCACCAGGAACAAGGGTTTTTGGGACCTGTGTCTTGGGTGCCATGGTGTCAGGGGCTGCCGTCTCACCAGGAACAAGTGTGGTCGGTGCTTCTGTTCTCGGTGCCGTCGTGTCTGGGGCACTTGTGGTCCCAGGTGTCCGAGTCACAGGTGCAGTGGTTTTAGGAGCCATTGTGTTTGGAGCCGCTGTTTCACCAGGAACAATGGTCGATGGAATCACAGTCACTGGCACTATAGTTTTTGGTGCACCCGTGTCAGGAGCACCGGTTGAAGGAGCAATTGTGCTAGGGGCAGAGGTATCAGGTGCATTAGTCTTCAGTACTTTCGGTGATCTCGTGACTGGAGCGTCTGTGATAGGAACTGACGCCATCGGTGAATTTGTAGTCGGCGAACTTGTAACAGGAACTCCTGTGGCAGGTGCATTGGTTGATGGTGCCCTTGTGTTAGGAGCGCTTGTCGCGGGTGAAGACGTGGTACCTGCAGCTTTGTCCTTGCACAGACCAGGGTTCTTGGTGAAAACAGAAGAATCAGGTTCAATGAGGCCACCAGAGCCTTGTTCGAAAGGCTTGGTACCAACCCAGTAACCCTGACCCCTCTCACCGTACTGGCACCCGAACTCCCACCACTCACCGTTCCAACCCCAAGGACCAGGAGAGGGACACTTCACAGCAGCACACCCCATGGCATAGATGTTCGAGGAAGACATCTGTGTGTAGTGAGAAGTGACACCACCATTAGAACTGTCAGAAGCCCAGTTGTAGTCATCCTTCTCATCCCACCAGCTCTGTCCAAGGTACCCAGGAGTGCCATCACTCATCAATGCCTCACAAGCAGTACCAGCACAGTAAGCAAGGTTCTCACCAAGGTACTCAAACCCACCGACATCCTTGCGAACAGTGTTCTGGTCAGAGTGGGGCCAGTTCGAGTCACACCTCCCAATGTGTCCACGGATGGTCGCAGCAATGTTGGTGTCCCACCTGACCTTGTGCATGTCCTTGGCGGGAGGGCTTGTGTTGGAACGCCATTCGTTGTGCTTGTCGAGGATGGCCTGCTCCCAAACAGACAGAGGGCAAGATGAACCACCGCCACCACCACCACCGCCAGAAGAAGAAGGTGCCGAGGTAACAGGAGCAGGAGGTGCTGGTGTTGGGTTTGAGGGAGGGGAGTTTCCATCATTGCACAGACCAGGGTTCTTGGTGAAAACAGAAGAATCAGGTTCAATGAGGCCACCAGAGCCCTGTTCGAAAGGCTTGGTACCAACCCAGTAACCCTGACCCCTCTCACCGTACTGGCACCCGAACTCCCACCACTCACCATTCCAACCCCAAGGACCAGGAGAGGGACACTTCACAGCAGCACACCCCATGGCATAGATGTTCGAGGAAGACATCTGTGTGTAGTGGGAAGTGACACCACCATTAGAACTGTCAGAGGCCCAGTTGTAGTCATCCTTCTCATCCCACCAGCTCTGTCCAAGGTACCCAGGAGTGCCATCACTCATCAATGCCTCACAAGCAGTACCAGCACAGTAAGCAAGGTTCTCACCAAGGTACTCGTACCCACCGACATCCTTGCGAACAGTGTTCTGGTCAGAGTGGGGCCAGTTCGAGTCACACCTCCCAATGTGTCCACGGATGGTCGCAGCAATGTTGGTGTCCCACCTGACCTTGTGCATGTCCTTGGCGGGAGGGCTTGTGTTGGAACGCCATTCGTTGTGCTTGTCAAGGATGGCCTGCTCCCAAACAGACAGAGGGCAAGATGAACCACCACCACCACCACCGCCAGAAGAAGGTGCCGAGGTGACAGGAGCAGGAGGTGCTGGTGTTGGGTTTGAGGGAGGGGAGTTTCCATCATTGCACAGACCAGGGTTCTTGGTGAAAACAGAAGAATCAGGTTCAATGAGGCCACCAGAGCCCTGTTCGAAAGGCTTGGTACCAACCCAGTAACCCTGACCCCTCTCACCGTACTGGCACCCGAACTCCCACCACTCACCGTTCCAACCCCAAGGACCAGGAGAGGGACACTTCACAGCAGCACACCCCATGGCATAGATGTTCGAGGAAGACATCTGTGTGTAGTGGGAAGTGACACCACCATTAGAACTGTCAGAAGCCCAGTTGTAGTCATCCTTCTCATCCCACCAGCTCTGCCCAAGGTACCCAGGAGTGCCATCACTCATCAATGCCTCACAAGCAGTACCAGCACAGTAAGCAAGGTTCTCACCAAGGTACTCGTACCCACCGACATCCTTGCGAACCGTGTTTTGGTCAGAGTGGGGCCAGTTCGAGTCACACCTCCCAATGTGTCCACGGATTGTCGCAGCAATGTTGGTGTCCCACCTGACCTTGTGCATGTCCTTGGCGGGAGGGCTTGTGTTGGAACGCCATTCGTTGTGCTTGTCAAGGATGGCCTGCTCCCAAACAGACAGAGGGCAAGATGAACCACCGCCACCACCACCACCGCCAGAAGAAGAAGGTGCCGAGGTAACAGGAGCAGGAGGTGCTGGTGTTGGGTTTGAGGGAGGGGAGTTTCCATCATTGCACAGACCAGGGTTCTTGGTGTAAACAGAAGAATCAGGTTCAATGAGGCCACCAGAGCCCTGTTCAAAGGGCTTGGTACCAACCCAGTAACCCTGACCCCTCTCACCGTACTGGCACCCGAACTCCCACCACTCACCATTCCAACCCCAAGGACCAGGAGAGGGACACTTCACAGCAGCACACCCCATGGCATAGATGTTCGAGGAAGACATCTGTGTGTAGTGAGAAGTGACACCACCATTAGAACTGTCAGAGGCCCAGTTGTAGTCATCCTTCTCATCCCACCAGCTCTGCCCAAGGTACCCAGGAGTGCCATCACTCATCAATGCCTCACAAGCAGTACCAGCACAGTAAGCAAGGTTCTCACCAAGGTACTCAAACCCACCGACATCCTTGCGAACAGTGTTCTGGTCAGAGTGGGGCCAGTTCGAGTCACACCTCCCAATGTGTCCACGGATGGTCGCAGCAATGTTGGTGTCCCACCTGACCTTGTGCATGTCCTTGGCGGGAGGGCTTGTGTTGGAACGCCATTCGTTGTGCTTGTCGAGGATGGCCTGCTCCCAAACAGACAGAGGGCAAGATGAACCACCACCACCACCGCCAGAAGAAGAAGGTGCCGATGTGACAGGAGCAGGAGGTGGTGTTGGATTCGAAGGAGGGGAGTTCCCATCATTGCACAGACCAGGGTTCTTGGTGAAAACAGAAGAATCAGGTTCAATGAGGCCACCAGAGCCCTGTTCGAAAGGCTTGGTACCAACCCAGTAACCCTGACCCCTCTCACCGTACTGGCACCCGAACTCCCACCACTCACCGTTCCAACCCCAAGGACCAGGAGAGGGACACTTCACAGCAGCACACCCCATGGCATAGATGTTCGAGGAAGACATCTGTGTGTAGTGGGAAGTGACACCACCATTAGAACTGTCAGAGGCCCAGTTGTAGTCATCCTTCTCATCCCACCAGCTCTGCCCAAGGTACCCAGGAGTGCCATCACTCATCAATGCCTCACAAGCAGTACCAGCACAGTAAGCAAGGTTCTCACCAAGGTACTCAAACCCACCGACATCCTTACGAACAGTGTTCTGGTCAGAGTGGGGCCAGTTCGAGTCACACTTCCCAATGTGTCCACGGATGGTCGCAGCAATGTTGGTGTCCCACCTGACCTTGTGCATGTCCTTGGCGGGAGGGCTTGTGTTGGAACGCCATTCGTTGTGCTTGTCAAGGATGGCCTGCTCCCACACTGAGAGTGTGCATGTCGCAGACAGTACACTGACGTAAAACGCCAGCAACATGGTGTGTGTAGGTAACCTGATGTGAAATGTATAGAACAATTTTGATAACTTCTATAGTCAGAAAAGAAAATATACCATTCCCACTTAGTGAATTTATATCTATCTAGTCTAAAAGTACGATCTGAACGTTGCAACTAAGATTTCTTAATCAACTCTAGCATGTGCTGCGCAGGTCTGCCCACTCTCGCCTCAGTTTCAGTAACGAGGATAGGCCTCTCGAGAAGTATCGGGTGCTCAACTAGCATGTCGACCCACTCCTCTTCTGTCACGTCGGACTTCTTAATCTTCATCTCTTTGAACTTAGCTTCGTTGAGCCTCACAGCTCCTTCTAGCGGTGTCACGTCAAGCTTTTGAAACAAATCCTGAACCTCACTTCTGTCGAGGCCGGCTTTCAAGTACTCTTTGACCTCTACTTCGACATCTGCGGATTTCAGGGCTTCAAGCCCCTGACGGCTCTTGCTGCATCTAGGGTTATGGTAGTAGATAAGTTTGGAGCCGTCTCGGCTTGATGCGGATGCGACCTTTCGTTTTTTGGCGGCTGGTGGCATTTTTTTTTTTTTTTAAATTCTTTTAGTCTTGGGGGAAAAAAAAAAGGTTGTAATAGGTACAATAGACGCGTTACATGCGGTCAAACCCCGTGGAGCGAAGAAAGTGCCAGCCTCGAGGGACCCATGGGCGGCGAAGATCTTGTTCAGCTCGCAGCTTGCGGTGCAATACCCATAGTGTAGGATGTACTTTTTATTTGGGTCTGCGTGTGACGTTGGTTTGAACAAAGGTGTGCAGCAGGCGCCCCTGCAATCAATAAGTGGTAACAATGGATTGGGAAAAAGAGGGAAAGAACTAGGTAGACATTTGTTAATAAAATGTGAAGGGGTACGCGAGGGGGGGAAACAGATCTGGGCGAGGGGTCACTTG
This sequence comes from Diplonema japonicum, assembly GCA_964019335.1. NCBI lineage: Eukaryota > Euglenozoa > Diplonemea > Diplonemida > Diplonemidae > Diplonema > Diplonema japonicum. Next base: position 436,103 of record OZ025696.1, read on the forward strand.
TTCGATCAAATAAGAGATACTGTAAAACGAAAATCCTCCCTCCCCGACGAAGATCCTCCCCCCCCCCCGACGCTGTTGGTGGATTATTTTTCACCCATGGGAGGGGGGGGTTTCTTTTTTTTTTTATTATTTTCTTTTTTTGCAAGAACGAGTCTTTTGACTAGGGCCAACAAAGGAAAACGTTGGCGACGTTAGAAACTCCTCCAAGGTTTCTACCAGCACGTACGAAACAACGGTGTTCCTCTCTTTTTGAAGAACCGTGTTCTGTCAAACTGTGGCAACGAGAAACCCCTGGGGAGCGTAAGACCGGCTGGATTTGGGCTTTCTTTTTTCATTTCTTTCCTTGTTTTCGTTTTGCAGCATTCTTGTTACTTTTTTATTCTTTTGCCGAGTTTTGTATTTGAAAAAAAAAAAAAAAAAAGAATATATTCAATGTGGAGGTGCCACTTATAAAGAAATTACACTAGTCTACAACCACACTGGTGACGGCGGTTACTGGCATCAGTGCGAGAAACACAACATTAGGACACGAGAAGAAAAGAAACCGTTTTCCGAAAAAAAACTCCCCCCCCCCCTCCAAAAGTATTTCTACTGCTGCGACAAACGGTAAGCAATCTCGTTCTCATGATATCTCTGGTGGAGTTCCTTCTTGAATTCCCTCTCGATCTCCTCGGACTGGGTGCAAGAAGGATTGCAAATCCTCGGTCCGGTCGGCCCCGTGTGGTACATGCAAGGGTAGTAAGTGTTCTCAGCCGCAGGGGTGGTGACAGGAGAGTTCCACCATTTGCTGGTAGCCTGCTGCATGGTGGTCCCGTTAACTGAAAACCTGGTGAAGTCAGGTGTGATGGCAGTGTCGTGCGTATGACAACTGTACAAGAAAGCACCGTTCCCAGGTCTGGACAAGGCCGACTTGGATTTGATGGTTGTAAGGAAGTCCGACATGTAGCTCATCATGGTGACTATTTGTGTTTGGTTGCAGTTTTCAGGGTTTTCCTGGCATTTTGCGATGTATGGGAATTGGTTGCACAGGCCGTTGGTTGTTGCGGTCTGTTTCGGCCAACCTGGGACGAGCTTCGGCGTGAATATGCACTGTGTCTGCCAGGAGTCGTACGCAGAGTTCAAGATGAAGGTTGGGGCTTGGATGTAGTTGTAGATGTTCGGCGCGAAAAAGCAATCGCTGACGTTCCCACCCGCCCCCTCCATGGCGGCCACGCATGCCCCGTTCGTCGACGGTGTGGAGTTAGTCCTGGCCAGCTGGTACCGGATCTCCTGTCCGTAAACGTGCTCGTTGGCGACATTAACGTGATCCAGGAAAAACCCGGAAATAGGAATCGATTTGAAGACCTCAAGCTCCCCGTTCGTGATGGCAAGGACCCTTTCGTGAACGTAGTCTGTGTGCATGAACGCACCGAGACCGCCCGCGGACGACCCCATGAACAGAAATCGTTTTGCCGAAGCGAGCCCGAACTGTTCTGTTAAAGTGTCGAAGACTGCGTCAAGAAGCCTTCGTCCTCTGTAGTAAATCGGGGTGGGCTTGCCCGGAACGGTGACGGGGCCCTCGATGTTGCCGGAGTACGACGTCCCGTCGCAGTAGGCTATGTACACCCTGTTGAAGTTGCAGAACTCCGGGTTGTCCGTGCAGTTTCCAGACATGATGCCTTTTCCCACTTCAGTGGACGCCCATGACTTGTGGGAGCCCAAGCGGGTGCTTGATCTTCCCCAGCAGTCCATGTCATCGTAGCACCAGCCTCCTCCCTGGAGCCAGACTTGCCAGTCGTTTGCATTGTTTGCGTTGCCCGCCACCGAGTAGTAGAAGCCACCAGGGCCTCCATCGAGACAGACAGCTCCACTCGCAACTTTGTCCTGCATCAGGTGCAGGTGCATCGTGGTGTGTGCGACAGCCGCTGCTGTTGCTAATATCGACAACATTTATATATTCTTTTTTTCTTTCCCCTTGTTTACCCTTTTCTTTTTTGTTTGTTTTTGGGTCGTTGCTTTCTCGGGTCCCAGAAAGAGGAAAAAGGGAAATTAAAAAAAAGGGGGAGGGGGGTGGGAAGGGGGGAGGGACATCAAGACTTTTAGGAGTGCTCACCATGATATAAACTTTTTTTTTTATATATATTTGGGGTGTATTTTCTTCACAGGTCGGTGCAGCTATTCACTGTCACGGGGACCTTGAGCTTTTTTGTCGAACACCTTTTTAAAAAAAGGGGGGTTCATATCATGTATCGATCCATAAGGTTACTGTCGCACCACGATCGTTAAGTGAAGAAGAGAAGAGTGGGATGAGGGGGGGAGAAGGGACGAAATACAGTTTAAAAGCCAAACAAGGTCACCGTCGACTCCACAAATCCCTCAATCGAGAGTACCCCTCCCCCAACCCCCCCAACGTTTTAACAATACCAACCGCCTATGGAACAACAACAAAAAAAAAAAAAAAAAGAACCTCTTCTTATGTACAACTTGGGTTGCAATTCCTCGGTCCGGTCGGCCCCGTGTGGTACATGCAAGGGTAATAAGTGTTCTCAGCCGCAGGGGTGGTGACAGGAGAGTTCCACCATTTAACAGCGGCTTGCGCCATGGTGGTCCCGTTGACGGTGAATTTTGTATAGTCATGAGTGGGGGCCGTGTCGTGTGTGTGGCAACTATACAAGAAAGCACCGTTCCCAGGCCTTGCCAACGCAGCCTTGGCCTGAATCGTCGTCAGGAAGTCTGTTTCGTACTGCAACATTGTGATCATCTGCTGCTGGCTGCACTTCTCGGGGTCCGTCTGGCAGGCTGCCATGGAAGAGAAATTGTTGCACATGTTGTTCACGGCGGTCTGCCCGGGCCAGTTCGGCACGAACTTCGCGGTCAGAATGCAAGATGTCTGGTAAGCATCGTACGCAGAGTTCAGCACGAAGGTGGGCACTGCCACGTGGTCGTAAATGTTCGCCGCGAAAAAACAGTCGTCCTCATGACCTTGGTTCGCCTTGAGACACCCTGTGTTCGTTGAGCCTGTTGCGTTCGTTCTGTTGAAGATGTACCGCATCTCAGTACCGTAGACAGGCTCGCCTGCGAGGTTTACGTGGTCTAAAAAGAAACCGGAGATGTAGATTGCTTTGAAGGATAAGAGCTTCCCGGAGGTGATGGTCATGAGCTTGGCATGAACCCTCTCAGTGTTGATGAAGGCGCCGAGACCGCCCGCGGACGACCCCATGAACAGAAACCGTTTTGCAGTTGTCAGATTGTACTGTTCCTGAAGCGTTTCGAAGACCGCGTCAAGTAATTTCTGACCTCTGTAGTAAATAGGGGTGGGCTTGCCCGGAACGGTGATGGGGCCCTCGATGTTGCCCGAGTACGACGTCCCGTCGCAGTAGGCCACGTACACCCTGTTGAAGTTGCAGAACTCCGGGTTGTCCGTGCAGTTTCCAGACATGATACCGTGTGTCTTGGCAACCTGCGGCCAGTTTGTGCTCTGGCCCAGTTTTGTGTGAGACCGTCCCCAGCAGTCCACGTCGTCCAGGCACCACCCGCCTCCTTCCAACCATAGTTGCCAGTCATCGGAGTTGGCTACGCTGTTGTACTTTGAAATGTAGAATCCTCCCGGGCTGCCGTCCAGACACCGAGCCCCGCCAGACACCTTATCGGTCATGAGATGCAGGTTTAAAGGGTTTATGCTGCTGTCTTCCGCTGCTAGACTTCCTAGTGTGCAGAAGAGCAGTGTGGTCATCATTTTATTTCTTTTTTTTTCCCCTTTTTTTTGTTGGTAAGTAAAGTATTATTTTTTGAAACTAAAACAAAATATAAAAAGAAAGAGCTAGTGTTGGAGATGGGAGAGAAGGTGTTCACGGGCCTCCCCGTCGTATGTTTTTTTTTTTTAATTCATTTAAGGGGGTTAAGATGTTAAGAATCCTATCCTTTTATATGGTGATAGAGATTCAAAAAGATAGGGGGGGGGGGGGAGAAATTCATTCTAATTTTGGGAAACGAAGCTTTTTGGAGCTTCGCCCAAAAAACAAAAAGAAGGAAAACATTTTTTTTACCAATCGAAAGAAGGGAGGAGGCACAGGATAAGTAACGAGCAAACAGTGTACTCTTACTTTGCTTAACCACACACTGCACCGGGTGATCGCTATTCTCCAAGGTGTATGACGAAGCTGGAGGGGGAGAGAAAAAAAAGGAGAAAAAAAAAGGGTTCTCCTCTCACCCTCTTTTTTTTTTAATATCGTTCTCCCTCTAAGACAAGGAGATGTATCAAAAGGTGTTTGTTCAGCAATGGTTAAAACATGCAGTGAAGAGCTGCACAGGGAATAAGGCCCTGCCGGACCGAACTTTCGTGGCAGTACTAGGTATCTCTCTGGTGCTGTCCTCTTCAGACAAGGTGCACCCTTCAAGGGCTCCACTAGCCTTCTAGTAGGTCGGAGAAAACCGTTCCCGACCACTGTCTTCGCATTTGCTCTGTGGACAAGGCTATGGAAGATTGAAGAATTTGAAATAAAAAAAGGGGAGGGGGGGGGGCTTTAATTCAAGCCGATAGCCAGGAGGAGCAGTAATAGAATACAGCTATCTTTTTTTTTTTTTTTTTTTTTTTTTTTGCTAGGTACGTACGTTGTTCTTCTTTTATTTAATTCGAGCCGGGTTTTCAAGGGTGGGGAGTGAAAATAATATTTCACTTTATATCACGCTCAACTTTACTTTCACTCCCAGTTTATAGAGAAATAAGGCCCAGGAGTGACATAATGTTACATTATGACATAACAATGATGGGAAGAAAGCCTAAGGTGAAACCAGGCCCAGGAGTGAAATAACGCAACACCACCCCACGCTCGGACATTATTTCACTCCTGGGCCTAATTTCAAGGTAAACTGGGAGTGAAAATAAAGCTGGGAGTGACATAAAGTAAAATCTTATTTTCACTCCCACCCTTGAAAACCCGGCTCGAGTTATATAATGCTATCTTATTTTCATTTAATAAATAGTCATTTTTTTTTTCTTTTTTTTTTTATGGGAGAAAAAAAGGTTTTTTTGCAAGTGGAAAGAAGAATCTCAAAAAAAAAAAAAAAAAAAAAAAAAAAAAAAAAACTCAAAGTGCAGGACAAACCCCCTCATGGAGGGCCGCCCTTGGGTTGGGGGGGGCTATCTATTTATACTCCCTTTCTGGAGCATTGCTTTCGTTCCAATCGAGGCCTTGAGCGTCTTGCGGAGTCGTGTGATGCGGTCTCGCTTGTAAGCGGCTTTCAGTTCCATCAGCTTGTCGTGCGTGGAGTGGGTGGCGAAGATAGCGAAACCCATAGCCGTCTTCCCACCTATTGCGATGAGGGACTTCACTCTCTTAAAAAAAAAAAAAAAAAAAAAAAAAAAAAAAAAAAAAAAAAAAAAAAAAAAAAAAAAGAAAAGAGAGAATTGAGGACTTCCGTCACACAGTCTTCTAACCAACAAAAGGTGGTGAGTCGGGAGAGGGAATGGGAAACTAGAATACACCCTTGCAAACGAGCCATTAACCCCTAAACACCCGCGCGGACGTTTTTGTCCTTATTTCAAAATTTTGCTTTTTCGCTAAGTACTTTTTTTTTTTGAACACGGGCCCTGGACTTCAAAATATGGCATTGTTGCGCGGTTTATATTGTTTTGGAACTACATTTTGCGTTAAAAGTTTTGTTTTAATTGAAACCGGCAGGGTTGGCTTAAAATGAAATCAGATGGCTTCAAATGATCACTCACTCAGAAATACCCAAAACGAGTCGATCTGACCCTAAATCACACCTCCGAGACCATGATGAACGGAACGAAGGTAAGGAGAGCTCTGTGCTGTTCCTGGGTGCGGAAGAAGATGCAAACGTGAGGGCTGAATGCTGCCCTTTTTAGCCCAGCCATAACTCCACGGACCCTCCAAAATCGGACATAAAAAGTACAAAAGCTAAGTGTTCTCATCTGATTTTGGCACCTGGAATTGAAAGTTATAGTACCATTTACCCATTCCTTGTATCTTCCTATGGTTGCATGCTGCCCTTTTTTCGAGCATTCAAAGCAACAATGAAAATGGGGGGGGGGGGGTACCGTAGATAGGCTCCTGGCGTTTAGGGGGTTTAAAGAAAAAGAGGAAAAAAAAAAAAGAGACATCCCAAAGAGTCTTCCCTCATCTCTTCTATCCCCTCTACTTCCTTCGTGTTTCTTACAACTTTCTAGCGAACGGTTTTTTTTTATTGTGTTTAAAATAATTACGTAAATTGAGGTCAGCAGTACTAACGACCAGCAACAATTCACAACAAAAAAAGGAGAAGAGAGAATGACAAAGGATGATTCACCAAAATGATTGGCATATTTCTGTTCTTGGAGAGGGGATAAGGCAGGCTCAACAAATAATGTCGATGGAGCCAAAACAAAAAGAAAACAACAACAAAAAAAGAGTCGGTTGATTGTTGCTTGTGCACAGCCGGGGTTAACCTGTAGAAGGATAAGCCCAACCACTACTCTTTTTAGCACTAACAATTCACTATCAATATTTTGTTTTTCTTGTTCAAGCAACGGGGAAAAAAAGGAAGATGTGTGATGATAGGTGGAGAGGACTCCCGAGTGCAACAGACTCCCCAGCTCACCTACAGGTACAGGCGCTCGCTCTGAGTGGGTGGCTCATTCGAGGCGGCCATGGCCATGAGCTCATTGAAGTCATCGAGGGTGGCTATGTTCGCCCCTTGCCGCACGATCATGATCCCCGCCACACCAGCACACAGCGCCAGCACGGAACCAGCAATGGCCACAATGTACCACGGGAACGACCCCCCATCCTCCTCAGGCTGCATGACAGGTGCCTCCTCACCACCAAGCTCGGGAGCACTTCTCGTGCCGCTGCTTTCATTGCTGGGAGACACGGTTTCAGGCACACCACCGTCCCCTGGAGAGAACGTCCTCGGGGCTTCTGTTGTTTCCTTGCTCGGTGCCACGGTGTCTGTGGTCGTCCCGTTGCCCCCCGGTGACGCCGTCCTCGGGGGCTCAGTGGAGGTGCTTCCTGGAGAAAGCGTTTCCGGAGCCGCAGTGCTTGGTGCTTCGGTGGAAGGGGCTGCGGTGTCCCCTGGGGTCAGGGTTGCAGGGGCAGCAGTCGTTGCAGGGGATCCTGTCTTCGGTGCGGGGGTGTCTGGTGCCGCTGTCTTCCCAGGGGTGAGTGTTGCAGGAACCGAAGTGGCTGGTGCTGCAGTGTCAGGGACTGGTGTCCTTGGAGCAGGTGTTTCAGGTGCCGCTGTCTTCCCAGGGGTCAGTGTTGTTGGCGTCTGCGTTGCGGGAGCCGAAGTGGCTGGTGCTGCAGTGTCAGGGACTGGTGTCCTTGGAGCAGGAGTCACTGGTGCCGCTGTCTTCCCAGGGGTCAGTGTTGCTGGCGTCTGTGTTGCAGGAGCCGAAGTGACTGGTGGCGTGGTGTTAGGCGCTGGTGTACTGGGTGAAGCCGTGACAGGGCTAGTTGTGTCGGGAACAAGGGTTTCGGGAGCAGGGGTATCAGGTGCCGCTGTCTTTCCAGGGGTCAGTGTTGCTGGCGTCTGTGTTGCGGGAGCCGAAGTGACTGGTGGCGTGGTGTTAGGCGCTGGTGTTCTGGGTGAAGACGTGACAGGGCTAGTTGTGTCGGGAACAAGGGTTTCAGGAGCAGGGGTATCAGGTGCCGCTGTCTTTCCAGGGGTCAGTGTTGTTGGCGTTCGTGTTGCGGGAGCACTTGTTTCAGGAGCAGAGGTATCAGGGGTCGGTGTCTTTGGAGCAAGTGTGTCAGGGGCTGTGGTTCTGGGAGCGAGGGTATCAGGGGCTGATGTCTTTGGTGCAGGAGTGCCAGGAGAAGAGGTATCAGGGGCAGAAGTATCAGGAGCAAGAGTGTCCGGGGCGGGGGTGTCTGGAGCAGGAGTGTCCGGGGCATCGGTTTTCTCCACAGCGCAGGTTGTGAAGGAGTTGTCGATGAGGATCCACTGCCTGTAGGACTCCGGACGGTAGCAGACCTTGTACTCTGTCTCACCTTGTAGCTTCGGGAGGGTGCTGGGGCTCCACTCCGTTGCGGTCCCCACCCTCACCATGGACCCCACGGAGGCGGAGCAGCCGTCCAGCGCCACGCACTCCGTCTCAGCATTCTTGCAGTCCGTTGTGGTGCCGGCGACGATCGCCACCTTGTCGGAGGCCGACAGCTTGTCCGTCCCGGGGTAGAAGTGGAAGACGGGGGCATCCTTCCCGGGCTTCGGGCAGGCCGGAGTGAGCGAGAGCTGCGGGTCGCGGTGGCCACAAAGCAGAGCCACAGAGTCTATGTAGCAAGCCCCCGTACCAGCCGGGGAGGTGGAGAACTGGAGCTCCGCAACCGACTCGAAGCCGTTCGGGATCTTGGGGGCGACAGAGGTCTCCACCACCCCGTCCAAGGTCACCGTGATGTCCTTCGTCTCCCAGTTCAGTGCGAGCTCGACCTTGTGCCAGGTCCCCAGGTTCACCTTCCCGAAGTAGCTGGTTGGGTCCGCGTCCAGCCTCACTCCGAACGAGTCGCCGATCCCGATGTACACGCGGATGCTCTCCGCAGTCGCCGCCTTCAGCGAGACCGCTAGCTGCACGTTCTCCTTTTCTATCTGCGCAAAGAAGGAGAGGGTGGAGGCCCGGATCCCTCCCGTTGATGAAGAGTAGAGGAAACCGTAGTCCTTGAAGGTGAAGGACCCCGCCCCTTCCTTCTTCACAGCCGTCGTGACCTCTGCGATGGAGGAGGCCACCGTCGCCGGGTCGTCGAACGGGAGGTTCACGCTGTGGTGGCACTCCCCGGGAATCTGGAACTCGAGGTCCTTGTGCGACCACACGGGTTTCGTTCCGCTCTTGAACATCGCCCCAGTGAGGTACAGGTCCACAAGCTCAGTCGCCGAGGTGCGGAAGGTGGGCGCCGCCTTCAGAGGGCCCAGCGTCACCACCTGCCCCGCGATGGTGACGAGCGAGGTGTCGAGCATCGTCCCCCGAAGCCCGTCCCACCCCGTCGCCGACAGGTGGTCCGGTACCATCGCCTCGATCACCGCCTGCTTCGTCGCCTCCGAGTCCACCCACTCGTCGTGGTCCCCCACGAGTGTCAGCGTCATCGTCGTCCCCCCCGCCCGAAGCTGGTCCTGCGTCAGCCCCTCCACAACGCTCCCCGTCATCAGGATGTAGTCCGTACACCACAGGTGGAACTCGTCGAACCACGCCCCTCCAGATAGGCTCACTTTGCTGATCCCGTCAGGGCAGCTGCTGCTGAACCCCGAAGTCGCCTCCTTCTTCCCGTCCACGTACAGGTCCACCTTTCCAGCCCCCGCCCAGTCGACGTGCAGGTCGAAGTGGTAGAACTCCTTCGGCTCCGCTTTCAGGGTCGCCGTCGCCGCGGCCGTGAACCCAAGGCGCCACGCCCCGTTCGCGTACCGCACCGAGAAGCACGTCCCCGCCGAGCTGCTGAAGAACGCGGCCGGGGTCTCCGGGTCCGCGAAGCGCGCCGCGTAGAAGGTGATCCTCCGAGGCTTGCTGTGCGTCCCCAGCCCCAGCTTCCCCGCCCCAAAGACGGTGTCGTCGTTCTCGTCCCCCAGCTTCCACGACCCGGTCCCTTCCGCAAACTTCGCCACGTCCAAGAGCGACGACCCCGGATCGCCGGTCGACTCCCACGACCCGAGGTCGCCGTCGAAGGCGTTCACCTGGTTCGCAGGGCAGTCCGCGAACCCGGCGCACTCCAGCCCCCCATAGCCCCCGTCGCACTTGCACGGCGACTTCGCGTCGTTCGTGCACGTCCCGCGCTCCCCGCACACCTTCGCGTCGTTCGCCGGTACCCCGAAGCACACCGCCTCAGCGTTCACCACCGTCACCCCCACCGCACACGTCGTCTCCACCCCGTCGCTCCCCTTGAAGGTCGTCGCCAGCACGAAGTCCTTCCCCACATCCGAGGTGTCCGGGGTGAAGGCCACCTGCGTGAAGCCCACCCGCCAGATATTCCCGCCATCGGCCACAGTCTTCGTGGTGCGTGCCCCGGGTGCCGTCGTCTCCCCGTACGACACCGTCATCGTCTTCCCCTCCGCGTACAGCCCGTTGAACTCCACCAGCCACTCCTTGCTGTGCGGGATGAGGTGCTTCTTCGCCGCACCCCCCCCTCCTCGCGACGTCCGGCAGGTCGGTGCTGTGAACTCCTTCACGCACCCGTTGTACATGAAGTCGATCGTGTCGACGTCCCCCGCCGACAGCCTCACCTGCTGCCCGATGGGTGCGGGTGCCACGATCGACGGTGACGACCCCGTTGCGAAGTAGAACGCCCCGTAGTGCATGATGCTCCCGTAGTCGTAGGCCCCGATGCTGCGCCCAGCCGCCCCCGTCTTCGAGAACTGCCCCAACTCAGAGGGCTTGATCTCTGCCGTGTCCACGAACACGTAGCTGTCCCTGTCGTTCCGCGTCTGCTCGTGCATGAGCCCCAGGCTGTGCCCCAGCTCGTGGATCGTCGACCCCCCCGAGCAAGACGACGCCAGGTTGACCTGGTTCACATCGTCCACGTCCTGTGTCATCCCGAGGGGCGAGTTGCAGGCGTTCTTGTCGGAGATGAAGTACACGTACGGCTTGGCACACCCCGCCTTCGTCGCGCACCGCGTGAACCGGATGCACGTCTTCGCCTCCCAGTGCGCCACAGCGTTCAGGATCCTCCAGTCGTCCGCCGGCAACAGGAAGCTCCCCGCGGGGTTCCTCGGATTCGTCTCCGCCGTCTCGATGTAGTACCGCACCTTCCCCTCGGGCCACAGGTTCGAGGTGGTCGCGAAGCTCGACCCCAACAGCCGCCCCTCCCGTTCTCCCGCCTGCAACGGGACCTGGATGTCCCCCTCCAACAGCGTGTAGTCGTGGTGGCTCTCCTTCGCAGCCCGTCCTTCAACGAGCAGGTCCCCTCCACCAGTAACCCCCAACAACAGCAGCAACAGGTGCCGGCAGATCCCTTTCATGGTTCTTTTTTTTTTTCTTTTTTCTTTTCTTTTTTTCTTTTTTCTTTTTTGCGGGGTGTACGGCTTTTGCTTTTTTATTATGTCGGAAAACCTGTTTTGTATTTGTGAGTTGCGTTGAGTGCTGATGAGGATGAGGATGAGGGGGAAACCTAAATGGGGAAAAGAAATGGGAATAATAAAGCAAGTTACGAAGGAGAGAGAAAGAAAGAGAGAGAGGTGCACTGTACTAGGTACCTCTCAGTTTCGGACATATCTCGCGACTCCTCCAGGTGCTGTCCTCATCAGGCGAGAGGCACCCTTCAACGGCTCCTACTAGCGTCCCAGCAGGTTGGAGAGCACTTTTCCCGACCACGGTCTTCGCGTTTGCTCTGTGGACAAGACTATGGTAGAGCCAGGTCCTTAGTGGCACCAATGGTTCCATCAAACCTTATAAGCGATCTCGCTGAGGATAGAAGCTACGAGCTACAGGATGGGGACACAGCTACACACTACGTCTAGTTCTTGTTGTCGGGGTCGGTGGCGTGGGGTCAAGTGTCAGGGTAATAGGGGACGCCTTTCGCGCCGCCCAGTGGGGACCCCGTGGAGGTGCCAGCTTCCGTCTGCTTAGATGACATTTCTTTTTTTGTAAATGTCTCTTTTTTTTTTATATTTCACTCAGAAATTACTTCACGCACTGGGGGGCCCATTACTTCACGCTAAATCTCATTACTTCACGGTGAAATAATGGCCTGTTTTCCGTGAAGTAATAGGGGGTTTACGGTAAATAATATGCCTCGGTAGGCCAATTTTTGCCTCGGTTCGGTTCCCAGTGGGGCTACTTTTTCCTCTCAGTTTGCTATTTCCCCCCAGGTTCAGCTCAATTGGCCAACTTTTGCCTCGGCTCAGTTCCAAGTTGGACTACTTTTTCCTCCCAATTTGCCCACTTTTGGCTAGGCCTTGTTCCCAGTTTCTGTGGGTAACTCTTCTGTGGGTAAGGGTAACTTAGTCAGCTTACCCAAAGCACCCCAAAAAAGATTTCAAAATACCGAAGCAGCAGAAAAAAAGGAGCCAGCGGCCGCGCTAGGTATGGGAAGGCCTGATTAGAGATGGTGACAGTGGCAATGCCAGCGACAGCGGCAGCGGCAGCTCTTAGTCAACAAAAGGAGGAAAAACAACTTGTATTGTAACCTTTGTAACCCCTCTCTTGTTGTACCCCTTGTCACCCTGTTGTGCCCCTTGTGGTGAAGTAATTTCAGAGTGTCGTGAAATAAAACCACTTACCTACCGCCAAGTAATGCTTTACCGACCTCGAGGTAACGGTAAAGTCATTACTTGTTGGCAGTAAATAGCTATTTTTTTTTTTTTTTTTTCAAAATACCAATGCAGGGCCGCCATCGCAAAGCTCGACCCCAGCAGCCGCCCCTCCCGTTCTCCCGCCTGCAACGGGACCTGGATGTCCCCCTCCAACAGCGTGTAGTCGTGGTGGCTCTCCTTCGCAGCCCGTCCTTCAACGAGCAGGTCCCCTCCACCAGTAACCCCCAACAACAGCAGCAACAGATGCCGCAGGGTGTTCCCTTCCTCCTTGGTCCCCTCAAGTGCGTCGCTCTGTGGCCTCAGGGCCCCCCACCACCCTGTTTCTTCGCCGCTTGTTCCCTACAGAACTCGCTTGCGGTTATCTTCCTCGCAGCAGTTGTCGCACGCGTGTTCGAGTCCCTCCGAGCTTCCGTACCCCTTGGCAGATCCCTTTCATAGTTTTTTTTTTTTTTTTTTTTTTTTTTTTTTTTTTTTTTTTTTTTTTTTTTTTTTTTTTTTAATGTCGGAAAGCCTGTTTTGTGAGTTGCGTGAATGAGGATGAGGGGGAAACCCCTGATGGGGAAAAGAAATGGGAATAATAAAGCAAGTTACGAAGGAGAGAGAGGTGCGCTGTTTCAACGATTTATTGCAAGTGCAAAAAAAGTTGAAAAATGGTGGCTGCTTTCTCTCATCTGATAGGTGGGACATTGCTGAAAATATAATCCTCATGGTTTGTCTGTTCTGTTTTGTTATTGATGCAAAAAAAGTACCTGTCAGATGTACCAATGTTGCCTGGTCTTCTGTCTTCTGGCTTTGACAACAAGAGTGTTGACAACAAGAGCCAGTGTGCAGAATGACACGAATAATAATATCGCCTATTTCCTCTGAAGGCCCCTTTTTATTCATGTTTTTTTTTATCATTTTGAAAAAGAGGGGGGGGGTGAGGGGGGTCAAAGGCGGTGTGAGGGAGATGACGCAGAATAAAGGTGTCTTTGAGGGGAACCTGCAGCATGCGACAGGATCGCCCAATCTTTTTTTCTTAGCCCTCTCCAGTTGAGGCTGTGGCACTGAGCTACGTGAATTCTCACAAGCCCCACGGGTCATGGAGAAGAAAGACAGAGAGGAAGAAGAGAGGAAGAATTTAAAGCAAAACAAAGAAAAAGAGGATAGAAAAGGGACTTGCCCGGAGGAGAATAAAAAGTTTTGTGAATTATTAAAAATTATCTGGGAATAATTTTAATTTTCGACAATAATAATTATTGATTTATGAAAAATAAAGTGGACTTTATTTCCCGCGGCTGATGATCTGTCCCGAGAGGGGGGGGGGGGGGGGGGGGGGGGGGTGGAAATCAGGTTCCAAGGGAAAGAGTAAAGTCCTACTTTGATTCATGAATACGTAATTTTATTTATTTTCTGGTTCCCGATGGCACTCCCAAACCCCCCCAAAGCCAGGAAGTCCAGGATTTGACATAACATTAAGACAGGGGGTTGCTTGCACAGCTCGTCCACGCCTTCAGCATGGCAGTCAACCTGGGCCAGTCTTGCAGTTTGGCTATAAAGGGACCAGAGGCTCGACGGATTAAGCCCTCCTTTGTACAGGGCATCGAACTACGTTATCATGTCAGCCTCCCTGGGCTTTCTGGTGCGGATGTGGCTGAACTCGATGAACTCCCTGAGGAACCTGGGTGCACCAGCGACGCATGGCCCCTGTTCTTGAGCGATGATCTTACCGCAGATGCCATCCATGACTGAAAGGCAACCCCCGACAGCCAACACCAGGATGCAACAGCAAAATGGTGACAGGCACGTGCAGGATCCCCTGTCCACGGTGGGCACCAACCATGGCACAAATACTGTAAAGATTTGTTGATTTTCTGGCCTCTCTTCTCTGAAGCCCCATTTTTACAAATCAGCAGAAAACATAGGGAAATATGGAAAAAACTTTATTTTCCCGGCTCTAGACAAAATCCCTTTAGAGGGAATCCAGAAAATAAATAGGGGGGGGGGGAAGGGGAATAAAAAATAAAAAATAAAAAGAAACTGAAAGAAAAAAGATGAACCAGCCGTAGTTTGTGCCAGGTAAGACCTGGAGACGCTTGTCAACCCGAAACACGTTGCCAACGTTCCCCTTTTGTTTAGACAAGTCAAAAGACTCGTTCTTGCAAAAAAGACTACTACAAAAAAGATGTTCCTCCTGTTAAACCAAACTCAGATTCTACCACAGCCACCCTCTGCATTGCGGGGCGCATTGGGGTGTTTGAGGCCATGAGGATAAGTAGGCTGAGTGACGTTCTTAGTTTGCTCCTGCATTTCCTCATCATCCTTGTGAAGGGGCACAGGGTCGGCCACCTCCAGACGGGTGTAGTACATGAACCCAAAGAAAACAGGAGCCAGCGAGAAGAAAACATCGAGACACACCAAGAAGATATTTGAGGTCGTGAAGCCCATCGAGGTGCGGGCGGAGGGTGCATGGTTGCAGTCGTTTGTGGACCACGCCTCGCACGTCACATTGGCAACATCATTGTACGCATTGATCATGTCCCTGCTACACGTGCTGTTCGCAAGGCAGGGAAGCTCTGCCTCCCCACATCCTTGGAAAGAGCTCTGCCCCACCTGACAGGAAGCAGCAACCATGACAGTGGCAGCAACTGTCATCACAACCTTCCCAACTACCACCACAACACCGTACAGGACATATACAGCCAGCATCCCACGGTTCACCTTCATTGCACCCCATAACCCAAAGGGGAAGGCCGTCCACAGGAGGATGAGCCCCGCCACAGCGGCGTTGTGCTCCGCCTTGTTGTTCTTCGTTGTGAAAAGAACGATGAGCGCAGTCACCGTGCTGAAGATGTAGGTGATGATGAAGTTCTCGATGAAGAAGTAGCGCAGCTGCTTCGCGTCGAGCATGTCCTCCCCAACAGAGGTCTTCAACAGGTTCCAGTAGGAGGTCGACATCTTGTCGTTTTTTTTTCCTTTTTCTTTTCTTTTTTTGTGTAAACCTTTTTCAAGTAGGGGGTAAACTGGTTTTCAAAATATTTTTGTTCACCATCCCATGGTAACCACTGCCCGTTCTTGCAAGCACCCATGCTCTCCGAGATCAAGCCCAGCCAAGGTCTTCAGGAAAGGTCCCGGGCAATGTCCACCAGGCATGTGGTGGGATGTGCAAGGTTCGGAAACATTGGGGGTGTTCTCAGCCGCAGGGGTGTTAACATTATAAAAAAGGTTTTTTTTAAAAAAAAGGGGGGGGCGGGAGAAGGGGAAGAAAGAGCTAGTGTTAGATGTGGGAGTTGGGGAAAGAGAAGGTGTTCACGGACCTCCCCATCGTATGTTTTTTTTTTTTTAATGCATTTAAGGGGGGCTAAGATGTTAAGAATCCTATCCTTTTATATGGTGAAAGAGACAAAAAAAAGGGGGGGGGGGAGAAAAAGAAATTCATTCTGATTTTGGGAAACGAAGCTAGATGGAGCTTCGCCCAAAAAACAAAAAGAAGGACCGTTCATTGAAAAAAAAAAAAAAAAAAATGAAAAAAAGACTTTCTCACCAATCGAAAGAAGGGAGGAGGCACAGGATAAGTAACGAGCAAACAGTGTACTCTTACTTTGCTTAACCACACACTGCACCGGGTGATCGCTATTCTCCAAGGTGTATGCCATGACGAAGCTGGAGGGAGAGAGAAAAAAAAGGGGGAAAAAAAAAAGGGCTCTCCACCACCCTCTTTTTTCTTTTTTAATCGTTCTCCCTCTATGACAAGGAGATGTATCAAAAGGTGTTTGTTCAGCAAATGGTTAAGAAGAAGGAAACCCCCTCCCCCTACATTTAGGTTTAAAAGCTTTTTTAACAGTTCATTTGAAGGAGAGAGACGGGAAGCAAATAAAAAAGGGAAGGGGAGGAGGGGCTTTTATCTCCAAGACGAGCAGTAATAGAATACAGCTACCTTTCTTTCTTTTTCTTTTTGTTAAATACGTACGTAGTTCTTTTTTTTTTTTATGGAGAAAAAAAAGGTTTTTTTTTGGGGGGGGGGAGGAAAAGAAAATTGAAAAAGATCTGGAAGAAGGAAAGAATAAAAACGAAGAGAATTTCCGTCACGCCGTCGTGAGTCGGGAGAAGGGAATGGGAAACTAGAATACCCTTGCAAACGAGCCATTAAAGAATAAATCTATGAAATCAGGACAAGAGTCTTCCCCTCCTCTCTTCTATCCCCTCTACTTCCTTCGTGTTTCTTACAACTTTCCGGCGAACGGCTTTTTTTTATTATGCTGTGATGTAAATTGAGGTCGGCAATAATAACGACCAACATTCACAAACAAAAAAGGAGAAGAGAGAATGACAAAGGATGATTCACCAAAATGATTGGCATATTTCTGTTCTTGGAGAGGGGATAAGGCAGGCTCAACAAAATAATGTCGATGGAGCCAAAAACAAAAAAAACAAAACAAAAAAAAGAGTCGGTTGATTGTTGCTTGTGCACAGCCGGGGTTAACCTGTAGAAGGATAAGCCCAGCAATGCTACCACTACTCTTTTTGCAACAACTATCAAATATATTGTTCAAGAACTTCTTGTTCAAGCAAAACAAGAAAAAGAAAAGAAAAGGAAGATGTGTGATGATAGGTGGAGAGGACTCTCGAGTGCAACAGACTCCACAGCTCACCTACAGGTACAGGCGCTCGCTCTGAGTGGGTGGCTCATTCGAGGCCATACACTCAGTAAACTCATCGAGGGTGACCATGTTCGCCCTATGCCGCACGATCATGATCCCCGCCACACCAGCACACAGCGCCAGCACGGAACCAGCAATGGCCACAATGTACCACGGGAACGACCCCCCATCCTCCTCAGGCTGCATGACAGGTGCCTCCTCACCACCAAGCTCGGGAGCACTTCTCGTGCCGCTGCTTTCATTGCTGGGAGACACGGTTTCAGGCACACCACCGTCCCCTGGAGAGAACGTCCTCGGGGCTTCTGTTGTTTCCTTGCTCGGTGCCACGGTGTCTGTGGTCGTCCCGTTGCCCCCCGGTGACGCCGTCCTCGGGGGCTCAGTGGAGGTGCTTCCTGGAGAAAGCGTTTCCGGAGCCGCAGTGCTTGGTGCTTCGGTGGAAGGGGCTGCGGTGTCCCCTGGGGTCAGGGTTGCAGGGGCAGCAGTCGTTGCAGGGGATCCTGTCTTCGGTGCGGGGGTGTCTGGTGCCGCTGTCTTCCCAGGGGTGAGTGTTGCAGGAACCGAAGTGGCTGGTGCTGCAGTGTCAGGGACTGGTGTCCTTGGAGCAGGTGTTTCAGGTGCCGCTGTCTTCCCAGGGGTCAGTGTTGTTGGCGTCTGCGTTGCGGGAGCCGAAGTGGCTGGTGCTGCAGTGTCAGGGACTGGTGTCCTTGGAGCAGGAGTCACTGGTGCCGCTGTCTTCCCAGGGGTCAGTGTTGCTGGCGTCTGTGTTACAGGAGCCGTAGTGGCTGGTGCTGCAGTGTCAGGCGCTGGTGTTCTGGGTGAAGCCGTGACAGGGCTAGTTGTGTCGGGAACAAGGGTTTCAGGAGCAGGGGTATCAGGTGCCGCTGTCTTTCCAGGGGTCAGTGTTGTTGGCGTTCGTGTTGCGGGAGCACTTGTTTCAGGAGCAGAGGTATCAGGGGTCGGTGTCTTTGGAGCAAGTGTGTCAGGGGCTGCAGTTCTGGGAGCGAGGGTATCAGGGGCTGATGTCTTTGGAGCCGAAGTGACTGGCGCTGGTGTACTGGGTGAAGCCGTGACAGGGCTAGTTGTGTCGGGAACAGGGGTTTCAGGAGAAGAAGTTTCAGGGACTGACGTCTTTGGTGCAGGAGTGTCAGGAGCAGAGGTATCAGGGGAAGAAGTGTCAGGAGCAGAAGTGTCAGGGGCAGACGTCTTTGGTGCAGGAGTGATAGGAGCAGAGGTATCTGGAGAAGAAGTTTCAGGGGCCGACGTCCTTGGAGCAGGAGTGTCAGGAGAAGAGGTATCAGGGGCTGATGTCTTTGGAGCAGGAGTGTCAGGGGCTGTGGTTCTGGGAGCGAGGGTATCAGGGGCTGATGTCTTTGGTGTAGGAGTGTCAGGAGAAGAGGTATCAGGAGAAGAGGTATCTGGAGAAGAGGTATCAGGGGCAGAAGTATCAGGAGCAAGAGTGTCCGGGGCGGGGGTGTCTGGAGCAGGAGTGTCCGGGGCATCGGTTTTCTCCACAGCGCAGGTTGTGAAGGAGTTGTCGATGAGGATCCACTGCCTGTAGGACTCCGGACGGTAGCAGACCTTGTACTCTGTCTCACCTTGTAGCTTCGGGAGGGTGCTGGGGCTCCACTCCGTTGCGGTCCCCACCCTCACCATGGACCCCACGGAGGCGGAGCAGCCGTCCAGCGCCACGCACTCCGTCTCAGCATTCTTGCAGTCCGTTGTGGTGCCGGCGACGATCGCCACCTTGTCGGAGGCCGACAGCTTGTCCGTCCCGGGGTAGAAGTGGAAGACGGGGGCATCCTTCCCGGGCTTCGGGCAGGCCGGAGTGAGCGAGAGCTGCGGGTCGCGGTGGCCACAAAGCAGAGCCACAGAGTCTATGTAGCAAGCCCCCGTACCAGCCGGGGAGGTGGAGAACTGGAGCTCCGCAACCGACTCGAAGCCGTTCGGGATCTTGGGGGCGACAGAGGTCTCCACCACCCCGTCCAAGGTCACCGTGATGTCCTTCGTCTCCCAGTTCAGTGCGAGCTCGACCTTGTGCCAGGTCCCCAGGTTCACCTTCCCGAAGTAGCTTGTTGGGTCTGTGTTCAGCTTCACTCCGAACGAGTCGCCGATCCCGATGTACACACGGATGCGCTCCCCAGTCGCCGCCTTCAGCGAAACCGACAGCTGCACGTTCTCCTTTTCTATCTGCGCAAAGAAGGAGAGGGTGGAGGCCCGGATCCCTCCCGTTGATGAAGAGTAGAGGAAACCGTAGTCCTTGAAGGTGAAGGACCCCGCCCCTTCCTTCTTCACAGCCGTCGTGACCTCTGCGATGGAGGAGGCCACCGTCGCCGGGTCGTCGAACGGGAGGTTCACGCTGTGGTGGCACTCCCCGGGAATCTGGAACTCGAGGTCCTTGTGCGACCACACGGGTTTCGTTCCGCTCTTGAACATCGCCCCAGTGAGGTACAGGTCCACAAGCTCAGTCGCCGAGGTGCGGAAGGTGGGCGCCGCCTTCAGAGGGCCCAGCGTCACCACCTGCCCCGCGATGGTGACGAGCGAGGTGTCGAGCATCGTCCCCCGAAGCCCGTCCCACCCCGTCGCCGACAGGTGGTCCGGTACCATCGCCTCGATCACCGCCTGCTTCGTCGCCTCCGAGTCCACCCACTCGTCGTGGTCCCCCACGAGTGTCAGCGTCATCGTCGTCCCCCCCGCCCGAAGCTGGTCCTGCGTCAGCCCCTCCACAACGCTCCCCGTCATCAGGATGTAGTCCGTACACCACAGGTGGAACTCGTCGAACCACGCCCCTCCAGATAGGCTCACTTTGCTGATCCCGTCAGGGCAGCTGCTGCTGAACCCCGAAGTCGCCTCCTTCTTCCCGTCCACGTACAGGTCCACCTTTCCAGCCCCCGCCCAGTCGACGTGCAGGTCGAAGTGGTAGAACTCCTTCGGCTCCGCTTTCAGGGTCGCCGTCGCCGCGGCCGTGAACCCAAGGCGCCACGCCCCGTTCGCGTACCGCACCGAGAAGCACGTCCCCGCCGAGCTGCTGAAGAACGCGGCCGGGGTCTCCGGGTCCGCGAAGCGCGCCGCGTAGAAGGTGATCCTCCGAGGCTTGCTGTGCGTCCCCAGCCCCAGCTTCCCCGCCCCAAAGACGGTGTCGTCGTTCTCGTCCCCCAGCTTCCACGACCCGGTCCCTTCCGCAAACTTCGCCACGTCCAAGAGCGACGACCCCGGATCGCCGGTCGACTCCCACGACCCGAGGTCGCCGTCGAAGGCGTTCACCTGGTTCGCAGGGCAGTCCGCGAACCCGGCGCACTCCAGCCCCCCATAGCCCCCGTCGCACTTGCACGGCGACTTCGCGTCGTTCGTGCACGTCCCGCGCTCCCCGCACACCTTCGCGTCGTTCGCCGGTACCCCGAAGCACACCGCCTCAGCGTTCACCACCGTCACCCCCACCGCACACGTCGTCTCCACCCCGTCGCTCCCCTTGAAGGTCGTCGCCAGCACGAAGTCCTTCCCCACATCCGAGGTGTCCGGGGTGAAGGCCACCTGCGCGAAGCCCACCCGCCAGATATTCCCGCCATCGGCCACAGTCTTCGTGGTGCGTGCCCCGGGTGCCGTCGTCTCCCCGTACGACACCGTCATCGTCTTCCCCTCCGCGTACAGCCCGTTGAACTCCACCAGCCACTCCTTGCTGTGCGGGATGAGGTGCTTCTTCGCCGCCCCTCCCCCTCCTCGCGACGTCCGGCAGGTCGGTGCTGTGAACTCCTTCACGCACCCGTTGTACATGAAGTCGATCGTGTCAACGTCCCCCGCCGACAGCCCCACCCGCTGCCCGATGGGTGCGGGTGCCACGATCGACGGTGACGACCCCGCCGCGAAGTAGAACGCCCCGTAGTGCATGATGCTCCCGTAGTCGTAGGCCCCGATGCTGCGCCCAGCCGCCCCCGTCTTCGAGAACTGCCCCAACCCAGAGGGCTTGATCTCTGCCGTGTCCACGAACACGTAGCTGTCCCTGTCGTTCCGCGTCTGCTCGTGCATGAGCCCCAGGCTGTGCCCCAGCTCGTGGATCGTCGACCCCCCCGAGCAAGACGACGCCAGGTTGACCTGGTTCACATCGTCCACGTCCTGTGTCATCCCGAGGGGCGAGTTGCAGGCGTTCTTGTCGGAGATGAAGTACACGTACGGCTTGGCACACCCCGCCTTCGTCGCGCACCGCGTGAACCGGATGCACGTCTTCGCCTCCCAGTGCGCCACAGCGTTCAGGATCCTCCAGTCGTCCGCCGGCAACAGGAAGCTCCCCGCGGGGTTCCTCGGATTCGTCTCCGCCGTCTCGATGTAGTACCGCACCTTCCCCTCGGGCCACAGGTTCGAGGTGGTCGCGAAGCTCGACCCCAACAGCCGCCCCTCCCGTTCTCCCGCCTGCAACGGGACCTGGATGTCCCCCTCCAACAGCGTGTAGTCGTGGTGGCTCTCCTTCGCAGCCCGTCCTTCAACGAGCAGGTCCCCTCCACCAGTAACCCCCAACAACAGCAGCAACAGGTGCCGGCAGATCCCTTTCATGGTTCTTTTTTTTTTTCTTTTTTCTTTTCTTTTTTTCTTTTTTCTTTTTTGCGGGGTGTACGGCTTTTGCTTTTTTATTATGTCGGAAAACCTGTTTTGTATTTGTGAGTTGCGTTGAGTGCTGATGAGGATGAGGATGAGGGGGAAACCTAAATGGGGAAAAGAAATGGGAACAATAAAAGCAAGTTACGAGGGGGGGGGGAGAGAGAGAGAGAGAGAGAGAGAGAGAGAGAGAGAGAGAGAGAGAGAGAGAGAGAGAGAGAGAGAGAGAGAGAGAGAGAGAGAGAGAGAGAGAGTGCTGCTTCAACGATATATTGCAGGTGCAAAAAGGTTGGAAATGGTGGGCTGAGTACAATGTTTTGTCTAATATTAAACTCTTTCTCTCATCTGATAGGTGGGACATTGTTGAAAATATAATCCTCATGGTTTGTTTGTTTTGTTATTGATGCAAAAAAAAGTACCTGTCAGATAATGTACCAATGTTGCCTGGTCTTCTGTCTTCTGCCTTTGACAACAAGAAGTGTTGACAACAAGAGCCAGTGTGCAGAATGACACGAATAATAATATCGCCTATTTCCTCTGAAGGCCCCTTTTTATTCATGTTTTTTTTACGCTCTATATTCGCTAAGTGACCCACCAGAACCCGCATTTTGAGCTAAAAAAATTTCTAATTGCCTTTTCTAGGGCTGGAATGGATTTATTTGCGTCCGGGGCCGAATGTTCGACATATGGAATTTTTTTTGTAATAATTTTTTTTTTGGTGATTTGCCTTACTTTGTACTATACAAAATGAAGCAGCTCCGGTGGAAAAAAACACAGCACAAGTGGGGTTCGAACCCTGATGAAAAAAACCACTGCGTCGGGATTCGAACGCGACTCCTGGAACAAGGGGGCTTGACAGGTGAGCACAGTAACCACTCTACCACACAGGAATTCAAAAACTCTGACCCCCCATCTTTACTCAGGCATCCTGCATAGTGAGTGGAGTAGGTCCCTTCTTTCCACACCAGATATCCTCTGCGATACACACTCACGATGCGCCTCAGCCCATCAACACTGTGATGAATAAACACAGAATAAGTCCCCTGTGGTGAGCCTAAAAAAATCCGCTGGAGTGGGACTGGTCAGGAAGATGCTTCGAACCCTGTTAACCATGTTTTCAAAGGGAAAAGTGCCCAGTTGCAAAAGTTTGGCAAAAATGGCCAAAACCCAAAATGGCGACTTCCAAGGTCATTTTGGTTGGCCCCCAATATTTCTTTTTTGGAAAAATCTTTTTGGAACTTCCTTGGAACTCACCGTTCTTTCATGTTCGACATATGGATTTTTTGGAAAAAAAAATTCAATGAACCTTTGGGCATTTTTGACATTTTTTCCCCTATAGCCCCCTATAACCCCTTTGGGACATAGGGCGGGTCACTTAGCGAATATGGAGCGATAAATCATTTTGAAAAAAGAGGGGGGGGGGGTGGGGGGTGAGGGGGGTCAAAGGCGGTGTGAGGGAGATGACGCAGAATAAAGGTGTCTTTGAAAGGAACCTGCAGTGTGTGACAGGATCGCCTATTTCTTAGCCCTCTCCAGATAGCACTGAGCTACGTGAATTCTCACAAGCCCCACGGGTCATGGAGAAGAAAGACAGAGAGGAAGAAGAGAGGTAGAAGAAGGGGAAATAGTTTTTAGCTGCATTAAACCGCCTGGCATACGAGCAAACTTCAAAGCAAAAAAAAAGATGTCTTCGAAAGAAAAAAGAGGATAGAAAAGGGACTCCGGGAGGAGAAAAATAAAAATTATTTGTGAATTATTAAAATTATCTGGAAATAAATAATTTTAATTTTCGACAATAAGGAAAATAAAAAAAGAAGAAAGAGAGAAGGAAAAAAAAAAAAAAAAAAGAAACAAGAAGAAAAAAGAGGAACTGGCCGTTGTTTGTACGTGCAGGGTAAGACCTGGAGAACTGGGAAAGGTTTGTCAACCCGAAACACGTTGCCAACGTTCCCCTTTTGTTTAGACAAGTCAAAGACTCGTTCTTGCAAAAAGAAAAGAGGAGGACTACTCCAAAAAGATATAGAAACCTTTTGAAGAGTTCCTCCTGTTAAACCAAACAACTCAGATTCTACCACAGCCACCCTCTGCATTGCGGGGCGCATTGGGGTGTTTGAGGCCATGAGGATAAGTAGGCTGAGTGACGTTCTTAGTTTGCTCCTGCATTTCCTCATCATCCTTGTGAAGGGGCACAGGGTCGGCCACCTCCAGACGGGTGTAGTACATGAACCCAAAGAAAACAGGAGCCAGCGAGAAGAAAACATCGAGACACACCAAGAAGATATTTGAGGTCGTGAAGCCCATCGAGGTGCGGGCGGAGGGTGCATGGTTGCAGTCGTTTGTGGACCACGCCTCGCACGTCACATTGGCAACATCATTGTACGCATTGATCATGTCCCTGCTACACGTGCTGTTCGCAAGGCAGGGAAGCTCTGCCTCCCCACATCCTTGGAAAGAGCTCTGCCCCACCTGACAGGAAGCAGCAACCATGACAGTGGCAGCAACTGTCATCACAACCTTCCCAACTACCACCACAACACCGTACAGGACATATACAGCCAGCATCCCACGGTTCACCTTCATTGCACCCCATAACCCAAAGGGGAAGGCCGTCCACAGGAGGATGAGCCCCGCCACAGCGGCGTTGTGCTCCGCCTTGTTGTTCTTCGTTGTGAAAAGAACGATGAGCGCAGTCACCGTGCTGAAGATGTAGGTGATGATGAAGTTCTCGATGAAGAAGTAGCGCAGCTGCTTCGCGTCGAGCATGTCCTCCCCAACAGAGGTCTTCAACAGGTTCCAGTAGGAGGTCGACATCTTGTCGTTTTTTGGTTTTTTTTTTTTTCTCTTTTTTTTTTGTGTAAACCTTTTTTAAGTAGGGGCGCCTCACTTTTGTCGTTAAAAACTTATCGTTGTTTGGGGGAGGAGGGAGGGGAAAGGGGAATATAAAACGTTGCAGCTAGAGACATAGAGAGAAATGGGGAGGGGGGGGGGGGGGGGGGGTTACAAATTTTTGTATGTACAAAAACTTACTTTGCCCCCCTCTCCTATTTTTCATTACTTAAGTACATAAATATAACTGTGCCCACCCACGTTTGTAAAAGATATTTAGTTTTCATGCTCGAGAAGAAGAAAAAAACCAACGCTTCATATTCGCTAAGTGACCCGGCCTCCCGGGTTCATAGGGGTTTCAAGGGGGGGGGGGAAACCTCGAAAAATGGCAAAAATGCTCAAAGGTTTTCGCTGATCTTTTCTGTTCAAAAAATCCATATGTCGGACATGAAAGAACGGTGAGTTCCAAGGAAGTTCCAATAAAGCTTTTCCAAAAAAAAAAAAAAAAAAAAAAAAAAAAAAAAAAAAAAAAAAAAAAAAGAAAGAAAAAGAAGAAGAAGAAGAAATCTTGGGGGCCAACCAAAATGACCTCAGTAGTCGCCATTTTGCACCTGGGCACTTTTCCCTTTTGAAGAACTGGTTCGAAGTCAGAAGGCGGCATCTTACCGTACTCACCCGTCAGGAGTCGCGGGTTCGAATCCCGACGCAGTAGTTTTTTCTCATCAGGTTCGAACTCCGCCTGTGTTGTGTTTTTTTACACCGGGGCTGCCTTTGCACAGTACAAAGTCAGGCTAATCACCAAAAGAAATCCATATGTCGGACGCAAATAAATCCGTTCCATCCCTAGAGAAAGCAATTGGAAATTCTTTTACCCCCCTCATAATGCGGGCTGTTATGGGTCACTTAGCGGATATGAAGCACAAATGTAAAAAAAAAAAAAAAAAAGAAAAGAAAAGAAAACTCGATGATTTAAAGGAAGCCGGTGGGGGCACCCTGCACAAGCACCATTTACTTGATTACAGGGCGCACCTCGGCCTAGCTGTAGCTTCTTCTGCGTTCCGCGTCGTGTCCTTAATGCGTGCGGTGTGCAACTCAACCCCAGCCGGGGCGCCCCGGGTAACCAAGATTCTGAGCCCGTGTAGTTTGCTGCCTGTTCGCCACCCAGAGCATCTGCTTCTTTCACTTGGGCGCTACCGGTGATGACCGACGGGGTGGTCAACAGCGAACAACACATCTGATGTACTTCTTTTTATTTCCATGTTATCCCCACCACCTGAGAAAAGAAAAGAAAAACCCCAAAGTGAAAGAAAAAAAAGAAGAAAAAAAAAACGCTTTCAGAAAAAAAAAAAAGAGTGTCAAAGTACTAGTTGGGATAGATAGATACACTAGCAACAGCGGGAGGGTGCGGTTAAAAAAAAAAAAAAGAAAGAAAGAAAGAAAGAAAGATCAAAGTTTTTTTTTTTTAATCTCACGAACGTGTGCAAAAAGAAAGGAAACACTTCTCAGCTTACGGTGGTTAGATGGCCGGCAAGCAGCAATGGCTAGGGATGGCACAGACGGCCGCCTCACTGTGCCATGAGCTTCGGGGAGCAGGTGGCGAGCCTGTGGAGGTGGTTGTCCTTTATGAGTGAGGATGGGTGGGCATCGTGAACAACAGAGGCGGCGATCAGGGTGGACCGCTCCACCTTCTCCACGGGGTTCACACTGCGCTGGACCACTGTGTCCATGAGCGTCAGGTCGAAGCAGTGTGTTGCCGCCACCACCACGTGAAGTGACGCGTCTTCCACAGGCAGCGCCCCCGACCTTGTCAGTGCGTCCAGCAGGTCGAATGCCTTGTTACGCTCCTTCTTCTGCCCCTCCCCGTCAAGCGCTTCCTCTTCCGCAGGGCTTAGCAGTGTCTTCTGCACCTTCCGCCACCAGTGAGGTCCTGTCTTGATGATCGTGGGCCGCAGGCAGTTGTCCTCGTCGAACTCCTTGTACCTCCCTTCCAGCTTCTCGGGCAGCTTGCTAATGTCGTACCCGCTGTTCTCCTCTTCGATATTCTGTTTGTTCTGTTTTATCTCTTCCTTCCCTTCTACTTCTTCTCCGCCTTCTGCATCGTGCAAATCATCCCCGCCGTCCTGTACGGGTGCAACGCGCCCATCCTCACATAGTTCATTGAGCCTGGCAAGCAGGTCGTCCTCCGTTGCTCCTCCGAAGTCATTCTTCTCCATTATGAGGTTGTCCTCGGCGTAACTTAAGGAGTCCATGCAGTCATCCATAAAATCGCCATCCATGCATTTTTTGTTGTTTCTTGAGTTTGCACCGAACGACTCCATCACGCGTCCCAAGAAGGATCCTCTACTTCGTTTCTCCTTCATTTCACTTAGCTGGTACCGTTTCCTCTGCAATTCATCGCGCCTCTCCAGCCTCCTCTCAGCGACTCTCTTCTTCTCTTCCATCTTCAGCCTCTTCATCTCAGCGACTCTCTTCTCCTCTTCGAGGATCTCGTCCTTCGCTTCCTGTATGACTGCCTGCATTGCTTCCACACGGCCCCGCACCGCCTCCACCTTGTTGGTCGTAGGGACTCCGTCCTTGTCGAGGGGGTCTGCTTGGAAGGACAGCAGGTCGCTAGAGATGTGGTAGTCGATGAAGAGCTCTAGGAGGTCTTCCGTGAGGCGTATCTCCTTCGTCAACGCCCCCTGGGGGAGGTTCAGGACACGCTCCAGCTGCGGCTTTATCTGCATCACGCACACTCCGAAAAGCGTCGCCTCCATCTGCATCGACCTGTACGCTTTCGCAAAGCGCTGCTGCTCGGGTGACAGGGACTCGATCGCGTCCTCGAACTCCTTCGGTGTCGGGATCTGCTCCAGCTCCAGAGGAACCCGCAGCTCGTCCTTGTTCCGCACCAGAACCGCGTGCTCCGGGAGGAACAGGTCCCTGCCCCCGATCCGACCGATCGCGAGTACGAACCCGCTGAACTGCCGCGCCCGTGCCACCAGCTCCAAAGGACCACCTGCCTCCGTCGAGAAGCGGTGCCGTACGTAGGCATGCACGAACCGTTCCCCGCCGAACGACACCTCTGCCGCCGCGTTCAGTGCGAACCGCATTCTGTCACCGCCTTCCTTTTCAGAAGATGGGGGAAGGCGCCGCACGGTGGTCATCACGGGGAGCGCCATTCCGTCCTCTCCAGAACCCTCCACCGCCACCACCCCCTCAGGGTCGTGCCCGTCCCGCCTCACCGCGTAGCAAAACTCCCTTGGTGCCACCTCTTCCCGGAAAAGCTTCCGGTTGTGGAACCGCATGTACCGCCCGAAGTCTTCTGAAGTCACCACCCGCCCGAGCGCCGCCACCAACTGCCGCATCAACATCCCCTCTACGAAGTCCAGTCCGGTCCTTGTCCACTCAGCTACTTCCATAAGGTGTTGCAGCACTGTCACGAGAGTGCCTTCTATCCCGGTGAGAAAGCCTTTCCCGCTCTCGAGGGATTTCTGTACTCTATCAACGCTCTCCTGCAGGCTCCTCACCTCTTCTTCGAGGAACGCTTCCAGGTCGCACCGCCCGAGAACTTTCCCAGTGAGGTCGTCCGCTACTGCGGTTTTCTGGTGGGCCACTAAAGCGGGTTTCTTCTCGTTCTTTTCCTTCCTCTCTTCCAAGAGGGCATCCCCTGCCATCTGAAGAACGGGGAGAACTGGGACGAAGATGTCCTCTGGGTTCTGGAGGAAGGTGAGGTCCAGTCCGTGGTCCTGCTCCACGGGGAAGACGGTGTCTTTGAAGTAGCTCCTCACGGAAGTGCACCACTGCGACAACTTGTTGAAAAAGGCTAGGGCCCCCTCCACCTCGGCGTTCCTCCTTGGGGTGTGACAGTCCTCTGCATTCCTGTTGATGTCAAACTCCACTTCCAGGTCCCCGTTCACTTGCGTCAGAAGCCAGCTCACGTCCATGTCGAGCCCCTCCTGCACGCTCTGCGAGGGACGCGGTGACCCCTCTGATAGCGTCTTCACCTTCGTTGCCCCCTTTCTCTCCCGCAGCACCACCTTCTTCGTCCTGTCTGTCCCGTCAAAGGCCCGCAGTTCCCACCTCCCCTCCACGTCCCAGAAGTACTCCTCCACTGTCGTCACGGTCTTTGTCGTTATCTTCAACAGCCCACCTACGTCTGTCTCCGTCCCCCTGCTCCCTTCTACCTCCCTCTTTGTCTTCTTGTCGAACGTACACTTCTCTTCCCTCCACAGCGAAAGAGTCACGTGTTTCTCCTTGCTCCGTTCCTTCAACTCCCTCAGGCCCTCCCTCCCGAGACCCAGCTGCTGCAGGGAGTTCAACGCCCCACCGCACGCCCCGCGCACCATGAACTCCGCAAGGGCGTACTTGTCGCCATAAGAGTGCCCCACATCACTCCCGAGGCCCACTGTTCGGTTCTGTGCCAGCACCCGCTCCACGCTCCGCAGGCCCCTCTGCACCTTCGCCCGCACTTGCTCCTCTTCAAGGTACGAAGTCATTGTATGTGCTAGTGTGCTGATAAAGTGTTTTCAATGTCATTATCATAAAGAAAAAAAGAAAGGAATATGATAACACAATAAACATGTTGCAATAATATGGGCCGATCAGGCTCATGCGTGAGTGATGAACATGTCCTCGTCGAAGGGCGCCCACACCTCATCGTAGCCGGCTCGGTTGAGCGCCTCCAGTTTGATCTTATAGGGGTACCCCTGGTCCCACAACGCGATAACTGTGCCAGGCGACATGGTGCCTTCGTCGGCAGCGCAAAGCACCTCGTCGCCCTCCTTGAAACGCAGGGTCTCGGGTGCAATGCACCTATTGAAGCCGTCGCGCAGCAGGTCCTCGTCGAGGTTCTTCCCGATGAAGACGAGCTTCGTTTGGCGGGTGTCCTCAGGGGTCCAGGGTTCGAGGGGGAAGGGGCCAGAGCGGAGGTTGGGGACACCTTGGAGCACAAGCTTCGAGGGTTCGCCCTTTGCGGAGATGACACCCTTGTAGCGGTAAAGCTGGTCGCCGAAGCGGGAGAGGACAGTATCGAGAAACATCGCGAACCCAGCAGGGTTGACATCGCCAACATTATTGAAGCAGATGGTTGTCACGCTGTTCTTGACAGCGTGGGGTGCGTGGTGGTGGTGGTCGTGGTGATGGTGGTCATGGTCGTGGTGATGGTGGTCGTGGTCGTGGCCCGTATCTTTCAGCAACTCCTTGACCTTCTCGATGTCAAAGGCATTAACGTCAAGGACTGTGGCTGGCTCGACGACGGAAGACGAGGTCTCGATGACCTGCGCAGTACTGTTGATGGCCTGCACCATGCTGCGGACTTCGTGGATGTCTTCAGGATTGGAAAGGGCGTCCACCTTGTTGAGGATAATGCGGTCCGCGAAGCCGATCTGGTTGACGACCTCCGACCCTTCGACCTTGTCCTCTAGGTGCGCACGCACGTTTAGCGAGTCGACGACAGTAACGACACCATCCAACACAAACTTGTCTTGCATCATGAATGTCTGCACAATCGGTGAAGGGTCGGCCAACCCGGTGGTCTCCACAATTACGGCGTCAAGATCAGGACGCTCGGCAAGCCTCCCAAGGATTTCGATAAGATCTGTGCGCACGGTGCAGCACAGGCATCCATTGTTCAGCTCAAAGATGTTCTCATCCCCCTTCTCCTTGTGCACCAGCATGTCATCAATTCCAATCTCCCCAATCTCGTTCTCAATCACAGCGAACTTCCTCCCCTTGTTGTTCCTCAGCAGATGGTTCAGCAGCGTCGTCTTCCCCGAACCCAGAAACCCCGTGATCACTGTCACAGGGATCGGCTTCACTGCCTCGAAGTCGCCCTCCGTATTCGCAGCCTCACCGGTGCACCACCTCACGCTGCTGCTCACCCTCTCCACCCTGGGAACCACCATGGCGTTCGGGATAGCTGCTGCCCTCATGCCACCCCGTGCTCTGCACAAGACCTGCCTAGTTACCCTTCGGAGCATTTTTATTTTCTATTTCGATCTTAGTTACTTCAGCACGAGCAATGTTTGTGAAAGCTGAGGGCCGTCTATATTATTTCTAATGTTCCCTCCATAAAGTACTACTCAAGGAGGAAGAGAAAGGAGTCATCAGCAGCATGCGAGTTGGAACGTTTCTTGTTCGAAACCCTGAATATTTCGTGGGAGGGACACGGGTTACAATAAAGAGATGGTAACAACCTCTGACTTGTGCCTCTTTGGCCCTCGTGAAGCGACCCTGTTTACTCGCCGTTTCTCGGAGTATTCAACAGGCACATCAGCATCGATGACAATGCGTGCAGGGGCTGGGGGAGGTGAGAAGAACTGGGTAGAAGTCATGAATTCAGGAACAGGCACTGCGGGAGCTTCCTCGATGATGATGGTTTCTGGTAGGACAGAGCTGGACTCTTCCGAATCGCTGAAGAGGGGTGGGCCCTCGCTGTCGGTGTCGGGGACGAATAAGTTCTCCTTTTGCTCTTCCTCATCTGCAAGCTGCACGACTTCTTGCGCTTCCTTCACCCCCCCGCTTGTAGGCACTACTTTCGAGAAAAACGATGTAATCTTCCCTGTTGCCTCTTGCTTCCCGGTACTTTGTACCAAGCCTACCCATATTGTCACGCCTCGTACCTGGTCAGGGGTGTGATGGCTTACCTTTGAAGCAAGGTACTGCGGGACAAGCACAGTAGTGGAGAGACCTTCAATGTCGTTGCCTTCTACCGATGCAGTCCATGGGGACACCTTGCCGTGCCCGTGGCGTTTCAGAGGCTCGGGTGCGTTGGGAGTCCGAATGAGAAGCTTGAGACCTATCCTCCTGACCACCACAGAGGGGCAGGCTTCTTTGATGTCGCGCATTGCGGCAATCACCTGTTTGGCTACATCACGCACAGTATTGACAAGGTCTCCTGCGTGCTGCGGGCGAACTGCCCAGTTGAGGTTCCGAGATAGTGTGCTGGGGACGTCGCCGAAGAAGCTTGCAACGCCGTACTGCAGGCTGTTGGTCTCCTCTCCGCTGCACGCCATGCGGAGCCGTGTCTCGAGTGCCTTGCCTAAACCAGAGCGGCCGAGCAAGGCAGGGTTCCTTGCAATATCATCGCATGTGTGCAGTCCAAGGGAGGTGAGCCTCTCGGCTGTTTTCCGACCGATCCCATTGACAGACCGTACACCAGCTTTGAGGAAGTCCGCAAGGGAGGCGCTCGTCACACGGTTGCCGCCATTTTTTTTAGAGAGGGACGTAGCATAGCGGGCGATGAGCGTTGTGGGCCCCACGCCTATGGAGACAGGGCAGGCCGTGATGGAGGTGATGGTGCGTTGGAGGATGCTTGCTGCCCTGCACAGCGAGGCGTGACTTTGCAACGGGGGTTTGATGTAGACGTCGTCGCAGGAGAGCGGGTGGATGTCGGGAGAGAAGGCAAGGATCACACTGTACATGGAAGCGGTCAACTGTGTCATCAAGGTGAAGAGGTCTTCGGTAGTGCGGACGTAGCACAGGTCAGGGTCGGCTAGCCTCGCATCACGGACCAGCATGCCTTTTTTGATGCCCGATGCCCGTGCCTCGTAAGAGGCAGTGCAAACCTCGCTGCCGCTGTCCATTCCAGTCACGACCACAACTTTCTTCCCACGAAGTTTTGGGTCCCTCACGCGGGCCGCGTTCACAAAGAAGCAGTCAACATCTAGATGTAGAACACTTGGCACATTCTCTCCATCAGACCCTGACCTATGCTCTTCCATCGCAAGCTGCTCCTTCATTGTCTCGAGGACCTCATTGGAGGTCTCCTGCTGGTTTAAGAGGATCTTCTTCAGCCGTGTTTTCCATGTCCCCAAGTAGCTAAGACGGCTGCTTTTGGAGTACTGCTCCGCCCGCGTGGCCATCTTACTTATTTTCTGTTTCTTCCTTTTTTGTTGTTGTGTCTTTCTGCATCGCCTCGTACACCAGTACGGCACAGCCCGCGGTGCTTGCCTTCGACAATTTTGAAATTTTCTTCGATACTTTGAGCAGACGGTGGTCCCCTACTGCTGCCTGACTAGGGCACTTGGCCTCCCCTTGATGTCTCTTTAGCTTCCCTGGCTTTGAAAAACACTTCCCACAGGTTTCACACCTGTATGTCTCTAGCATCCTCGCAGCGAGACTTTGCACAGCCGCACGTTTCCTTTTACACCCGCCCTTTTTTTTCCCCCTCTTCACCGTTCGTTCCCGGGGGGCAGTAACATCAGGCTTCATTATAGTGCGTAAGGCCTACGAAAGAAACGAGAGCATTGTGTGGATGTCCATAAAAATGTAATGAAAAAAGAAAATGGTGCGGGGTGAATAGTTATCCCTGATGGGGTGGGGTGGGGGGCAATGAACTACTGGAAAGTAGCTTTCTCAGAGCAAAAGAAAGAAATGCTTCAAAAGTCTTTCTCCTTCAGCCGAGAAAGGGGGAAAAGGGGGGGGCGGTTGATTGCAACACCACTTAGCGTTAAGTGTGCAACGAAGCATGAACTGTCTACTTGATTGCAGGGGGCGCACCGTGGCCGTGTCGTGTCCTTAATGTGTACGGTGTGTAGCTCAACCCCAGCCGGGGTGTCACGGGTAACCAAGATTCTACGCTCGTGCAGTTTGCTGCCTGTTCGTCACCCTGAGCATCTGCAACACGTTCTTCCACTCGGGCGCTACCGGTGACGACCGACGTGGAAGTCAACAGCGAACAACACATTTGATGAACTTCATATTTCCGTGTTATCCCCACCACCTTTAAAAAAGAGAGCAGGTATAAGAGAGCAAAAATTAGTTCACAGTATTTTTTTTTTTTTTTTTTTTTTTTTTTTTTTTTTTTTTTTTATATAACTCGAGCCGGGTTTTCAAGGGGGGGGAGTGAAAATAAGATTTTACTTTATGTCACTCCCAGCTTTATTTTCACTCCCAGTTTACCTTGAAATTAGGCCCAGGAGTGAAATAATGTTCGAGCGTGAAGTAATGTAACATTATTTCACTCCTGGGCCTAATTTCACCTATTTCACCTAGGTTTAGGTCAAGTTACAGCAAGATCAACGCCATCACCCAACGAAACTTCGGTAAAAAAATGCAGAGCTTTCCCAGGGTTGCACTTCTTTTGAAGAAGGCCATGAGGTGAAAAAAAGCTTCGGTGTTTAGTCAAGAACAAATGAAAGATGGCAATGAAATTCAGCGACCCCTAACAACATATGCAGCTTGCATGTTTGCAAGCGGGATGAGGACAAAAGAGTCGCACAAACTGAAATTTAGAGACGTTCTATCTCCCACACCCTGTAACCCAAATCCCACTTTTCACTTGTTGTAACCCTGTAACCTCCCACCCTTTCAAAACCGGCTCTTGTTAAATAAAACAACGTATTAGTGAAAATAAGAGCATTATTCCACTTGTGGTGGCAGGTTTAACTCGTAGCTTTTTACTTCACGAGCGAAGCGAGTGAACTAAGATCCCTACTCGTTAAACCCCCTGCCACCACACGTGAAACAATGCTATCTTATTTTCACTTAATAAATACTGTAAAACGAATAATGTCGGACGGAAAAATTCTCGGACAGAAAAACTCCCGGACACATTTTTCCGTCCGGGAGTTTTTCTGAGAAGAAGTTTTTTTACTTAAGGGGGGGTAGCAGCTCCCACCACGTTTGCCTGGAAGGGCTTTATTCCTTGTGCAGAGCCAAAATGTCACCCTGCGTGGCAGTTTGAATTTTTCTTCCCCTTTCAATGCACCAACAAACAGCACCCACGGGATCTTTAACTTCTCATAAACCCGTACTTCTTTCGTCAAATTGACCAGTTCGACTACCCATGGCACGTTGAGCAGCTGGCTTGTGAGGGGCCCAACTTTGGTGCTGACACCCCGGCCAGCTCACCCCCGAGAGGTGGAGGAGATAAACTCCTTACACCGGGCCAGTACAAACCCCCGAAAGCAGCTTGGCGGCCTCTGCCTCGGTCAAGACGGCAGCAACAGGTTCACAGAGCCCCCGGTTTCTTCCAGACGGAAATACTGGACGTTGCTATTCCACCCTACCACACCCTGGCCGCCGCGACGCCGTGATAGCTGCGTATCGCCCAATACGGGATTTAGCATCCTTCGGGGGCTGAAAGGTTTTTGCTTGAGTCGATAGGTAAACGGGCTTGGTGAGCCTATCCCAGCACAACAAATATGCACCTATGCAGAAGGGCTGCTGTGCGCCAATCCAGCCCGAAAGACAGACCTGGTAGACTTTGGTGGGGCACTGTCCTTTTCCACTGGCTAGGCTGACAAAATTTTGCAGCAAGAAAGACAAAAGCCGCAAGCCACCTCCGGAAAGCCCGGAAACGAGAAGGACAACGAGAAGGCACGCTGTTTCACCATGGAATTCAGGTCCATAATCGACACCCATAAAGTAAGGCCGGAATTGGTCTGGAATACGGGGTTAAAAACCAAAACAAAAAGGGGTGCTAAGGTCGTAAAAGTCCGTGGCTTGGGGGACAAAACGGGCTATAACCGAACAGCTGGCTGTTTCCTTGGCTGGATGGTTAAATACAAAGGCAAAGCGGAAACGCAACCGGCAGGGATTATCCGTGCCCCGGTCAAGCACCCGCCCACCGAATGGAGCCTAACGGCATCGCCCAATCATTGGGCTAATTATGATACTCGGTATCTGGGTTACGGAGCTGTTTCTTCCTTTTTGCTATAAATCATCGATTCCCATGGTTTTGCCGAACGGGCCGATTCTGCTGCTTGTCGGCGACCACAACTCTCACACGACCTATGCCTATGGGTTCGTAGAGTGGTTCGCAGGCGCAAACGTGCACATTGCTTTTGTCCCCCTGGGCTCACCTACATGGTTCAACCGATGGATATTGGGTTGAACGCAGCTGTAAATCATCTATTAAGAAAGGTAGTAGGCCACACGAAGGCTCGACAAGTTGATTGCCTCAGGGCAGCAAGGGAGGACAAAGATGCAGAAAGGGAACCCTGGGGGTTTCTTCGCGCGGTTGCAGCCCAGGCCAGCATGTAGGTGGTAGTGGACCAGGCCCCCTGACGGCCTTACCTAAAAAAAAATTCCCGGACGGAAAAATTCCCGGACGCCAAAAAAACTCGGACATTTTTCCGTCCGGGAGTTTTTCGTTTTACAGTAGCTATTTTTTTTTTTTTTTTTTTTTTTTTTTTTTTTTTTCCCGCCTTCGAAAAAAAATGAAGCTGGCGCTTTTTGTAGACTTTAAAAAAAGAATTATAAAAAGAGATAAATAAAAAGATCATAAAAGGAGGTTCCTGTTTTGGAACGTCCCCTTTAAAAAAGAAAAAAAGAATAGAAAAAAAAAGAACACTGCCGGCTGGAAAACCAGCAGACCACTATATCTCGGGAAATATGCTTTTGTCTTTAACCTTGGCATGCGCCGAACCGAGTAGCTGCTTGATCACACTACTTTGTTCGTAATCTGCTATCTCCTCGCACCTCTTGAAGTCGTAGTTGTGGAAAGCATCCTCAAACTCAGGCGACCACGAACCGCGATAGTTCTCGTCATCAGTAAGTTGATAGGCCACAGCTTCTGCGTCGTCACTATCTTCGAGGCTGATGTGGAGGATGGGACGGGTGGAGTAGCTGTCAGCCAGTGAAGCTCTATGCTGTTTGTCCCCTGACAACACACAAAAGACGATCCCCATCCCAAGGTCCTGTGCCTTGTACGACAGCTTGTGCGCTATGTCCACTGTCTCCCCTATCACAGAGGCGAAGCGCTGCCGGTGTGTCCCCACAAACCCACTCGAACACTGCCCTGTCCCAATCCCGATGTGCACAGCAACTGGCAACGCAGTCATTCGCATGGACTCGTGGCAGAGTGTCGCCCACCGCACAGCATTTTGAAGGTGTGCCGGGCACGGAATTGCGGTGTTCCAGCTCACAACCACAAGTCGGTTGAACACCGATACAACACTACCAGTCGTCCGTTCCAAGTGCGTGACGAAGGAGCCCAGCAATGATGGCAAAGACTGACTGCTCACGGCCATCCCAGTGACTACGGGTGCCATTGACAAGACCGCCACTGTCGAAGAGTTAATCTGCTTGAAGTGCAAACGGCCGCTCGCGGCAAACGACGAGCGCGATGATATACGTGAGCGCATCGAGCATACACTGGAGCGCCTAGACTTTGCTTTTCTGAAGTCTACCACCCTGTCGGGGAATCTCCGTGGAACGAAAAGCGTGATTACTTGCTTCCCAGAAACACCACGAAGCACCACATCACTCAGCGAGTACGAAAGTGGGTGGCCAAGGTCCTCCTCAGACACCTTAATGAAGACCTCAGCCGACACTGCAACACACCCCCCTGGACACACTGCCTCAATCCGAGCCGCCTTGTTCACACACCGACCAAAGTAGTCTGTCCGTCCAGACATAGTGTCATTGTCCAGAGCCACCTCACCCTCGTTCACCCCGATCCGCACACGAAGGCCTTTCCACGTCCCTTCCACATACTCGCTTTCTGAGTTTTTCCCCAGTGACTCCGTCCACTTGTCACTGTCGTAGAGGTCTTCCTGAATGTCCAACCCGCACCTGCACGCCGCAAGTGACTCCTCGAAGGCCACCATGAAGCTGTC
Organism: Diplonema japonicum; assembly: GCA_964019335.1. Classification (NCBI taxonomy): domain Eukaryota; phylum Euglenozoa; class Diplonemea; order Diplonemida; family Diplonemidae; genus Diplonema; species Diplonema japonicum. The sequence goes on from OZ025696.1 coordinate 472,905, forward strand.
CCCGATCGTCTTCACCTCATAACCACTGTGCCGGAGGATGCACCCGCGGATCACATGGTTGTGTATGCCAAGGTTCGTGCACATGTCTTCCGCATCCAGCTCCCACAACATCGTGCTGTGCTGCACGTCTGTGAACAGGATGGCCGCTGTCCCTGTCTTCCCAGGAGGGTTGATGTTCAACAGGGGGGACACAAGGCTCTGCTCCTGTGAACTCTTGTTGTCCACCAAAGACTGTGGGAGGTATCGCCTGAACTCTGTGAGGTTGTCGATGATCTTGATGAAGGAGAGTTGGATCTCGTTCGGGTTTTCGATCTCCCTGATGTACGACACCGCCTCGAGGTTCATGTTCGCAATGGACTCCGCACACTTGATCGCCACCATCTTGTCGGTGTGCATGAGGTTCAGTGTCTTCCTGCTCTGCGTGAGCTTCAGCACGACCCCCACGATCACAGTCATCATCACCGTCCCGAGCACCCCAGCGATGATATAGTAGGTCGTCAGGTCCTGTCCTGTCGAGACACACTCGGTGTTCCCCTCCCCGTAGTTCGTTGTCCCCGACCCGCAAGGGGTGCACCCAGCCGACCCGAGCCCAGTGCTGTAGGTCCCCTCCCCACACGGTGTGCAGTTCGCTGAACCCTTTTGCCCAGAGAAGGTACCGGGTAAGCACTGCAAACAGATCCTCGGCTCCACCACAGACTCCGAGGCTTCAGCATACCAACCAGAGTCGCACGGCTCGCACACGATGTCGAAGGAGGGGGGGCTGTGGACAAACACCTCCCGCGAAGAGGTACCTGCCTGGCACCCCCCGTGGCTCGGAAGGAAGCCGATGTCCACCACCCCATCTATGATGTACTTCATCTTCACCTGAAGGTGGAACTCGTCCAAGCAGCCAGAGGGGTTCTGCAAGACCCCGTTGTGTACCACAGGGCTGCAGAAGGGGTCGAAGGTCCCTGCCTCGAGCTTTGTCTTCTCTGCTTGGTACACATCTTCATCCTGTCTGCTCACGAGGAAGGACAGTGGGTAGTTGCGGGAGACGCCCTTGTCATAACCGTACCAGATTGAGCGGTTTGGGTGCCCCTTGAAGGTGTCGGAGAGGGTGCGGAGCATGTACTCGGTGTAGATGGGACCCCAGTTGAAGCTTGCAGAGGTCAGCACCGACTCCCCGATGGACAGCCGTTGGTCTCCGTTTGAACCCGTCGACAGCTTCCCTTGGGCCTTCGCCGTCACAGGGGACGTCTTCGTGTTTGTGTGGTAGGCGATCACATCGCAGCCGAGCTTCGCAAGCACCTCTGTTGCATACCCTTCCTTAGCAGGGTTGTGGAAAGTCCCGATCCACAGCACCACCACCTCCGTCGAAGCATTCCCCTTCTGTGCCCCAAGGTAGTATGCATTGATGTTCCTGTACACCTCAGGGATGGGGACAGACGCCACGTAGCCGATGCGGCCCGATGTAGACTGCCCCGCCGACACCACCCCAGACAGGTACCGTGCTTGATACAGCTTTCCAGAGGCCGTTGCGAAGTTGGGCTTCCCGCTGTAATAGCCTGTCAAGTGCACGAAGTCCACCTCAGGGTACTCGGACGCCGCCTCGAAGGTTTGGTCGTGGAACGTGAATGACGTTGCGAAGATCAGCTGAAACCCCCTCTTGACAAGATCTGCAATCGTGTCCTTGCACTTCCCTGCCTTCACACTCTCCACCACCTCTGTCCGCACGTACACGTCGTTTCCGACAACCCTCTGCACCGCCTCCACTGCCTCGATCCTCCCCAGGTTGTGGTTGTAGGTCCACCCATAGTCATCCAGGGGGCCACTTAGGATGAACGCAGCCCGCAGGTCACCCACAACCAGGGCAGCGATCACCAGGACCCCGATCATGTTGACATCAAGAATGGGTGGGATACTGTAGATGAGTGAGCAGGATTAAATTTCAAAAAAAGAATGAAAATAAAAAAGGAAGAAAACTTAAAATAAAGAAGAGAAGAAGAAGAAGAACACCAACGCAGAGCCAAACGTCATCCATTGTGTGGGTGTCTATTGAAAGGTTTGGCATAATAGGAAACAGATTCGTTGGCATTACATTTCTTCCTTTTCCGCCATCTCCAACTTCTTAGTACCAACATGTGTTTTCAGTTTTTGACTTGTAAAAGTAAAAATACAACACAAGCTAGGAATGTGGCTGAGCTTGAAAATCAAAGCTCCGGCCCCTTCGTTTGTCGTATTCTTTTTCTCCCGTTGAGGGCTAACAGTTCATTATCATGTGATAAGTGGAAAAATGAAATGTTATAGCAAGGTGCTTCAAAGTAATTAGTCGAAAGGGGGAGGGAGTGAGAAAAATATTTACCAATGTGAAAGCTACTAACCGGAGTAAAAGAGAGAGAGGGAGAGAGAACGCTTTTGCCAAGTAAAGGAAAGCGTATCCTAGAGGAAGGGGAGACACCGTTTGAGCCCTCTCATACCCTTGGGGGGACGTACCTAAGTCTTGTCCACCGCTAAGATGCGTAGGCTGTCTCCTGATGCTAAGGGGAGTGGGGGGAAAGCCATGGGAAGGACAATAGTGGACAAAGAATGGCAAACAGTTGCGATAACAGAGAAAACGGGAGAAGATTTTGAAAAATTAGGGCGGCTTCCCCTCCGATTTTCTTTGGAGCACGCTTTTTATGGAATGTAATTTTGCCTTCTCAGGTCACGTCTGGACACCACATGGGGTCAGAGTACAGAAACCCGTCTTCGAAACGCCACTTAAATAAAAGGTCAGGAAACAAAAGTCATCACACACATAATTTACATTACATAAGAAAGAAATTCGGGTACCAGTCTTTGGCTCTAAGTTGTTTCTGGATGCGTTATTTTCTAACACATCCAGAAACAAATAACACCAGTTTTAGTTTCGACAACAACATTGTTAAACAGAAAGGGGGGCCAAGAATTGCATCGTGAAACCCAGTACTTTAGTTTAGACAAGTCAAAAGATTCATTGCACAGAATGGTCTTTAACATAAAACCCCAGATTGTGAAGCGTCCGACCTGATAAATTCTAGGTGCTTTCTCATTTCTGCTATCGCGGCCATGATGACTGTGTCCTCTTCGAGTTCAGCCATCTTCTCACACCTCTTGAATTCGTAGTTATGGAAGGCATCTTCAAACTCAGGCGACCATGTTGTGTTGAGGTTTTTCTCATTTTCCACGATGTTATCAGTGAGTTGATAGGCCACGACAGCTTCTGCCACAGTTTTGTTAAGGTTGACGTGGAGGATGGGACGGGTGGAGTAGCTGTCAGCCAGTGAAGCTCTATGCTGTATGTCCCCTGACAACACACAAAAGACGATCCCCATCCCAAGGTCCTGTGCCTTGCACGACAGCTTGAACGCTATGTCCACTGTCTCCCCTATCACAGAGGCGAAGCGCTGCCGGTGTGTCCCCACAAACCCACTCGAACACTGCCCTGTCCCAATCCCGATGTGCACAGCAACTGGCAACGCAGTCATTCGCATGGACTCGTGGCAGAGTGTCGCCCACCGCACAGCATTTTGAAGGTGTGCCGGGCACGGAATTGCGGTGTTCCAGCTCACAACCACAAGTCGGTTGAACACCGATACAACACTACCAGTCGTCCGTTCCAAGTGCGTGACGAAGGAGCCCATCGCCGCACAAAGTGTTGTTCTAATATCGTCCTCTTCATCAATGTAATCTACCTGAATCGCGGCTATTGACGATGCCCTGCAGTAATTGAAGCATTGCCACCTGCCTGTCGTTGACCTAGATAAGGGCGACGACGCAGAGCTTGTCGATGTCAGCGAGCTGCGGCGATTATTTGTGGGCTTCGCTTCCTCCAGCCTCTCGGGGAATCTCTTTGGAAGGAGAAGGGTAATCACTTGACCTCCAGAAACACCACGAAACACCACTCCTCCCATCACATGTTTCAGAGGTAGCCCGAGCTCGAAATCCGACCCTGCCACTTTCATAAAGACCTCAGCCGACACTGCAACACACCCCCCTGGACACACTGCCTCAATCCGAGCCGCCTTGTTCACACACCGACCAAAGTAGTCTGTCCGTCCAGACATAGTGTCATTGTCCAGAGCCACCTCACCCTCGTTCACCCCGATCCGCACACGAAGGCCTTTCCACGTCCCTTCCACATACTCGCTTTCTGAGTTTTTCCCCAGTGACTCCGTCCACTTGTCACTGTCGTAGAGGTCTTCCTGAATGTCCAACCCGCACCTGCACGCCGCAAGTGACTCCTCGAAGGCCACCATGAAGCTGTCCCCGATCGTCTTCACCTCGTAACCACTGTGCCGGAGGATGCACCCGCGGATCACATGGTTGTGTATGCCAAGGTTCGTGCACATGTCTTCCGCATCCAGCTCCCACAACATCGTGCTGTGCTGCACGTCTGTGAACAGGATGGCCGCTGTCCCTGTCTTCCCAGGAGGGTTGATGTTCAACAGGGGGGACACAAGGCTCTGCTCCTGTGAACTCTTGTTGTCCACCAAAGACTGTGGGAGGTATCGCCTGAACTCTGTGAGGTTGTCGATGATCTTGATGAAGGAGAGTTGGATCTCGTTCGGGTTTTCGATCTCCCTGATGTACGACACCGCCTCGAGGTTCATGTTCGCAATGGACTCCGCACACTTGATCGCCACCATCTTGTCGGTGTGCATGAGGTTCAGTGTCTTCCTGCTCTGCGTGAGCTTCAGCACGACCCCCACGATCACAGTCATCATCACCGTCCCGAGCACCCCAGCGATGATATAGTAGGTCGTCAGGTCCTGTCCTGTCGAGACACACTCGGTGTTCCCCTCCCCGTAGTTCGTTGTCCCCGACCCGCAAGGGGTGCACCCAGCCGACCCGAGCCCAGTGCTGTAGGTCCCCTCCCCACACGGTGTGCAGTTCGCTGAACCCTTTTGCCCAGAGAAGGTACCGGGTAAGCACTGCAAACAGATCCTCGGCTCCACCACAGACTCCGAGGCTTCAGCATACCAACCAGAGTCGCACGGCTCGCACACGATGTCGAAGGAGGGGGGGCTGTGGACAAACACCTCCCGCGAAGAGGTACCTGCCTGGCACCCCCCGTGGCTCGGAAGGAAGCCGATGTCCACCACCCCATCTATGATGTACTTCATCTTCACCTGAAGGTGGAACTCGTCCAAGCAGCCAGAGGGGTTCTGCAAGACCCCGTTGTGTACCACAGGGCTGCAGAAGGGGTCGAAGGTCCCTGCCTCGAGCTTTGTCTTCTCTGCTTGGTACACATCTTCATCCTGTCTGCTCACGAGGAAGGACAGTGGGTAGTTGCGGGAGACGCCCTTGTCATAACCGTACCAGATTGAGCGGTTTGGGTGCCCCTTGAAGGTGTCGGAGAGGGTGCGGAGCATGTACTCGGTGTAGATGGGACCCCAGTTGAAGTTCGCAGAGGTGAGCACCGACTCCCCGATGGACAGCCGTTGGTCTCCGTTTGAGCCTGTCGACAGCTTCCCTTGAGCCTTCGCCGTCACAGGGGACGCCTTCGTGTCAGTGTGGTAGGCGATCACATCGCAGCCGAGCTTCGCAAGCACCTCTGTTGCATACCCTTCCTTCACAGCGTCCATGAAGGTCCCGATCCACAGCACCACCACCTCCGTCGAAGCATTCCCCTTCTGTGCCCCAAGGTAGTATGCATTGATGTTCCTGTACACCTCAGGGATGGGGACAGACGCCACGTAGCCGATGCGGCCCGATGTAGACTGCCCCGCCGACACCACCCCAGACAGGTACCGTGCTTGGTACAGCTTTCCAGAGGCCGTTGCGAAGTTGGGCTTCCCGCTGTAGTAGCCTGTCATGTGCACGAAGTCCACCTCAGGGTACTCGGATGCTGCCTCGAAGGTTTGGTCGTGGAACGTGAATGACGTCGCGAAGATCAGCTGAAACCCCCTCTTGACAAGATCTGCAATCGTGTCCTTGCACTTCCCTGCCTTCACACTCTCCACCACCTCTGTCTGGATGCGGGTGGTGTTCCCCACTGCTTGCTGCACCGCCTCCACTGCCTCGATCCTCCCCAGGTTGTGGTTGTAGGTCCACCCATAGTCATCCAGGGGGCCACTTAGGATGAACGCAGCCCGCAGGTCACCCACAACCAGGGCAGCGATCACCAGGACCCCGATCATGTTGACATGTGTAAGTCTTCTACCTGTAGACGTTGGCAGCAGACACAGAGGAAGGTGAAGGCTTAAAAGAGAAACGAGACTTTAGTGGCAAATAGAAGTGTTTCTTTCTTTCTCGTAGTCGTTCGATATTGGGGGGAAAGGAGGGATAAAGGCAACTCATCTCCTGAGTAAGCCAAGTTAAGTCTTACCAAGAGGCCGCAACCACGGAATCACGAGCTCTTCTTGTCAGGAAAGGTCAAGTTCTGTACTAATGTGGTATGCCTGTTGTTTTTCCGGATACAGCTACTAAGAGAACTCCGAGGAATTCTTACAGAGTGTTGCAGAAGGTTTATTGCTACTACTATACCACAGATGAGAATCGTATTGGTGTCTTTGTTGTGCCCATTTATTACGGGTTTTTTTTGGGGGGGGGGTAGCGCCAACAAATAGTGTCATGGCAGCAATTTTTAAAAACGTATGGTATTTTCATTCGGAAGGGAAACGGAGAAATTCTTTTTTTACACCCGTCCTTTGTGCCACTCCCCCCCCAGCTGCGCTCTTCACAGAACAGTACAGTGTCCCGTTTGGGGGAAGAAGAAAAAAAAAGGGGGGGAATGACTAAACTTAATAAATGGAACAGGTTCTATTTTGTGAGCTTTTCCAAGAACTCAACGATTCTCAAGAAGTAAAAGGGGTCATTGGTCTTTGGCTATTCTTCTTTGTGTTTTTTTCTTTTTTTTTTCTTTCAATTAAATTTTTTAGGGTGGGTTGAGAAGGAAAAAAAAAAGAAAGAGGGGGGTGTTAAGATGAACCGGTCAACCCCCCTCACCCAAGTCTGTTCGAAGGGAACACACGTTAATTTCTGTTCCTCCCCTGGCAAATAATCAGACGAAAATAAAGAAAAAAAAAAAATAGGAACTCTGGTCCAAGTGCAGTGAGTGACTAAGGAATTAAAACAAAAAAAAATTGATAAAGTTCGGTGTGCGGGTGGGTGCTCACTGTTCAGGGAGAAATTCACACTAACCGGTCACCGTTCTGCGGTTGCTGTCCGGTGCCTGCAGTGGCTGTTTGTCGTGATGAGATGGACGGCATCTGGGCGAGAAACAGCTGCTAGGTAGGGGGCGGTTTGGCTCGAAGAAAAAAAAGAAAAAAAAAAGAAAAAAAACAGAAAAAAAATACCGGTCCATAATGTAACCTTGTGGTTCTGTATATATGAGCTCGTCCGAAAAAAAATGTCAACACTTTTTTGGGCACCTCCGAAAATTTCTTGTTTTGATTATTTGAGCAAAAAAAGGGCAGCATGCAACCATAGGAAGATGACATACATGGTGTACATGGCGCCGTTCTTTCAATTGCGATGCTTGTTTTGCCATGAGGGTGGCAGGCTTCGCAACCGGCTGCCCCTGGGAAGCGAAAAACGGAGGTCAGAAAAACGACGAAAAAATGTTTAAAATGCAGTTTAAAAGCTTGAAATGCAGCACCTAGGGTGCATAAAAGTGGTGAACACACACCTTTGTGACCCCTGGGTACAACCCAGGGTCGGGTTACTGTTAAAAGTACTTAGAAAAATATATGGCGTTGCATAGCCCCCAAAAAACCGGTTTTTTTAGCCCTATTTTTTGCTTTTTTGGGGGGTTCCTAAGGGAATTGGCCTAAAAGGCCCATTTTCCTGAATACCCAATTCTTAACACCTGCCTGCTCAACATCGGTATCTTTGGGGCCATACATGCATTCTCTACCCATCTGCTGAGGTTTGTCATTTTTTTTCTTCTTCAATTAAAAATTGAGAAGTTTGCTTGAAAAGGGCCCTTAAGGGATTTAAGCCTAAAATGGGCATTGTAGCCTAAAATAATCTGGTATAAACACACTTTACCACGTTTCCGGGCCACCAAGCATCACACCTGAGGCCGGCAAATGCCGAAAATTACTGGCCATGCATACAGGCGTTCTTTTGCACAATACCTTGTTGATGAAGGAACCTGCTGTTTTGGCTGGAAGTCACACCTGATCAAGCCCCTGCACAAAACCAGCAGTTTCTGAAGAGCGATGATCAAGTGCCGACAAATTACACAAAACCTACAGAATTCTGTCAATTTGACATCACCTTCTCAGGCAATCAGGCTTAGTTTTGACATCAGTGTGAACATTTCGCAGAAGTGAACATAAACCTCATTTAACTATACAAAAATTAAATAAAATATCATATTAAATAAAAATCAGCCAGATTTTTACTCGGAATTTCTTTTTTCACTCGTTTTTTTTGAAATTCAACTACCCCCTAAACGCCCGCGCGGACGTTTTTGTCCTTATTTCAAAATTTGCTTTTTCGCTAAGTACTTTTTTGAACACGGCCCCTGGACTTCAAAATATGGCATTGTTGCGCGGTTTATTTTGTCTTGGAACTACATTTTGCGTTAAAAGTTTTGTTTTAATTGAAACCGGCAGGGTTGGCTTAAAATGAAATCAGATGGTCAAAATAGCAGCGAAAACGTGAGTCTCCCCCGACTGGTCAGAAAAAGAAGAAAAAGACGATGAGGCGGTCAAAGAGGGGCCGGAAACGATGCTTGGGTGGGAGAAATACTCCCAAAGGCCCGAAACATATCATTTCCGTAAAAAGGTGGGCTTAGGACACCTCTAGGTGAAGCGGCCAATGAGGAGGGTGTTTTTAATCTTTTTTTTTACACACGCGGTACTTGAGCTCATAGTTTCTTCCACGAACGGTCGTTTCGGTTCAAAAAAACAGCGGAATCTGAATCTTTCCATCCCAGAGTACAAAATTTGGCTTGGGTTGGTCCTGTTAATGGGTTTACGCTCGGCACCGAACATGAAGAGCTACTGGACAACAAATTCTAATTTAACCATCCCGGCTTTTGAGAAAATGAGCAAACCAATTCGTTGACATACAGTGCTACCTCACCTTTGACAACCTGGAAAGCATTTGGAAGGCCTGAAACTGCACCTCATGTGCAGGTTTCTTGACATCATTGTCAACCGGTGTAGGACTGTGCGGACCCCTGGCAAGTGGTTGTCTGTTGACGACAGTGTTATCCCGACAACAATAAAAGTCATGGCACCACGAAAAAGCAACTCGGTGGGCATCAAGGTAATCGCTACATGCGACTCATAAAACTGTTACCTGGCGAATTTCAACATTTTCAGCAAGAAGTCCACAACACAGGACCTAGTCATGCGTACTGTCGACTCCTAAGGGTTTGCTGTCGACCCCTGACCTGCAAGACCAGCTCCAGGGGACTGGAGTTCGGCATATGAAAACCCGGAAGTGGACCATGGCTTCCCGAGCTTCAAAGAAGAACTTGTTGGCAAGCTTCTCACCCATGCCCCAAAAACCGATAGCACACACCCCCCGACAACACCGTCACCGACCCCCAAGCGCAAACACGCTAGCAATGAGGATTCCCTCACTCAGAAATACCCAAAACGTCTCGATTTGACCCTAAATCACACCTCCGAGACCATGATGAACGGAACGAAGGTGAGGAGGGTGCTCTATGCTGTTCCTGGGTACGGGAAGAAGGTGCAAACGTGGTGCCCCTGTTGCAAAACCCCCTTATGCAAAACGTGTTTTTTACCCTTGCATGCTACCCCGGCTGGAAAAAAAACTCGCAAGTTGCTTTTTTCATCCCACAGCCCCAAAAAGTCTCCAGACTGACCTCAATCCTAGAGTTCAGGGCACCAAATAGGGCTGAATGCTGCCCTATTTAGCCCAGCCATAACTCCACGGACCCCCCACGACAAGACCCCCCAAAATCGGACATAAAAAGTACACCTTCAACCCCCCTCTTACACACATAGTTAAGTGTTCTCATCTGAATCTGGCACCTGGAATTGAAAATTTTAGTACCGTTTACCCTTTCCTTGCACCTTCCTATGGTTGCATGCTGCCCTTTTTTTGAGTATTTAAAGCAACAACGAAAATGGGGGGGTACCGTAGATAGGCTCCGGGCGTTTAGGGGCTACTCGTGAAAAAAAGAATTCCTCGTAAAAATCAGGTAATCTGATTTTTATTTAATAAATAGTCATTTTTTTTTTTGCTGTAAAAGGAAAAACCACCGGAAGGAAAAATGTCCAAAAGCCCTAGCTGACCGGATGATTTTCCTTTCTGGTATTTTTTTTTTTTTTTTTTTTTTTTTTTTTTTTCCCTTTTCTGTTGCCAAGAGATCAAAAATCAAAACCGAGTAGAACAGTGCTTTTCGGGTTTTACAAGAACCAAAATCTTCAGTGACCTTTCATTGACCACTTCTTACTTTTAAGGTTATTATGCTTTCATTTTCATTTCCCGGGAGATTAATCCCCAACTCCTGGCAGGAAGTACTAAGAACTCAAGAAACAAGTCAAGAAAAATGTCCGGAAGCGGATGATTTTCCTTCTGGTAATGTTTCTTTTTTTTTTTTTTTTTTTTTTTTTTTTTTTTTTTTGCAGGGAAGGACGATCAAATGCTTAAGAAAAAAAGAGTCGGCTGATCGAACTGACCGAATTATTTTCAAAATTTTGTTGTACTTGTTCCAGCAAAAAAAAAAAAAAAAAAAAAAAAAAAAAAAAAAAAAAAAAAAAAGAAAAAAAGAAGAAGAATGAATTTGATATCACTGTTTCTCATATGGTGTGATACCTAAACCAAATCAGGCAGCGATTACGGTCGAAAGGAAAGAAGGGCACCAATTAAATGGTGCAAGAAAGAAAGAAAAAAAAACTCAAATTAACATGCAAACTCCTAAAGCGAAAGCCGCATGCCCTAAAAGGGAGGAGGTATGGTCAGTACTAGGTAGCTCTCAGTTTCGATCTAATCTTGCGACTCCTCCAAGTGCTGATCTCTTCAGGCAAGTAGCACCCTTCATTGGCTCCCACTAGCATCCCAGCAGGTATGGAGAGTACTTTTCCCGACCACAAAAAAAAAAAGGGAAAAAAAAAAAAAGAATGACATAACCAATAACAACCCTTTTTTTTTGCAGCATCATACCTTTTAGGTATCCCTGTTCCCGAGGGTTATCTGATGACACAAAAAAAAGTTCTGGGGAGAACCCCCAGCAGGTTGTGTGTGTGTGTGTGTGTGTGTATGTGTGTGTGTGTGTGTGTGTGTGTGTGTGTGTGTGTGTGTGTGTGTGTGTGTGTGTGTGTGTGTGTGTGTGTGTGTGTGTGTGTGTGTGTGTGTGTGTGTGTGTGTGTGTGTGTGTGTGTGTGTGTGTGTGTGGGGGGGGGGGGGGGGGGGGAGTACAAAATAATAAAAAAAAGTTGAAAGGAAGAATAAAATAATGCTGTGAAGATGGGTTGCAAAAAGAAGGGTGAAACAAAAACAGAAGCATACAGGGGGGGGGGGGGGGGTTATCAAATGAAGGTAACAGTGGGGTAGTTTTCTTTTCCCCCTCGACGAAAAATCACAAACAGTTGTTAATTGTTGGGGAAAAAAAACCAGGGATAGGGAGGACGCCACTTTTTTTTTCTTTTTTTTTTTTCTCTTTCCTCCTAGAACCCGAAAAATTAACCATCCACGGTAACCTCGAAAAATCTTTTCTCCATCATCCATGGTAACTCCGAAAATTACTACATTTCAAATATTAGTCAAAAAAAAGAAAGAAAAAAAGGAAAAAAAACAGGGGGGGGGAAAGAGTGTCATGGTGTTTAACAGAACGGTGGAAGAAATACAATGTTACAAGGCTATCGTGTTTGGTGGTAAGTTTTTTTGAGGTTCAGTAGATGGTGGAAAATGAAATTCAGGTTTAGCTTAACGGGAAATCATTCATTTGCTTACCGTGTGTAATTTCTTTCTCATTTTTTAACCCCCCCCTCCCCCTGTTGTCATCTTCTTTTCACTCACATTTTTGCACAGGCGAAAAATTCGGCTCAACACAGGAATGTGAAACAACTTACCGCCATATTTAACTCTCGTTATTCTAAAAATCTCTACTCAAAAAAAAAAAAAAAAAAAAAAAAAGAAGAAGAAGAAGAAATAAAATGGAAAGCACAAGTTAAAAGTATGCCTCATAATTTGTTAATTTGAAAAATTAACTAAGAAGCATTTACAGCAAATATCCCTCAAAAAAAAAAAAAAAAAAAAAAAGACTCTATTTATCTTATCCCTTCGTGCTGAAGAATCTAGTGGTTTCTATTCCACCAACCACGTCAGAGCCTCAAGTGCAGCGGCGGCGGTGACAGGGCAGGGGGCATGCCTTCTCTCTTCATCGTTTCCAGGACAATCATGATGACAGCATCCGAGTGGTCCTCGTCCCTTACTATCTCCTCGCACTTCTTGTAGTCGCTGCTCTTGAAAGCCTCTTCGAACTCTTGTGACCACGAACCCTTCCAGTAGTCACCATTTTCTGCAAGCTGGTAGGCCACGGCCCCCTCTGTCCCTGAGTCAGTAAGGCGGAGGATGGGACGGGTGGAGAAACTGCTGAATAAAGCGGTCTTCTGTATGTCCCCTGACAACACACAAAAGACGACCCCCATCCCAAGGTCCTGTGCCTTGCACGACAGCTTGAACGCTATGTCCACTGTCTCCCCTATCACAGAGGCGAAGCGCTGCCGGTGTGTCCCCACAAACCCACTCGAACACCGCCCTGTCCCAATCCCGATGTGCACAGCAACTGACGATGTAACCGTCCGCATGGACTCGTGGCAGAGTGTCGCCCACCGCACAGCATTTTGAAAGTGTGCCGGGCACAAGATCCCCGTGTTCCAGCTCACAACCACAAGTCGGTTGAACACCGATACAACACTACCAGTCGTCCGTTCCAAGTGCGTGACGAAGGAGCCCAGCGTTTCGACAGGGTCGGGGGCGAAGAGAGACTTGCTCCCCATCCATAGCGCTGCTATTGTTGCTGAGTTGATCTGCTTGAAGTGCAGGCGTCCACTGATCGCGACTGATGAGCGGCGGGACCCTGCACTGGAGAGCGAGCGGGATAGCACTGTGCGGATGCACCTCAGTCTCTCGGGGAACCTTCTTGGCAAGAGAAGAGTGATCACATGTTTTCCAGAAACACCACGTAGCTCAACCTCTCCCATCACATGTGTTAGAGGGAGTCCTAGGTCCGACCCTGCCACCTTGCCGAAGACCTCAGCCGACACTGCAACACACCCCCCTTCACACACTGCCTCAATCCGAGCCGCCTTGTTCACACACCGACCAAAGTAGTCTGTCCGTCCAGACATAGTGTCATTGTCCAGAGCCACCTCACCCTCGTTCACCCCGATCCGCACACGAAGGCCTTTCCACGTCCCTTCCACATACTCGCTTTCTGAGTTTTTCCCCAGTGACTCCGTCCACTTGTCACTGTCGTAGAGGTCTTCCTGAATGTCCAACCCGCACCTGCACGCCGCAAGTGACTCCTCGAAGGCCACCATGAAGCTGTCCCCGATCGTCTTCACCTCATAACCACTGTGCCGGAGGATGCACCCGCGGATCACATGGTTGTGTATGCCAAGGTTCGTGCACATGTCTTCCGCATCCAGCTCCCACAACATCGTGCTGTGCTGCACGTCTGTGAACAGGATGGCCGCTGTCCCTGTCTTCCCAGGAGGGTTGATGTTCAACAGGGGGGACACAAGGCTCTGCTCCTGTGAACTCTTGTTGTCCACCAAAGACTGTGGGAGGTATCGCCTGAACTCTGTGAGGTTGTCGATGATCTTGATGAAGGAGAGTTGGATCTCGTTCGGGTTTTCGATCTCCCTGATGTACGACACCGCCTCGAGGTTCATGTTCGCAATGGACTCCGCACACTTGATCGCCACCATCTTGTCGGTGTGCATGAGGTTCAGTGTCTTCCTGCTCTGCGTGAGCTTCAGCACGACCCCCACGATCACAGTCATCATCACCGTCCCGAGCACCCCAGCGATGATATAGTAGGTCGTCAGGTCCTGTCCTGTCGAGACACACTCGGTGTTCCCCTCCCCGTAGTTCGTTGTCCCCGACCCGCAAGGGGTGCACCCAGCCGACCCGAGCCCAGTGCTGTAGGTCCCCTCCCCACACGGTGTGCAGTTCGCTGAACCCTTTTGCCCAGAGAAGGTACCGGGTAAGCACTGCAAACAGATCCTCGGCTCCACCACAGACTCCGAGGCTTCAGCATACCAACCAGAGTCGCACGGCTCGCACACGATGTCGAAGGAGGGGGGGCTGTGGACAAACACCTCCCGCGAAGAGGTACCTGCCTGGCACCCCCCGTGGCTCGGAAGGAAGCCGATGTCCACCACCCCATCTATGATGTACTTCATCTTCACCTGAAGGTGGAACTCGTCCAAGCAGCCAGAGGGGTTCTGCAAGACCCCGTTGTGTACCACAGGGCTGCAGAAGGGGTCGAAGGTCCCTGCCTCGAGCTTTGTCTTCTCTGCTTGGTACACATCTTCATCCTGTCTGCTCACGAGGAAGGACAGTGGGTAGTTGCGGGAGACGCCCTTGTCATAACCGTACCAGATTGAGCGGTTTGGGTGCCCCTTGAAGGTGTCGGAGAGGGTGCGGAGCATGTACTCGGTGTAGATGGGACCCCAGTTGAAGTTCGCAGAGGTGAGCACCGACTCCCCGATGGACAGCCGTTGGTCTCCGTTTGAGCCTGTCGACAGCTTCCCTTGAGCCTTCGCCGTCACAGGGGACGCCTTCGTGTCAGTGTGGTAGGCGATCACATCGCAGCCGAGCTTCGCAAGCACCTCTGTTGCATACCCTTCCTTCACAGCGTCCATGAAGGTCCCGATCCACAGCACCACCACCTCCGTCGAAGCATTCCCCTTCTGTGCCCCAAGGTAGTATGCATTGATGTTCCTGTACACCTCAGGGATGGGGACAGACGCCACGTAGCCGATGCGGCCCGATGTAGACTGCCCCGCCGACACCACCCCAGACAGGTACCGTGCTTGGTACAGCTTTCCAGAGGCCGTTGCGAAGTTGGGCTTCCCGCTGTAGTAGCCTGTCATGTGCACGAAGTCCACCTCAGGGTACTCGGATGCTGCCTCGAAGGTTTGGTCGTGGAACGTGAATGACGTCGCGAAGATCAGCTGAAACCCCCTCTTGACAAGATCTGCAATCGTGTCCTTGCACTTCCCTGCCTTCACACTCTCCACCACCTCTGTCTGGATGCGGGTGGTGTTCCCCACTGCTTGCTGCACCGCCTCCACTGCCTCGATCCTCCCCAGGTTGTGGTTGTAGGTCCACCCATAGTCATCCAGGGGGCCACTTAGGATGAACGCAGCCCGCAGGTCACCCACAACCAGGGCAGCGATCACCAGGACCCCGATCATGTTGACATCAAAGGTTTTCTGTTCGAGTACTCGGAATCATAGTAAAAGAAGCAACAAAAAAATAAATACAACAAGTCAAAAAATCTATTTAGGCACTAGGTACCCTCCACAGCGCTGATGATGAGCAGGATCTGATCCTTACATAGCTTCTCCCAGTCGAGGTTAATGGACTTCCAATGGGTTTTAATGGTGTGGAGGGCTGTGTGTTGGACATCGGAACGGCCTTCTTTGAAGGCGGAGGTGAAGGACTCCGCACAGGTGTCGGGGTCCCTAGCACGGGAGAGGAGAACCGTTTCGGTCAGAGAACTGAGGCGTCCTAGGTGGAGCTGGTGCGCCACACGACCGACGGCGTAGAGGAGGTGAGGAGGAGGGGGGACAGAAGTGTAGATGTAGGTGAGCACAGCGAGCATAATTTCGCAAGACATCCGGCAAGCTTCCGAAGGAGAGGATGCGGCTTCAGGCGGAACAATGTTCTCGATGACGAGCTGTGTGAGTTTGGAACGGTTCTGTTGGCGTTCACACTGCCGAAGGGCGTCTGCGAAGTAAGAGCTTCGTGATGCTAGGATGCACTTATGCCCGAGAATGGTGCGCTGCTCACGTCCGCTTTGAACAATGACAGCAACGTCTGCGTACTCATCAGCGTTGACGAGCTTCAGGAGGTCTACCTTGAGCTGCTCGCCAGGTCCTGCTACATGGGTGTCTTTAATGCTTACGCTTTGCACCCCAACCCGTAAAGCCTGCCGCCCCACGTGCTCCACCACTGTGAACCGTATTGCCACCGCTTTGAACGTTGGAGAGCAGGTCACAACGCATAACTGGTGGTTGTCTGTGTTGCCTTTCTGCACCTCACCCCTGTTGTAGTCGACCCACGTCATGAAGTCCGCTGTGTACTGCAGGGTGTACCTTGTGACCCACCATGGCTCCACGGGGTGCCCTTGGGTTGCGACGCCGGTCACCGTGTGGCCTTCTTCATCTCCGTTTTCCCACCTATTTTTATTCACCAGAGATATCTGTAGGTACTCCCCTTGCCCTCCCCGTGCGACCCATGCCGACAATGGGAAGTGCAGCCTACCGTATGAAGGCGATGCCACAGAGCTGCTCGCCGTGAAAGCTGATGGCGGGAGGTCGTCCATCGCTAGCTGGCGGTGCTGCAGGTTTGCGTTGTGGTGCGGTGGCGGCGGCAGCGGGTCCATTTCTCTTCCTCCCCCTTTTCCCCTTCCCTCCTTTCCTTATTTTTCTTATTTAGAAAGAGAGAGAAAAAAAGAACATAGAGATAAATAAATACTGTAAAACAGAAAATGCCGAACGGACGAAAGCTGGACGGGAAAATGCCAGACGGACAAACTCCGGACGCGACAGAAACCTGGACGTTTGTCCGTCCGGCATTTTTTTACATGGGAGAGGTACGGTATGTAGGATCCTAAGAGGAAAATCTTTTGTTGTGTTTTTTAGCCCAGCAAGGGGGAGAAGCTTCTGGGTGACTTGGCAATACCTCCCAAAGCTCGCACCTACTACCTTTAACACAGGGCAGTATTTGAAAGTGCGCCTACAAGCCACGTAAGCTTGGAGGCAAGAGAGTTGCGTAGTAGTTCCCTACCCCCCTTTTTTTTTCCTTTTCTTTTTGCCTTTATTATTTAACCCTTTCCCACACAGTATCTTCATCAAAGTGTCACATCATGGTACATCCTGCATACGACAAGAAAGGCATGGTGAATTGTAAGCTAGCAGGGCCCCTCTGTTCTCCCATTGGTTTCTGACTGAAAAGCTATAAAGAGAATTTTAATGCCGATCGGGAAAATGCCGGACGGCCAAAAAACCCGGACGTTTAACCGTCCGGCATTTTTTTTTTTTTGTTTTACAGTAAATAAAAACACCACAACCCTCATAAAAAAAAATATAAAAAAAAGTTCTAACCAGTTCTCTCCCACATATCACCCTCAACTAGGATGCTCTCAGCTCCTTGAAGCACCCCTTCGGGAGCTTTTATGTACTTCTCGTAATGCTCGGAAAGCTCTGACCCCGAAAGGTCACGAAGGGAAGTGTCCGTCGCGATGACTTCACCAAAGATCTCAGGAAACCCTGGAGGGAGCACCCCACGGATGAGGCTGGTCTGTGAGGTTGGTTGCCGGGGCATGATGAAGACTTGGTTGCTCGCAAAGAGTAAGTTATAAGGCTGCTCACGAGCGTAGAGGTACGCGATGACGCGGCTGAGTAAGTCCGATACAATATCGATGTAAAAAGAGATGTTGCGGATGGCAAAGCCGGGTACTTGGAACTTCTTTAGGGAATAGATGCGGAGGTCCGGGTGGTACTTGTGCGCGGCCAGGAGCACCTTTTCAGCTTCTTCCACCGGGAGCACACCGCCCTCCCGGGGTCCGTGGTAACTCCAGAACTGAAAATGCAAATGGTTCACGCTAGCCCCCGCTGCAAGCGAATTAAACCCGACCCTGAAGTCCCTCCCCAATGGGAGGAGCGAGGCCGCAAACCGCATCCCGACTTCAAGCGCGTCAGAGGTAAGATGCTGCGATCGATTTTCTCGCACATACGGTGCCAAAATGCCTGAATATCTGCTGAGAGGGAACTTGTTAGTCATTACGAAGTGTGCTGGATCTAGGTTTTCCACAGGTGTGCATGAGCACCCGTGCCAAGGGACGGGGCTGAAGTAAAACAAAACCTCGTATGCAGGGATCTTGTGGAAGTTGAAGAGGGACGAGTTGAAGGGCGTCTGCATGCTCTGCTGTGTGTTCCAGATTGTAGTTCTCCGTTTCTTTCCTCTTGAAGGGTTGAAGGCGATGTCGAATGTGCCCCTTGCCACTGCCAGCTCCCCAAGGGGGTCCACAGCCTGTTCGTCCCATAGCTTTTTTAAAGTCTTGCCTAGTGGGAGATTGCTCCCCCCACCACAGCCGAGAACCCTCTTCCCCCTGCACCCCAGAAGGCTTTCTTGCATCGCGTCGGTGTTCTTCCCCCCCGACGTTCCTATTGCTATGAAACAAGCCACCATCGTAGCAACCCACATCAGCAACCACCTCCCGGCGTTCACCCTTCCCAACACTGAAGGGTACCCCAGTGTTTGTCTCGGCCTGTGCATCTCTTTCTTTTTTATCACACTTTCCTGTTTTTCTTTCTTTTTTTTCCCCCCCCCACCCCCAAATCGATGAGTTGCGCTTTACATCACATTGCGCGTGTTGTATCCAAGATGTCCACCTGCGTTCATCGTACTAGGCTAAAAGCTAAAGGTGCGCAACAGGCTAAGAGCTAAAGTTGCGCAGCATCCGCAGGTGAAGAGGTTACTCGTGGCTGCCGACAAATTCAGCCTTGAGCCCGAGGAATGGAACGCTTGCGGTAATCTAGCATCCATCGCATTGGTCACCTGGTACAGTGGTGCAACGTGTGCCAGCCCCCTGCAGCACAAGCCACACTGGCCAGCTTCGGCGCATCTGCTGCTGGTATAGAGAGAATCATAGCCAAAGTTTGGGTATTGTTTGGATTCGAGGCACCGCGAAGATGCACGATGTCCATGCTTAAAGGAACCATTCCAGTGGGAGAGTACTTGCTTCTGCGCTTGAAGGGGTACCTGTAGGATGCACCCGATCGGGACGGCATTCGTCGTTTGGAGACAGGGCACGTGAAGGGGGGGGAATAGATGACACGAAGAAAGATACAAAAAAGAAAAAGGAAAGGGGGGAAATTTGGGATAAATAAATAAACGGAGGGGGGGGGGGGGGGGGGTGTTTTCATACTTGAAACCGTTGTTGGGGGCCTTACAAGGGGAACGGAGGAGTTCCCCTGTGTCCCCTACTTTCTTTCCATCTGGTTTTGGAGGGCGTCTTGTTGGGGATTCTATTTTTGTCACTAAGCAGAAACCCCCGCAGGGTAGGTGACTAGGCAACTACACAGAAGATACGGGATAGGCAGGATAGGGGTGGGGTACTAAAGGTTACGTGAAGCGAGATCTGTATCTTCAAATTGAGATAGTTTCTCGCTTTTTTTTTTTTTTTTTCTCTTCTACCTCCGATAGGTTGCAAGTATGGTTCATAAACATAATAGCTGTGGGAATAGATGCTATTTCTTTTTTCTGAAAAACTTACTAATTAAGTGGCAAACGTAAAAAAAGGGGGGGGAGAAGAAGAAAAGGCTTTTACTACCAAAAAGAAATCCCATTCTGGGAATTAAGTGAATGTTTGCCTTTTTTTTGGGGGGGGGGGTAGCGCTTTTTTTTTGGGGGGAATATTAAGTGAAATAACCCCTTATTTTTAATTTTTCCTCTTCATTCATAGTCCCTTCTCTTTCCATCTTTTTTTTTTTGAACTAAATTTGGAGATTCTCTCCCATCCTTTCCTTTATTGTTTGTTTTTTTTTCTTTTCTTTTTTTTTTTTCCTTTCTTCCTCCCCCTCGTTCTTTTCTAATGGGAAAAAACTTATACAGGGAAGTGGGTGGGGTGTTTTCATCTTTTCCGGTTCTAATCGGCTTTCTGGTTCCTTTCTTCAACGCACTGCCTGTTGACTATTCTCCGTTCCACTACCAACTCACACACCATAAGCAGAGCTCTGCCACCTGGGAGGGGGCTGATTGTAATTCAAGCTTAGCCGCGAGGCCTCAGAGGAGAGAGACTGAGACAGCTCGCTGAGCTCCTGCCTCACACGTGCCACGCTATGCGTAGTGCGCTCATAACTGTCGGCAAGACGCTCTGCTTCTTGTAGCTTCTCCTTGAAAGCATGCACCTCCCGTTGGTACTGTTTGTGTTCCCGCCGCCTCGCCCGCTCGTTGTGCTGGTAGTGCCGTGTGAACATCTTGGACAGCCGCGATATACCTGACGCTTCCTTAGCACGCACCGGTACCACAGCCCTCCCTTCTACCGCATCAAGCATTCGTCCACACATCATTTGGATGCTGTGGATCTCTTCCTCAAGGCCTGTGTTCTTCGGCTGCTCTGTTGGTTTGAAGATCCTCCGCCTGCGGGACCCGCTCAAGGTGACGGGGACAGCGACAGGGCCTTGCATCTTGGAGTTGATCAATTCTTGGGTTTCGAGAATTTTCAACTGCGCACGCTGGTGCTCTTCGATCTCCTTGTGCACGTCTTTTATGCTCTGCAGGTGCTGGGTCAGGACCTCTTTCACGACACTGCGCTCGCTGCCCACGGACGGCGACGCAGACCGTTGCGCTTGTGCCTTCACAGGGGGCGACCAGCCTGCATCGAGCAACTGCTTCATGTCAACACCTTGCAGCGGAGACGGTTGGTATGAAGTAGATGAGCCGGTTCTCTGAAGGAGCTCGGGGGATTGCGATGGGGCACGCAGTATGGACACAGGTGAGGGGGTGCGGGGGACTGCGAAGGTCTCTCTTTCTTGTATCGCGGTGATTTCTTCTTGCTGCCTGCGGATGGTCTCCTGCTGGTTGATGATTTCGTCCTGAAGCTCCTTCTGCTGCCGCAGCAGATCGCAGGTGATCCTATGAGTGTCGAGGGCACGCTCTGCTGCGTCCTGGTCCTCACGAGTCACGCGGGGTGATGGTTCGGCTTCTTCCTTTTCCTCACGTGGCGGTGGTGGTGGTTTCGAACCCCTGCGCTCCTGTCGTTCTATGAACTCTGTCAGAAAGCTCAGCTCCTCTTCTTTGTTGGGGTAGAGCCTGTTCAGTGCCATGGCGATATCCCGCTCCTTTCCCTTGTTGTTGTAGAGCACTTTCGGAACAGTCTTCGCCCTATCGTCGCTCTGCCGATCGTCCATGTCGTAGTAGAAGTCTTGCAGTCTCCTAGCCAGCTCTGCACGCTCAGGGTCCAGCTTCATCATGTAATCAATGGGTGGGCTGTCGGGGCCGTACTTGTCTATGTATTTTTTGAGCCAGATGAGGTTTTTCTTCTGTCCGTCTCCGTAGCTTGTCATAAGCTTCTTGTAAAAGTCTGAGGGGCATGTTTTGTAGTGCTCCCATATGGTGGGGACTCTTGGTAGGTTAGCGGGTGCAGTGAGTTCGTAGAACTGCGACAACCTATCGACCGCGTCGTCGTCTGTCTCTGGCAGTCCAGGGCTGATTTGTGGTTCGTTGTCCTCTTCTTCTGGTTCTTCTTCTTCTTCTTCTTCTCTTTCTTCTTCTCTCTCCTCCGGTGGGGGGGTCTGCTGTCTCTTTTTTTTCGGCGGTTCTTCCTCTTCCTCCTCCTCTTTCTCCTCTTTCTTTTTCTTTTTGGGTTTTTCCTCCTTCTCTTTTTCTTTCTCTTGTTTTTCCACGAACTCTATCCACTCGTCCAGCCACTTCAGCTCATTGACGAGATCGCCGTACTTAGTCTCCAGTGCTGTGTAGAGTGCCTGGGGGTTCCCGTTGTACTTTTTGTTTTTCAAGATGTTTGCAGCAGAGCCCAC
Source organism: Diplonema japonicum (assembly GCA_964019335.1). Lineage (NCBI taxonomy): Eukaryota > Euglenozoa > Diplonemea > Diplonemida > Diplonemidae > Diplonema > Diplonema japonicum. Next base: position 494,615 of record OZ025696.1, read on the forward strand.
TTTGTTCTTGTGTCCCTCCCTCGCAGCAAGTTTGAAGAAGCCGTCCAGCTTCTTAGCCATCTTTTCATCTGTAAAGTCTTCCTCCGTTTTTGCCTTGTTCCGTCGTAAGCCTTTGAACACCATGTCCTATTCACATTTTTTTCTTTTCCTCTTTCTACTGTTCTTTTTTTTTTTTTCTTTTTTTTTTCTTGAACCCTAAGTTCAGGGATATGCTCAAAACCAACCCCCTTTAATTTGAGAAAGCCCAAGGCCTATCATTTAGGGGGAAAAGTCATCAGACCTGTCCCCAAGGCTTCATGACCCCAATGTATAAGGACTGTTGGGAAGAGCAGCAAGAGGATCCCCAGTAGGAGTGAAAGGCATTTAAAACATGGGGGCGAAAACTTGGGGGGCTCAAGGCTAGCACACGTTTTTTTGCAGTTTTTAAAGCAGAAAAGAAAAAAATGACAACAGGTTTATAAATAAATAAAGAAGAAGAAAAATATAGACATTTAGGATTTGCGTGTACACACTCACCCAGCGAGTCTTGCGGCTTTAAAAAAAGAGGGTGGGAGTGGGGGTGGTTCTTCCACATGAGAGGAATTGGGACAGAAGGCACCTCACACATGGGGCATGGAAAACTCCAAATACTCATGGCCTGACCTGCTAAGGTCATTTGAAGAGGTGCACTTGTCCCATCTTCTTGTTGGTTTCATCTCCGTGTGTAAGCAGGTGCGGACACCACAGTAACCTTGGTGTGTTCGCAAGCAGCAAAAAAAGGGGGAAATAAAAAAAAATTAAAGGGGGAGAAAGAATGAGAAGAGCTAGCCTTTCCTTTTTTTTTTTTTTTTTTTTTTTTTCTTCCAATTAGTTCTTAATGTATCATTGTGTACTGCAACGTTCTTTGAAAATTTTAATTTACGAACCCTTTTTTTTTTTTTTTTTTATTCTTCTTTTCTTTTTTTTTTTTTTTTTTTTTTCGCTTCATTTTTTTTTTCGTTCTTTTTCTCAAAACTGCAAAGAGAAATACTGGTATTATCAAGGGTGGTCGCTTTTCACTGTGGGGAGTAGCCAACCTTTAGAAAAAAAAAAGAAGAAAGAAGAAGAAGGAGACAAAAAAAAAAAGAAAAAGGGGAACGAGGAGTGGAACTTTATTTTTATTTATTTTTTTTTCTTTTTATTTTTTTTTTTTTCTTTTGCTTAAATTGTGTTTTAAAATATCCTGCTTCCCTGGCCTCGGATAAAAAAAGAAAATGGGGTTGGGGAAGGGGGCGAGAGGAAAGGGTGAATAACCTTGCATTATTAACAGCAGACAAGGAAAAGAAAACAAGTAAACAAGAGTGAAAGGGGTGGAGCGGGGAGAAAGTTAAGGGGGTGGCTGGACATGTTTGTTGTACATTCTTTCTTGCACTTCTGTGCTCCAAACAAGCAAAACAACTTTTTTTCCGTTTTCTTTTCTTTTTCTGGAGGTTTCATCACAAACTTGCATGTCCACAGCCTTAAGCGCGTTAATGCCTACAAGGATCGCTTTTTCTTTTTTTTTTTTTTTAAATTACCACTGGTTTACCAAGGGAGGGATGAGCTCTCTCCTTTCATTACTCAATCCATACGATCCATGCAAGAAAAAAAGAAGAGGAGGAGGAAGAAGGGGGAGGGGGATTTCCCATTTATTTTCTGTTCTTTTTCTCGGGGTTAAAACACCCTTTGCTCTCAAACCGGTAGACCCCAGAAGAAGCAAGAACCCTGTGGTAACAGGAGAAAGAAAAGAAGAAAAAAAAAGAAAATAATATGTTTTCTCTGTTAGGGTCCAAAGACCTAGTTCTGTGTGTCTTCTCTCTCTTCCGGGGCTTGCGGGCTTTGAGCAGGTGTCGCTTTGTTGTAAACCTCTTAGTTATTTTCAGGTAAAAGGGTACGTGAAAAGTAAAAAAAAGAGATATAAAAAGGTATCGAAATACTTTTTTTTCCGGGCACGTAAGAGGTTTACAGCATTGCTTTTTTTTTTTTTTTTTTTTTTTTTCTTTCTTTTTTGGAAAACAAAAAGCAGGCATGTGAGTGTTGCATGCTCAGGGGGGAGGGGGTAAATTAAATACGAGAAACGAGATAAATTCAAGGGAGGAGGGAGGAGGGAGGAGGGAGGAGGGAGGAGGGAGGAGGGAGGAGGGAGAAGGAGAAGGAAAAGAAAAGGCCGATATAAATAAAAAGGAGGGATAAAATCCTGAGAAGGGCTAGGCCGACACTACAGAGAGGTCTTGCAGCCATGGCAATTCTCATTGTAAACAAGCCCTTAGCTTCATCTTTAAAAAAAGGGGGGGGGGGCGAGGAAAAAAAGGGGGGAAGGAAAAGGAAACCCTCTTCTAACAGAGAAATACTCACTGTTACTGCCTGTCCTTCTTTCTCTTTTTTTTTTTTTTTTTTTTTTTTTTCCTTCTTGCAACAAGGGCCAAGGCGTAATCACGAGAACTTACTCTAGCAGAAACATGAAAAGCCCTTCTTTTTCCTTTTTTTTTTTTTTCCCTTCTTTTAATTGCAGCAAGTCGGTTCTGAGGTCGACTTCTTGGGAGCTTCATCATCATTGCCTGATGCCTTCTTGCTCAAAAAGAAGTGGAGGTAGGCTTGCCAAGCCAGCCAGCCCAGCCACAAGCCAAAAACAACGGCTAAGAAAAGCCCAACATTCATTGTCATTGCAATCAACATAAGGAAGTACCCAAGGGTGATACAGAACAGCATCAGGAAGGCACGGAAGGGGAAGGGCATCTCGACCTCACGAGCCACATTGTTTGTGAAGCCGCAGATGGCGCCGGCAATGAGAGTGAAGATGACGGCAAAGGCATACATCCCTTCAGAGGTGACCTTCCACTCGTCAAAGAGGATAGTCGTTCGGTGCGAGTTGTAGAAGGTCATGGGTGCCATCTCCATGAGATGTGCAGCACCTGGGGTGGGGGTGCCTCCTGCCTCCACTGAGTTCATGCAATGGCCCATTCTGACACTCCAGTCACACTTCTCGCAGTTGCTGGTCTGACCTGCACACATATCCATCTCCATCATGCACTCCCCCTTGTCCATCTTGCACCCGTCCATTGCCATGCACATTGTGTGGTTGTGTGCGCTGCAGTCGTCCTCCATCGCCATGCACCTCCCACCGTGTGACATGCATTTCATGCAGTGCATCTTGTCCTTCTCGATGCAGGACGCCAAGACCGCTATGGCGAGCAAGGTCAGCATTTTCTTTTTTTTTTTTTTTTTTTTTTTTGTGTTGGTAGTTAACAGTCTTGTTGTAGCATTCTCGATAAAAAGCAGCTGGGATTTTGTAAGAATAACTGAAGAAGTAGTAAGAAAAAAAGAAATATATATATGAGTTAAAGGAGGCCGGTGTTGGTGGTGCCCTGCACAAGAACTGTCTACTTGATTACAGGGGGTGCACCGCGGCCGAGTTGTAGCTTCTTCTGCGTTCCGCGTCATGTCCTTAATGCATGCGGTGTACAGCTCAACCCCAGCCAGGACGTCCTGGGTAACCAAGATTCTGCACTCGTGCAGTTTGCTGCCTGTTCATCACCCTGAGCATCTGCGTTACGTTCTTCCACTTGGGCGCTACCAGTGATGACCGACGAGGAGGTCAACAGCGAACAACACATCTGATGTTTTTCTTATATTTTCATGTTATCCCCACCACCTTAAAAAAAAGAATGCGGTATGTGACACAGTGGCCACCCTTGTGAAACTTCGCCCCAAAGCAGTGATGGGTGAATCCAGTCCGGTCTGGTGTACCCAATTTACCGGACTGACCGGACTGACTGGACTCGAAAATTTTCTGCAATTTTTGACACACCTGCAAACACTTTTTTTTCAAATATTTTTGGACAATGATTTTTTTTTCGTTTTTTTTTTTTTTTTTTTTTTTTTTTTTTTTTTTTTCTTCTTCTTCTTCTTCTTTGTACCACAGACATGCACAGCTCCATCAAGCAATTTGCACCTATCTACTCCAGTGCACTGCAGCTGCAGGTATGTACATATGTCCGGAAATGTTGTATTTGGATGTAACCCGGCTGTGGTGATCAACGTGGAACGCAGAAGAAGCTACAACCTGGCCGTGGTGAGAGATATATGAGTTAAAGGACCTGCACAAGACTACTTGATTACAGGGGGTACACCACAGCTGAGTTGTAGCTTCTTCTGCGTTCCGTGTTCCGTCTCCTTAATGTGTGCGGTGTTCAGCTCAACCCCAGCCGGGGCGTCCCAGGTAACCAGATTCTGCTCATGCAGGGGTGGGTCGTTCCGTTCCCTTCCGCCAAACTGAAAAGTCGGAGCTTGGTGGAACGGCAGAACCAGGGAATTCCTTACCTTTTTTTTTTTTTTTTTTTTTTTTTCCTATTGTCCTTAATCACCACAGCCGGGTTGTAGCTTCTTCTGCGTTCCACGTCATGTCCTTAATGTGTGCAGTGTTCAGTTCAACCCCAGCCAGGGCGTCCTGGGTAACCAAGATTCTGCTCATGCAGGGGTGGGTCGTTTTGTTCCCTTCTGCCAAACTGAAAAGTCGGAACTTGGTGGAACTGGAACTTGGCAGACAGGGAATTCCTAACCTATTTTTTTTTTTTTTTTCCCCCTTTTTTTTTCCCCCTTTTTTTTTTTTTTTTTTTCCTCTTTGCATCATCAAGGTTGAAAGTGGTGACTATATCACCACAACACTGACAGCACAATATTCCGTGTTGTGTCCTTAATGTGTGCAGTGTGCAGCTCAACACCAGAGCATCTGCAATACGTTCCTCCACTTGGGCGCTACCAGTGATGACCGACGTGGAGGTCAACAGCGAACAACACATCTGATGTACTTCTTATATTTCCATGTTATCTCCACCACCTGAATGATATATATATGAGTTAAAAGAGGCCGGTGTTGGTGGTGCCCTGCACAAGAACTGTCTACTTGATTACAGGGGGCACACTGCAACCGAGTTGTAGCTTCTTCTGCATTCCGTGTCATGTCTTTAATGTGTGTGGTGTTCAGCTCAACCCCAGCCAGAGTGTCCCAGGTAACCAAGATTCGGCACTTGTGCAGTTTGCTGCCTGTTTGTCACCCTGAGCATCTGCATTATGTTCTTCCACTCAGGCGCTACCAGGGAGCTACTGGTGATGACAGGGGTGGGTCGTTCCGTTCCCTTCTGCCAAACTGAAAAGTCGGAACTTGGTGGAACGGCGGAACCGGAACTTGGCGGAACATGGTGGAACAGGGAATCCTTACCTATTTTTTTTTTTTTTTTTTTTTTTTTTTTTTTTCCTCTTTGCATCATCAAGGTCGAAAGTGGTGACTATATCACCACAACATTGTCTACTTGATTACAGGGGGCACACCTTGGCCTAGCTGTAGCTTCTTCTGCATTCCATGTCGTGTCCTTAATGCGTCTCAACCCCAGCCATGGCGCCCCTGTAATCTTCTCCCACACAGGCACTACCAGTGATGACCAACGTAGGTCAACAGCGAACAACACATCTGATGTACTTCTTTATATTTCCATATTGCTGTGTTATCCCCACCACCCAATAATAAAAGAGGTAAAGGAAACCAGTGACAGGGTGCACCTTGGCCACGTTTGCATTCCACGTTGTGTCCTTAATGTATGCGGTGTGCAGCTCAACCCTAGCCAGTGCTCTGGGCAGGGGTGGGTTGTTCTGTTCCCTTCCACCAAACTGAAAAGTCGGAACTTGGCAGAACGGTGGAACCAGAACTTAGCGGAACTGGTAGAACTGGCGGAACATGGCAGAACTGGTGGAACATGGTGGAACATAGCAGAACTGGTGGAACTGGTGGAACTGGTGGAACATGGTGGAACTGGTGGAACATGGTGGAACTAGCAGAACATGGTGGAACTGGTGGAACGTGGTGGAACATGCTGCTGCTGTGGCTGCTGTGATTGCTGTTGTTGCTGTTGCTGTTGCTGTTGCTGCTGCTGTGGTTGTACACGTCCACTGCTCCTCTAACCTTTCTCTGCCTTGCGGGTTGCCTCCAGTGTCTTATCTGCTGCTTGGATCCTTGCCAGGTATGAGGGGGGAGGTTCTGGTCCCTGAAGCTCCTGGCCAGCTCATTTGCCACTGCAAAACCCCTGTCTACACCTGCCCTCTTCACATCCAACCTCCTCAGCTATCCTTGGTCCTTCCTTCCCCTCTTAGGTGTGCCTGTGTGTGTCCTTGTTGCAGGTAGGAGGGGTGTCACCTCCACTACCTGCTCTGCAAAATGGGCAAAGGCATTGACTTCACCTGTTCCTTCTTCAGCCAGAAAGGCACCTGCATCATTGACACCAACTGTGCCAACTATGTGCTCTTCAGCACCATCTGGTCCCCTCAAGTGCACCTGCACCCTCTGCCCATTCAACGCTTCATACTGTGACATTTTTCTGAGCAAACAGGGATTTCAGACAGATCACTGTATGGTAAGTAACACTGCCAGAAAAACCACAAAAAAGGATCAATGAATAAGAGTATAAAAGTATGAATAAAACATTGAAAATAAAAAGCGAAAAGTAAAACAAAAGCAGAGAGGGATGAAAGAAAAAGCTTTCTGGTCCTCCCTTGACCCTTTCTCACACCTGTTCTTCGCACGTCCCAGGTGGTACTCCCTGAGTAATTGAGAATTACTTTAGCACCTTTTTTTTTAACCCCCAAACTTCTCACTTTCACCCCACTGGCCAGATGTGAGGTCTTCCACATCTTCCTGGACATTGGTTGTGCATCCTTGGTCCTTCCTTCCCCTCTTAAGTGTGCCTGTACATGTCCTTATTGCAGGTGTCCCCTGTGTGTGTGCCATGGTCACCAGCCAGCTCCACATCTGGTGGTTGAGCTTCTCCCTCTGTTGCATTGGGCCAGCTCACAGCTGCTCAACAAGGGAGAGGGAGTCGGTGCAGATCAACAGTGGGGACTTTGCCAGCAAAGGGTGTGTTTTTCAGAGGGTAGCCACCATATCCAGCACCATTTTCACAGCCATGCCCTCTGCCCAAAAAGATGAACAGAAGTCGTTGATGCCATAGCACACAGACACAGGGGTCAGGGGGGGAGGCAGCTGCAGATAAACCCCAGAGCCACCTTTCACCTTCTGTCCAACCTGTACAACCAAGCCATCTGTGTAGGCATGGATGCCTGGGGGGAGGGCCACAAGAGCAGCCTTGGCTGCCTTCCACCTGTCTGTGTCTGGTGATGATTGTGTGACCCTGCCAGGAAGGTCAGTTCTGAAGTTGACCATGGGGTGTAGCCAATAGGTACTCGAAGTGCACCTTTGGTTCCAACCCGCATCGATGCAGTGCTTGGTAGCCAGAGTGCAGCCACCCACACCCCAGCCTGTTTGCCTGCTTCAGCTTGACCATCTCCCTGTGAACCAGGGAGGACTGCCAGCAGAAGGCCTTTGCCATCATTGTCGCCACAGCACCCTCTGCCATTCTTTCGAGGGGAAGCAGTCCTGCCTCAGCTAGGAGCTTGTACCCTCTGGAGCCACTCCAGCAGCCTGTGATCAGTGATGGGTGAATCCAGTCTGGTCCGGTGTACCCATTTTACCAGACTGACCAGACTGACCAGATCGGCCGGACTGACCAGACTCAAAAATTTTCTGCAATTTTTGACACACCTGCAAACACTTTTTTTTCAAATATTTTTGGACAATGATTTTTTTTTTTTTTTTTTTTTCTTTTTCTTCTTCTTCATACCACAGACATGCACAGCTCCATCAAGCCATTTGCACCTATCTACTCTGGTGCACTGCAGCTGCCGGTATGTACAAATGTCTGGAAATGTTGTATTTGGATGTAATACAACCTGGCTGTGGTGATCGATGCGGAACACAGAAGAAGCTACAACCCGGCCGCAGTGAGATATATATGAGTTAAAGGACCTGCACAAGACTACTTGATTACAGGGGGTACACCACAGCCGAGTTGTAGCTTCTTCTGTGTTCTGTGTTGTGTCCTTAATGTGTGTGGTGTTCAGCTCAACCCCAGCCGGGGCGTCCTGGGTAACCAAGATTCTGCTTGTGCAGGATTGGGTCGTTCCATTCCCTTCTGCCAAACTGAAAGTCGGAACTTGGCAGAATGGCAGAACCGGAACTTGGTGGAACAGGGAATTCCTTACTTTTTTTTTTGTTTTAACAATATTATTGTCGAGACTAAAAACTAGTTGATGGCAGCATAATGAGCTATTTTATTAGGTAAAATTCCGCTCGTGTGCACAAACAAATGGAGTGTCAAACTAGTTCCCCCCCCCTTTTTTTTTCCTCTTTGCATCATCAAGGTTGAAAGTGGTGACTATATCACCACAACACTGACAGCACAATATTCCGTGTTGTGTCCTTAATGTGTGCAGTGTGCAGCTCAACACCAGAGCATCTGCAATACGTTCCTCCACTAGAGACCAGTGACAGGGGGTGCACCTTGGCCGCTTCTGCGTTCCGTGTCGTGTCCTTAATGCATGCGGTGTGCAGCTCAACCCCAGCTGGTGCCCTATGTAGTTTACTCACCCTGAGCATCTGCAATTTGTTCTTCCACTCAGGGTGCTACAGGTGATGACCAGCCAAGTGGATGGAGGAAATGCCTGTTTGTCGTGTTGGTGGTGCCTGCACAAGAACTGTTAACTTGATACAGGGGGGCACTGCAGCTGAGTTGTAGCTTCTTCTGTGTTCTGTGTTGTGTTCTTAATGTGTGCAGTGTGCAGCTTAACCCCAGCCATAGCAACCCGGGGTAACCAAGATTCTGCGCTCATGCAGTTTGCTGCCAATTCATCACCCTGAGCATCTGCATTATGTTCTCCACTTGGGTGCTACTGGTGATGACCAACATGGAGGTCAACAGTGAACAACACATCTGATGTACTTCTTATATTTCCATGTTATCCCCACCACCTGAATGATATATATATGAGTTAAAAGAGGCCGGTGTTGGTGGCACCCTGCACAAGAACTGTCTGCTTGATTACAGGGGTGCACCGCAACCGAGTTGTAGCTTCTTCTGCATTCTGTGTCATGTCTTTAATGTGTGTGGTGTAGTTTGCTGCCTGTTTGTCACCCTAAGCATCTGCATTATGTTCTTCCACTCAGGAGCTGATGAGGAGGTCAACAGTGAACAACACATCTGATGTTTTTTCATGCTATCCCCACCACCTTTGGAATAATATACAAGAGTTAAAGGAGGCTGGTGTTGGCAGTGCCCTGCACAAGAACTGTCTACTTGATTACAGGGGGTGCACCGCAGCCGGGTTGTAGCTTCTTCTGCGTTCTGCATCGTGTCCTTAATCACTGCGGCCGAGTTGTAGCTTCTTCTGTGCTCCGTGTCGTGTCCTTAATGTGCAGGGTTCAGCTCAACCCTAGCCGGGGCGCCCTGGGTAACCAAGATTCTGCACTCGTGTGGTTTGCTCGGTGATGACCAATGAGGAGGTCAACAGCAAACAACACATCTGATGTTTTTCTTATATTTTCATGTTATCCCCACCACCTGAAAAAGAAGATAAAAGTTTTTTTTTTTTTCTTCGTTTCTCATTGTTTTTGTTGTTGTTGTCGTCTCTCAGTACCTGTGTAACATCTTGTCTTGTAGACATCTGTTTATATGTTTGAACTCTGCAGCAAAAAAAAGGGGGGATGTGGTGTTGTGGTTGTATCTTGTACGGTCCGGTTCAGTCCAGTCCAGTCCAGTCCAGTCCGGTCTGGTCCAGTCTGGTCCGGTCTGGTCCAGTCCAGTCCGGTCCGGTCCGGTCCAGTCTGGTCAGTCTGGTCAGTCCGGTCAGTCCGGCATAATTGGGTCGAAATTCACGCCAGATCCGGTCCGGTCCGGTCCAGTCCGGTCTAGTCCTAATTAGGATTCACCCATCACTGCTGTGATCAGTACTGCCGCCTCCTGTGAAGCCCAGCCAGGTCCTTCCTCCCAACATCATCGAGCCTGCTGTAGTAGACCCCCATGCAGTAGTGCAGCAGTGGGAGGATGTATGTAATGTAGAGAGACCACAGAGTGTCCCTCTTGCTGCCCCAGGACGTGCCAGACAAGAGCTTCAGCACCCTCAGCCTTTTGCTGGCCCACTGTAGGATGTCCTGTGTGTGTTCACCAAACGTGAGCCCAGAGTCCACTGTAACCCTAAGGTACCTTGCGTGTTCAGACAGAGGCAGGGGATGGGCTGCAATGTAATCCACGTTGGGCCATCGCAAAATTAACGTCCTGAGGGATGGGTTGCACTTGCCCCTGTACCCTAAGGCTCCTCCTAACGGGCTGCTGGGAGAATTGAACCGACGCTACTAGAAGGCTGCCCATACACTAACCAACTAGACCATGATCGATCCCAGCAGCCACCAGATGCAAAAAAATGAAGACGAATAACTGAAAAGGCCTGAAAATTGCTCAGTGTAAAAATCAGATTTTACTTCACATTTACAGCACTTTTTTAAGCCAAATTCGGCCATTACTTTACCTTTGTTCTTCACTTTACAGGAGGTGCCACGTGAAGGCTGTGAGTTGGGTTTTATCCTCCTTTCTGTGTGCCTCAGATGGCTTTACCTACTATTGCACCACACCCTGCCCCACAGGAGACTACATGTATTCGTCTCTCTAACCTGTTCAACCCTGATGATGAGGATGATTACTTTGACAAAGACATCAAGGAAGGTTGCTGACCAGTGCAACAAGCTCGCTCCACTGCAGCATATCTTCGTCGATAAGTACTCTAAGCAGGGTGAGCTTTGGCTATGGTTTGCTACCAACCCTGATAGCCAAAAGGTTTTTGACAGCATGAACAACAGTGGTTTGCAAAGCAACAGATAAACGCCCAGTTCGTCCCCCCCTCTGTCTACATGCAACGATTCCCTGCTTGAGCCCCCTTTCATATATTCTCTTTTTCGATTCACTGTATTTTCTTCTTTCCCCCCTCACCACCTCGCTCCTTTATGACGAGGAAGGGCAAGGTATGGCAGACATCCTTGTCATGTCTTGTAAGCCACCAATCGTTTTGGTTTGTTCCAGTTATCCCTTTTATATTTTCTGTACCTTTTTCAAACTGATATAATCTTATATTCCTAAAGTAATTCTCAATTACTCAGGGAGTACCACCTGGGACGTGCGAAGAACAGGTGTGAGAAAGGGTCAAGGGAGGACCAGAAAGCTTTTTCTTTCATTCCTCTACTGTTGAATTGTCTTTTTCTTTCTCTTTGCTTGAACAAGAAAACCAATAACTGTAAATGAATTGTTATTGCTGTTGTTTTCTCTATTTCCACCACCTACTGTACCTCGTTTTCAGGCAGGAGATGTCAATCATGTTTGAGATCTCAGCACCAGAGCTGGGTCGCACTGTTACAGTAGAAGAGCAGAAAGGGACACTTGCAGCACTATACCAACAGGTTGCTGGAGAACTTGGTATTGCAGAAGGATGCTTCGACTTACATGAGGGGGAACGTCTGGTGGACAGCGACGGCACGTGTGACTCGTTCGGGCTGTGTGGTGGATGCTTGCTGTTGAAGCTTAAGAAGAAGGTAGTAGCTGAAAGGCATCTTGAGGACAAGGGGCTGATGGTTAATGTGCCCACTTTTGCGAGGGCCCTCCTTTCACAGGGTGGAGACGTGCAGCTCATGGTTGAGGCTGGTGTGGCAGGGATGCAAGATACAGAGGGCATGACAGCTCTGATGCATGCTGCACGTGGGCACCCTGCTGCTGTCAAGCTGCTCCTTGAAGCACAAGCTGATGTTGATGCGGCAGACTGTGATGGCATTACAGCACTGCATCTTTCTAGTGCAGAGAACTACCCTGACATTGTGAAGCTGCTCCTTGATGCTGGCGCTGACGTGGATGTGACAAACGAGTTTGAGGAGTCGCCTCTGCACTGTGCAAGCAAGGAAGCTGCCACCAAGGTGGTCTCACTCCTCCTGTCTGCAGGTGCAGACACTGAGAAAGCATGCGACATGGGCACCACACCGCTTATGATTGCCTGCGAGATAGGCAGCGATGTTGTTGTTGGACAACTGTTGCAAAAAGGCGCTGATATAGAAGCGAAAAACGATGAGGGATGGACTCCTTTGATGAACGCGGCCATGTATTCCCATACTAGGGTGGTGAGAAAGCTGTTAGATGCTGGTGCAGACGTGCAGGCCAAGAATAACTATGGGGATGACACTTTGGATATTGCCTTGAAATGTAGTGTGAGAATGGAGTGCGTACAGCAGTCTTTTATAGAAGAAGTAGTAACAATGTTACTGCGAGCAGGTGCAAACCCCAGCGACAAAGTCCTGTGTTGGGCCACATCAACAGATGTCGTTTCTGCACTTGTAAGCAAGAACCTATCTACCAATCAGCTGGCTCACCTCGCAAACCGTTTTTCAAGCACCCCTGGGCTCAGCGAAGGGATGGCTGTACTGTTACCAGTTCTTGACACCACAACACTCGACACTGCCCTTTGCCAGGCATCTCGTGCAGGCAACACTGAGGTGATAAAACTGCTAGAGACAGACAGATCCACCCTGACAACAACGGCTACTAAAAAAAGAAAAGATATAGACCCTGAGGATGCACCTGATGCAAAAAAGCGGCGCAAGTAACAGGGTGATACGTTCAGTTGTGTCGTGGAAGTAGCAATTCGAAACGGACACGGGATTTAAAAAAAGAATAAATAAATCAGCTTTCTTTCTTGCTCCTTTCTTCTAATGATGTTCTCAACAGGGACGGAAATGGCTGCACCACCCGTGCCAGTATCCGAGTCCGACAGAAATCCACTACAAGCGTACTTTCAGTCAGATCAAACAGACGAGGAAGATGAACCGCTTCTCAAGAACTCTGTGAAGAAGGTACTGCTGGCATGCGAGGCTGTGATGCCAATAGCGTTGTTGTTGAACCCGCGGTTCGGGTGGCCTGAGGGGCATTGGGTGGGGAAAAGTGCATACATATTACTGGTGGGTCCAGTGTGGGACCCTGAGCTGTACAACCTTAAACATGGACCTGCACAGGCTACATTCTGGGTCTCGGCGGCTGTTGTATTCATCACTGCCGGACTGATCATCTTGCGTGCTGTTTGCCACCATGAAAGGGTGATGCGTGCCACGAGGACCGTCGTTCACCTTATCACATCTCCCATTAGCTTCCCATTGCTGCAAGTCTTTTTGTCGAGGGTTGTATGCAATGGGCACAACAGGTTGTGGCTGTACCCCTCAGAGGAGTGCTACACCGTCCCACATCTCTTTGAAGTTGCTGTGGGGTGTCTGTGCTTTGGGTTGTTGTGTGTCATGTGCCTCAGTGTCCTTGTCACCAGCTACGATGCAGCGCCCGTCCGCCAAGCCCAGCTGTGCTCTAGAGTCGACATCTGCTTGCTCGTGTTTAAGATATCGAGCTCGCTGTGCTTCCACCTCCTCCTGGCACATAGAATGATACAAGAACTGTGCCTCCTCCTCATCATGTTACCTCTCATTGTCGCTGGCTACATAGCCTTCGCGACACGCTCCTTCAGTGGCGCCACCACCAGAATCAGACAGGGCTTCCTCTCCTTTGCGAGGTGGACACATGGCAACAGCGGTTCTAATGTATTGTAGTCTAGACCTTTGCCTCTTCGGGTCTCGTCCCATTCTCGTCCTGACCCCCCCTTCAGCGGTGCCAACTCGTACTTGTAGCTATCCTTTTTTACCCTTCCTCTTACTCCCCCTCCTGAAAATCCTTGTAACCGTCAGTCCCCCGTAATAAAGACCATTCTCGTCAGATCAGAACTTCAGACGAGAATATTTGTACTTGTCTCACTCGGATCCGACTCGTCCGCACAGGAGGGAGGGAGGGGGAGGGGGTAGGTCACGTTTATTTTCAACTTACTTTTCTGGAGCGTCACATGAAACAAAAAAGGAAGTACTAAGAAAAGAAGAATACGAAAGTAACATTTGATAAATTTCGGTGTGCGGTGGCTCGCCGTGAATAATAGCTATTTACTGCCAACAAGTAATGACTTTACCGTTACCTCGAGGTCGGTAAAGCATTACTTGGCGGTAGGTAAGTGGTTTTATTTCACGACACTCTGAAATTACTTCACCACGAGGGGCACAACAGGGTGACAAGGGGTACAACAAGAGAGGGGTTACAAAGGTTACAATACAAGTTGTTTTTCCTCCTTTTGCTGACTAAGAGCTGCCACTGTCGCTGGCATTGCCACTGTCAGGCCTTCCCATACCTGGCGTGGCCGCTGGCTCCTTTTTTTCTGCTGCTTCGGTATTTTGAAGTCTTTTGGGGAGCTTGGGTAAGCTGACTAAGTTACCCTTACCCACAGAAACTGGGAACAAGGCCTAGCCAAAAGTGGGCAAATTGGGACTGAGCCGAGGCAAAAGTTGGCCAATTGAGCTGAACCTGGGGGGAAATAGCAAACTGAGAGGAAAAAGCCCCACTGGGAACCGAACCGAGGCAAAATTGGCCTACCTATTACTTCACGGAAAACAGGCCATTATTTCACCGTGAAGTAATGAGATTTAGCGTGAAGTAATGGCCCCCCCAGTGCATGAAGTAATTTCTGAAGAGTGAAATAAAATAATCTTCTTGTTCTCCACTGCTTCTATTATTTTTAAAGTTCCGTCACTTTTTCTCCTCCTTCATTTCAACAGGGCAAACACGAAAGAAAGAAGGAAAAAAAAATAATAATAATAAAACACAATGACCGAAAATGAGAGCTTGAACAGTTCGCTCATGTCTGACGAAGCGCAGGAGGTGGCGAACAACCCGAACCTTACAGCACTCTTCACCACCTTGAAGAGAATGGAGCCGACAAGGGGCGATGTAGTGTTCAGGAAGTCCACGCAGAAAATAGGGCTGGCAATCGAAGTTCTGCAACCTATTGCGTTAGTGCTGAACCCGCACTTCGGGTGGTCTCAAAACTGGATAGGTAAGAGTATTTACGTATTTCTGGGAGGCTTATTGTGGGACCCCGAGCTGTACAGCGTGGATGTTGTTGCAGCCCGTGCCATGTTTTGGATCGCAGCGGCTGTCGTGTTGATCACAGGCATTTTGATCGTCTCACGCACCGCCTTCGACAACGACAGGGCCATGCGTGTCATGCGCATCGTTGTCCACACCATCACTTCACCGTTGAGCTTTCCTTTGCTCCACGTCTTCTTGTCGAGGATCGTGTGCAACGAGCATGAC
Organism: Diplonema japonicum; assembly: GCA_964019335.1. Lineage (NCBI taxonomy): Eukaryota > Euglenozoa > Diplonemea > Diplonemida > Diplonemidae > Diplonema > Diplonema japonicum. The sequence goes on from OZ025696.1 coordinate 509,701, forward strand.
AACCTCTGGCTCTTTCCCTCCGAAGAGTGCTACTCGGTCCTCCACCTCATCGAAGTTGTCGTTGGCTGCTTCTGCTTCTGCTTGTTATGCATCATGTGTCTTATCATCATCACCACCATCTACGAGACAGAGCCCTCTGTGCACATCCAAGCCCGTGCATGCTCTAAGGTCGACATTTTCTTGATATCGTACAAAATATCGAGCTCACTATGCTTCCACCTCCTCCTGGCACGCGAAATGGTCCAAGAACTATGCTTCCTGCTCATCGTGTTGCCCCTCGGCGCCACTGTGTACATCGCCTTCGCGATGCCATACAGCAACGGCACAGTGGCACAGCTAAAGATGGGTTCTCTGTTGGTCGCGATATGGGGTGCATTTGTGGCCTATCTGTCTAGCAAGGACGAGCACAACAATAACGTGGGCAAGGGCGACGCAGATGTAATGATCTTCTTGATAGGGGTGCCTATTGTTGCGTTGATTGGTGCGAAGCTGAGCAGTTACCGACTATCACAGCGGTGTGTAAACCACTTCAACTATGTACTGGCTGGGAACAGAAGTACCTGGTCTAGCGGTGTCTTCCCGATGTACCTCCCAGATAACGAGCAACTATTCACCCGCTTCTACTACCTCGAGTCATGGCTCCTCGAGCTGGAGACTGAGAGGGAAAACAACACTTACAAAAGTGAAGAGGAGAGCAACGAGGTGCTTGTCCCATACATCGAAGGTATCTACCTGGAGACCGACATCGAGCTCGCATCGAGGTTCCTGTTCTTGTGGGACCAGCACTTCGGGACACGCCCCTCCGACAAGATGCTTGCTATGACGTCGCGCATTTTCACCAAGGGCATGATCAAGTTCTATGGCAGCCGAGAGGTTCAGGTGCAGTTTGCAGCCTTCTTGATACGATACCTTACCAGGTCCCACATAGCTATCAAGTTCCTCTGCGGGCTGGAGGCTGTACAGAGCCATGAAGCGGAGATAGCAACCCAGTACAAGATTTTCAAGATGTCCAACGAACTACGTGCAGGGCTGGGGATCCGCGACAGGTCACATTCGCTGGCACTTGAACAGGCCAGAATATATCACAAGGAAGCCTTGGAGCTGATGCATTCTTTCTGGATAAAGATAGGAGCTTCTCAAGGAAAGAACCTCAAGGGGCTTGCCGCCCTTGCTAATCAGATCACGGACCGTCGCGAGAAAGCAAGGTTGTCGTTCAAGTGGATGCTGTCCCAGCATGCCCATGATGTGCAGGTACTAGGCCAGTTTGCATCGTTCCTGCTGCAGGTGATGCTAGACCAAGAAGCTTATGAGCAGTGTTTGGAGAAAATAGACACTATCAATTCGGCCAAGAGGAATCAGTCCAAGGCGACAAGCACCATAGGATCTTCGAAATTCACTATGCTGGAGAATGGTGCCACAGGTGATCTCGTGACATCACTGGAGATGCAGCGCTCGTCAAATAACAGAGGCAGTAGGACAGTGAAGGTGCTGCAGCTCACTATCAGGACAGTCTTTATCCCGCTCATCTTGCTGCTTGTCGCGAACTTCCTCTTTGCATACCTCTACATCTTCAGTCATACGGAGCTCATTGAGCAGATGTATTCAGCAGGGCAGGTGCGGTTCTTATCGCAGCGTGCAGGAACGACACTGCAGCAGCTCATTGAAGAGATACGAAAGGAGGAAGCATCAGGTGGACAGACGACAGAGGCCGTGCAAACCCTGTCAGGCAGGTTGATAAACAAGCTGAAGTCGATCACAAACACCTTAGAAGCGCATCACAACAAGATCACATTTGGGGACGCTGCCGTCAGCTACCCGCCACACGTGTTGTACTTAAAGAAGCGCAGTGTGCCGATAGAGTACTACGAAACACCGACTCTACACAGTACAGACCTTGTGTCTTTGTGGTCATTGGGGAATCTGCTGGTATCCAGTCTTTCTTTAGTGCTGCAAGAATCGCTCACGAATATTCCTAATAGCAGGTACACGGTGTTCCTCCTCACGAACCTCGTAGGGCCTGTGTCCCATGCCTTCAACAAGTCCTCGTACTACACTGAAGAGCAGAGCTCTACCATGCTGTCGACGTCCTCAAACACAGCGCTTATCATCTTCATAACGTCGATAGTGATGGTGTTCATTGTGTACCTTATGTTTGTGTGGAACTTCAACAAGATCGCATCCTCCAAAATCAATACTCTTGAGCTGTTCACACAGATCCCAAGTGGGACCCTTTCTACTACAGCAGACGAGGCAAAGGCAAAACTCGACGCCTTCGATGTTGAGAAGGAGTTCCAACAGCAGGGCATGGACGAGCTCCTGGAACGGCTTGAAGATGAACCACCAGAGCCTGAAAAAGAAGAAGAGGAAGAACTGTCACACATGCAATTGCTGACACCAACAAGCGATGCACACATGGCGATGAGCGCCGAGGAGGCACTGGATTCGCTTTCAGAGAGGAAGCCTAGCATCGTAGCAATAGTCCTGAAGCGGGGTCTAGCAGATAACATCGACATGATAAGGCAAGAGAAGGCACGTATCAAATCCCCGCTAAGCGAAGTCGCACACGACATGCTGTCCGAAACCTTTGAGAGGGAAAAGTCCATCCCCAGTAACAGCAAGGTGTCGGAAACGTCTGTCGAGCAGGAAAGCAAGGAAAAAGTGCACGAAATAGAAGAAAGCGAGACTGCCGAAAAGATTCCATCCCTGACGGTCCCTGTTCTTCTTATGATTCTTGCATTCGTCACAACTGTCAGCACTGTTACTACAACGCTCATAATGGACATCTACAGTTTGGCTGACCCCTTTGACCTCAAGAGGACTGCCTATGAGGACATTCTAGAACTGAAAGAGCACGTCACCGATCTAACCAGGAACGCCAGACTCTTCAGCCAGCAGGGTGACATCGAGCACTACGATGCTTATATGGAAATCGTTCGAACAGAGAAAATAGACAAAACAATCAAGAGGCTGTGGGATGTGAACCTGGACACGCAAGAAATCGAGCTCTTGGAAGAGGCACGGGATTTAAGCGACACTATCTCGAAACGCAACAAAATCTCTATGGTGCTCACCCAGCAGTACCGAAGGATCCCAGACCTGAAGGGGCTGAACCACATCACATGGGGACATGAGACACTGCCGGACTTCCTGCTGAACTCTTTTGAAAGTCTCACGTCCTCGCAGTACAAGCACTCCAGCTTCGCTGAGGACTATGCCCTGCCGAACGAGGGAACGGCAAGTGCAGTAGATCTCATCATAACACACATCCAACAGTCGTACGTGCTTGCGTCAATACACACCGTGGCAGAGCTGGGCGAGTCAACCCAAAGTGACATACTGAGAGAAGCTGTTTTGTGGAAGAATCAGAGCACCACAGTTACAGCTGCTGAGCCACGTCTGCTGATGTCCTCATACACAGCGGCCCTGGAGATTGTCACTAGGCTCGTAGATGGCCAGACGGTGATCAGCACAGATCTCAATGACCGCATCGAGTCTTATGCCAGTCAGGCATGGACGGTGCTCATATCGTACTTTCCCGCATTGGCTGTTGTACAGAGCCACACAAACTTTAACATTTCGGTTTATGAGCATGAGAAGCTTCTGTGGGAAAAATCCGCATCACAGTGCTGGAACGCCATGAAGGTGCGACTCTGGGCGGTAAATCATGAATTGGTGCGCGACCCCACGTCAGCAGCCACTATCGCAGACACGTTCAACACCTTCACAAATGCACACCAAAGCATAGCCACGAGCACGGCTGTCAATGATTTGTATAATAAGATCGCGGTTCTGACTAACACTGTGATCAACGCACGGAACGACCAGAAACTCACAACAGTGAACAACGAGCTGGGCGTACTGTTGCTGCAGTATGCAGACATATGGAAGCAAAACATTCTCGCAATGCTCAAGGTGGGATCGCTTCTTGAGGTACTGGAGCTAAAGTTCGTTGTGGCGCGTGCCAGTGTTTTCGACCACATTTACATCCTAGAACTGCGGCACTTCAATACCAAGATTACGGAACTCTCGAACTTGCTTATTAAGAGGCTGCAGTCGGAGAGTAATGACGTCGTGAACAAGACGAAGGCGTACATGAAGGTGTCGACTGCGCTACAGGCAGTGTCCCTCGCGGTGCTGCTTAGTGTTTTATTTGTATTGGCCAACACAAATAAAATAATCTCAGGGTGCGTCTTCTCAGTGTTCTGGATCATCGCTGCGAGCACCGTGCTGCTGGTGATGGTCGGGCAGGAGGTGGATGAGTTCACTATCAAGTACAGTAAGATACAGTCTATAGAAGAAGGGGAGAATAGAACACTCGCAGGGCTGATAGGAGCAACGCAGTGGGCTATCAGCTTCGTGCAGCTGCAGGATATGTGGATGCTCACTACCTACTGGGACTTCATCAGCAGCAGTGAGATCCATGATGCCCAGGAGCAGATGATATCACCTGAGACGCTGATGGACACCTCCAGTTCGGTGGTTGAGGCAAAGCTGGACGTAATGAAGGAGGTAAGAACAGAGTTCGAGGAGGTGAGATGGCTGGAGCGTATTGCTTTTAGAATGATGTTCGATGAGACAACAGCAGAGCTTTCGACACACCAGGATGTCCCTGCGCTGATCACCACACAAACCTGGAACCGCTCGAATGAAACACAGCTGCACCCTACATTGCAGTACGCGGCTGAGCTTGAGCACCCAGATATGTATACTACATTTGCTGAAGACATGCAGTGTGCGACCTGCACACGCGCAAGCAGGCTTCGCAAAGTGCGGTACTTGCTGACGTCACGGAGGTACCTTGAGACGGAGGAGCGTATCTTTCAGAAGATCAAAAGCGTTACTAATTCTGTCATCTCTAATTGGGACGCACTCTCCCCTTCGAAGATGGAGGACTTGTACTACGCGAGCATCATCTTGATCTACTGTGGCATCGCACTGTTGTTGTTCACTATCTTAGGCACCGTCTCGAAGCAGCTGCAGAACTCGTACATCAAGGACGAGATGGAGGTCGACGACCTGAGGGAGCACTTCTCGAAAATGAAAAAAAGGTGCCGCATTGCGCTGGGCATTGTGGTGGTGGTGCTTGTGGTGCTGTTCTCGCTGATTTACACAAGCGAGCTGAGCACCGAGAATGACGTGTCGATCATCAACATGGCGACGGCCAGGCAGTGGGCGGTTCTCAAGTCGCTGATCGTGGCAAACAAGATATCTGCAGACAGCACCGTCGATATTAGCGGCCTGCAGCATCAGCTGAAGCTTTCTGCGAAACAGATGCGTGATGTCCGTGAGAAGCTGTACTTCGACTCCGATGGCGGGACGCTTACGGGATTTAGCAATTCGCAGGACTCCTTACTGTTCGGGCCAACAGCAGACTTGACAGCGGCCCAGTCTGCCAGCAAGTACAAACACTGCACGGAGGGCGGCACTTTCGCACCTTCCACGATACCAGTAGACAGCTTGTATCTATCTTTCGTGACAAACATCGATTTCATTGCAAACTCAGCAGACACAAACACTGGCACCATAGACAGGTCCACTATCATCGCTACTGTTGCGACTCTCAACGCTGGTGTCGACACGCTGCTGGAAGGCCTCCAGAACAGCCTCGACAAGTACAAAACAGCAGCCTCAGATGCATCCTGGCGGAACATCTTGTGGTGCACGCTGGCGTCTGTCGGGACGATGTTACTTATCTTTTTAGAATATCAGTTCGTGTTCCTCCCAATGATCTCGCAGCTGGTGAACGAGGAGGACGGCACGAAGCTGATGCTGAACATGATACCGCTCGAGGTGAGAGAGAGCGTCCCAGAGATCGCCGAGTACTTCACCACCGGGAAGGTAGACGAGGAAGAAAAGATGAAGAAGCAGCTCCAGCAATCCGAGAAACTGCTGCAGAATATTTTACCGCCAATCATCTCCCGCAGGCTGAAGGCAGGCGAGGCGCTCATCGCTGACGACCACGCGAAGGTGACGGTGGCATTCTGCGCTTTGGTCGGGTTCGATGAGGTGAGCAAGAACATGTCGGCAAAGCAGATTGTCGGGTTTCTGAACGACTTGTACAGCAGGTTCGACGAGACGACAGACAAGCTGAACCTTGAGAAAATCAAGACAATAGGAGACATCTACTTCATGTGCGGAGGGCTCACCGATGTAACGAAAGAGGACCACCCGCTGAGGGTTGTGGACACGGTGCTGCAGTTCTTCGATATTCTCACAGAGCATAACAACAGGCACAGTTCACAACAGCTCTTGATGAAAGCAGGTATCAACACAGGCCCTGCAGTGGCGGGTGTCATCGGGTCTAAGAAGGTAGCTTACGACCTGTGGGGTGACGCTGTCAACGTGGCGTCACGTCTCTGCGGCACAGGGCTACCTGGGAAGATTGCCGTCTATCCCTCTACACAGGAGTCTGTGTCCGAATACTTCAGCTTCCACGAGAAGTGGGTCGAGGCCAAGGGCAAAGGCAGAATCATGACCTACATACTTGAGTCACGGATTAAGCCCACACCCTTTGCACACTTGTAAATAGTTATGGTTCCCCCTTTAAAAATATGAAAAAGAGCAGTTATTTGGCACCCGGTGTATCCTTTTCTTTTCTTCTTAACATGCCATCAAGACACTTCCGTGTTTGGTTCCTTGTCTTTTAATTTTTCTATATTTCTCATTTCCCCTTTTTGTTCTTGCTTTTCTCTCTTGCAGCCCAGTAATAGGAGATGAACATCAAGATGAGAAAGTCATGGCAGTACATGCTCATAGCATTGACTTTGGTGATTTTTGCGGCAGTGAGCGTGGCAAGGCGTGATACGAAGGGCAGAGTGAGGTTCAGCAAAAGGCCGTTGAAACCGAAAGGGAAATATTCAAGAGCATTTCAGGCAGGCGAGAAACTAAGGTGTGCAATGCCGATAAGAGATTTGGAGAACATGGGTGTGCGGTATAAATTGGTAGAGACGAAGGCAGGGTTCATCATTGCTGTGTTTGAGGCGGATGACCTGGTGAGCAGGACCCTGGTGAACGAGGGAGAGTGGGATGGTGACCGGCCGCAGAAATACCTCGATGCAAGCAGGGCACGCCTCGCAAGGCTGGGGAACACCGTAGAGTGCAGCAGCCCACCGTGCCACGGCGAGGCTTTCCTGGATATTGGTGCAAACATTGGATACTGGTCATTCTTCATGGCTTCGAAAGGCCTGCATGCTGTAGCGGTCGAAGGCTCCCCTGACGGTGTAGCTCTCATGAAACTCACAAAATGCATCACCCCTGAATTTGATGGCATGGTCCAGATCGTCGAGACCTTTGTGGCGGATAGCGACTCGCATTGTATCATGATGAGCCATGGTAGGAATATAGGCGACAGTGTGATGCACTGCAAAGAGGACAAGAAACCGTGGTCGGATGTGGAGCTGGAGGAGCGACGGAAGCTACTTGACGGCAGCAAGGTGTACCGTGCGGAGAAGCGTAGGCTGGAAGAGATCTACAACGAGGTGTGGAAGGATCCAGGCTCCAAGCTCCCCTTTTCCATCACTGCCACAAAGATAGACATCGAAGGCTCCGAGGCGCCAGCGCTGATGAGTGGAGAGTCCTTGCTCGCAACGAGCCACACCTTCCCAACCATGTACATCGAGGTCATGAACAGGGTCAACGTCTTGTCTCCCGAGGCCTTCCTTACCTACCTCCGAGGACACGGGTACCTCCTCCACGAGGCGGACTGCACCACTCCTATCAATGCGGAGGACACCCAAGCTTTCCTTACAAAGCTGAATTCCCAGCCCTTTGCTGACATTTTCGTATCCAAGGCTTGAAAGGAAAAAAAAAAGAAAAGGAAAAGAAAGGGATGGTTGGTGTTTTAGCTCGATCCGTCCTGCTCCATGAGGTCTTGGAAACTAAACTATGGATGGAGCTTGATCTAGCGAGGTGGTCAGTCGATGGGAAAAAATAAGACAAGCCAAAAAAAGAAAAGAAAAAAAAAAGAGAAGGCTGTATTTGAGAAAAATAAGCGTGTTTTTCTGTTCATCCTTTGCATACCTCCTTTTCGCTGTCATTTTTTTTTTTTGTTGTTTTTTTTTTTTGTTGATTTCTTTTAATACCGCCCACCAAAACTTTCCCATTTCAATCCACCTCAGCATACACAAAATAGAAATTAAAAAAATAGAAAAGAAAAATACAATAAACTTACAATAGAATGAACAAATGCAAAACTTGTAGTTTCTGTGCCACCGATCTTGCCCCGGGGCACTGCTGTCAAGGATGTCGCAATGGAAAGGCACACGACACGAGATGCCCTCGTTTGATGAGCGCTGGGCACTGCTACGTGGAGCACGATGGGGCAGTGTTCGGCGTGTTCAAGCTCTGGAGGGGTAAGGAACACGCAGTGTTCGGGTTGTTGTACCAAGCAGGTCAGCCTCATAAATACCTGAAGGTGTGTAAGGAGAAGGGCCTCTGCGTGCACAAGAACCACAAAGCTGTTCCACATAAGGACTGCTGGATCTCGGTATCGTCTGCTGGGGAGGGCAAGGGGCATTTCCTGAAGTCCACGCTCCATGGGAAGATGCTCTGCATGAAGGGTGACAAGATGGTGTTGTGTGACCCTGCGGCCAAGGAGCACCACCCGTGGAGCATTCGCATGCTGTCTGAAGCTGAGGTCGCTGCCTCACCGATGAAAAGCAACCACATCTCAGGCCGAAGGCTGTGCAACGTGGGACGGTACATCAAGCCCTGCGACGCAGCGCAGCTGACCGCCAAAGGGTACCTCGTCGTGAGGGATGGTGTCTCCGTGCGCTGTCTGGACCCCATCGTCGCTCGTGTCAACCACAGCTTACTGCAGCCCGAAACCATCAAGGTGTCTGGCGTGTGGGGAGGACAAATAGACAAACAGTTCACAAAGCATGCCTTGTTCCGTTCTTCTGTGTGGCCCTGCGTGGCCTCCGTCACCGAGCAGCCCAATCCAACGACCGTCACGCATCGTGTTGTTGTCGAGATGCCTCTAGAGAAGCAAGCTGAACCGCAAGGCTACCCCACCGACTCCGAGGCCTATGACTCGGAAGAGGAGAATGCGATGGTCGCCGAGAAGGGTCCATCTGACGCGGAGATAGTAGGGGCTGTGCGATCTGAAGAACAGCATGAGGATGAAGAAGAAGAGGAAGAATGCAGGGAGGCCACAACACATACTGACCCGAACGCAGACCACGTAACCGTTCAAGTTGTGCTCGCATTGGACAGGTACCCATTGCGCATAGCAGGGGACGAGTTCACCATCCAGAAGGGAGACTACCTCATTGCACGGTCTGACTGCGAGGTGGGCCGTGCCAGCAACCTGTGCGATGGGGGCGTCGTGGGGATGACAGTAAGGTACAGTGTGCAGTGCAAGCGGCTTGTGGCATGTGCGGAGAGTATCACCGAAGAAAAGGAGCTTGTGAGGGTTGTGGAGCGGCCTTTGTATACAGCAGATACGCTCACTGTAGAGATGAAGCGTGCCTTTGTAGAGGATGGGTACGTGTTGGTCCCTAACGCGGTACCAGATGAGTTCATCACCACAGCCCTCAGGGCTATCAACAACGTGCTCTTCGACAAAAAGACTATCTTCCGCCACAAAGATGGCAGGGCCGACTCATGCATGGGTTTATTGTTCCGCTCACCTGAGGTCACAGACACGCTCTACCGCACCAATGCATGGAAGGTTGTGAAAAACCTTCTGGGGCAGGCCTTGAAGAACAAGGGGTGCCAAATCGCCTTTCGCGGTCCAAGCCCGCCCCATCTGGGCATGACAGCACCTGAGGACATTGGCCCCAAATGGCACGTCGATGGTCATGCTAAGCTCGGCAATCACACACCCTTCAGCCTCCTTGTAGGTGTCGCCCTCTCGACGACAAGCACTCGAAACAATGGAAATCTCTGCGTCTGGCCTGGGGGCCATAAGAAACTACTCCCGCATCTTAAAAAGCGCCACCAAGCAAAGCAGCTGTACCTGAAAACCCTGCCAGACGTAGGGCATGGAAGACAGGTCCGTGCAAATAGGGGCGACTTGCTTATATGCCATCAGAAGCTCCCACACCAGTACAGCCCGAACTTGGGGCCCGATATACGCCACATGCTATACTTCAGGATCAAGGCAGCAGGGATGAAGGCAAAGGTACCCTCGGGTGTGCACCTTGAGGACTTGTGGGTCGACTTCCCGGGTCTGGCTGACGTCTTGTAGTTTCAAGTCTCGTTATTATTCATCATTCCTTTGCATTGTCTTCACTTATTACAGGGATATGCAACACCCAATCACGGATATCTCTTTCACGTTGACAGGGTGGTGTCTGCTGCTATGCGGTGCAGTGCATGTTGCGTTTGGTTTATGGACAGTGAAGAGGTTAGTCGTAACATCTGAGGGTCTGCAACCCAAGTGGCTCTTGCTGCCGCTTGTTTTCGCCATTGTGGGTGCCTTGTGGACGGCAGCTGCGATTTTCATTCCGGCCCTTGCAATAGGCCTCATCTACTCTTCAACCGACACCATCATCGCAGAGGCTGACGTCTGGTCTCTTGTTGCCCCCCTCTCCGGCATGGCACTCTTTTTCAGCGTCGGGTCCATCAAGCTGCAGTACAGCATGTGAGGTGTTGCTACCTTTAGTTAGACTTGACCATGGATAACAAGAGTTGGATTTTAAAGTTCCAAGACGCTTGTGCTGGGCCACCACTGAAACTATCGCAGTGTTGATTACAGTAGCACCTGTTCTTTAAGTGCCCCTGGTTCCTGTGGCAGGCTAAGAGCTCCTATTTACACTACAAACAACTGTGAAATGCTATCAGAAAGATGGTGTCGATCAGCCTAGAATCTCTTAATCCCCCCCCCCCCCCCCCCCCTGCAATGCTTCTTGGGGTTGTGTCTTGTCCCTTCTCTTTGTTTGGGGACTTCTTCCCTCCAGTTGCTTTACAGATTTTAGAGTTCCGTCATTTCTTTCTTGATGGATTTTTTTCGTTTTTTACCCAGTCACTAGCCTTTATAATAAAGGCCACTCTCGGATTCAGAGGCGGGTACTGGAATCTTAAAAGGAAAAGTAGCCCTAAAATAACAAAGCGCTGGAAATACGCCCCTTCCCCAAAAAAAGGGAAGAAAGAAAAAAGGGGGGAAAAAAAATAAAGAAACCTTAACTGCAAGCTCAAACAATTATTTTGTTTTTTCCATTAACGGACCCATGGGGTCAATTTAATAAGGCAAATTCTGGAAAGGCAGAAGTAGAAAAAAAAAAAAAAAAAAAGAGACATTTAAGGGTACCTGCGGTATGTGGCAGGACGCCTAAAAAAGAAGAGAGGAAAAAAAAAAAAAAATAATTCTTTATGACTATATGTCTTTGTTGTTCGAGGGGAGCAACTCGGAGATAGCCTTCTGAACGGCCTGCTTGACGAGTCGGTCCACCCTGGATTTCTTTGGGTCGCCTCACTCCGGCCTGGCAGGAGGCGGGGAGGTAGGTCGCTTTGGCAGTCTTCGGCGGCATTTTACTTTTGCTTGTTGTTCGCACGAGCAAGAAAGGTTTTTAAAAAACTGCGAGAGTTTTTTGCTTGGCACAGGTTGCATATAGTTATAAAATCGTTTTTTTTTTGAAAGATATTTGTAACAAAAAAAAAAAAAAAAAAAAAAAAAAAAAAAAAAAAAAGAAAAACCTTGATGACCCAGAGCGGAAAGAAAAAAATCGTCATCTGAGGGAAAAGAACGCAAGCATGGACGCATGCCATGCCATGTGTCTTGTGTTTCCGATTGAGTTGTAGGGTCGGTGTTGTGTCTTTGTTATTTTCTTTCCTATTGCTCCTTCCCCTCTCTTTGACCTGGGTTGTTGATGGTTAATAAAGTAGATATTTTTTGAAGAAATAATTAGAAAGGAAGAAAGGAAGAGTGATGGGTATGCGACAAGGGACATTGCCTAGAAAGCCAAAACGAAAAGAAAAAGGAGGTTCTCTAAAGTCCCTCCGATTCTGCAATTTCTTTTGGTGCATTGCAACAAAATCAACTAATTAAAAGAGCAGAAGTGGAGGTATTGACGGTAATTAAAAAGATTCCTCAATACGAAGAAAGGGGGGGAGGCTCTTGGTGACTCTTTCCCTTTTATTTATAGCATGTTCTCAGTCTTTTCCCCAAAAAAAGAGAGAAAAAAAAAAGTGACGGCATTCAGAAAGAATCTCTAGTCATTTGTTCCTCTGGTTTAGTAGATAGAAATATAAAAAAAAGAGAACCAAAAAAAACCTTTTTTTTCCCCTTGCTTACAGAATGAACTGGGATTTTCTTTTTCTTACCCCTCCCCCCCCCCCCCCGGCAGTTACCCACCTTAACGATCTCAATGTGTTTTCTCTTTTCTAATCGGTTCTTTCTTCCTTCATTGTGATAACATTCTCCAGTTCCAAGAGCCCATGTTGATCGCGCAGTTGTGCTCACTTTTATGTCTCTACCGTGCTCTAAGCACAATGTCGAGTTAAAGATACCTTTGTTTTCTGCAATGTACTGTACACCAATGGGAATGGACTGCTGTTTGCAATCCCATTCCTGCAGTCCCATTGCCCCTTAACCTAGCTTGACTTGTTAAGAACATTTGAGAGATACAAGTTGAGCCTCCTTTCAGCCGATACCTTTATGGTGTCGGGAGTGCTAGAGCGCACAAACACCAAGTTCTTTTCTTCTTCTTTTCTTTCTGGTGGCCGTAGTATGCCCTCTCCCTCTCCAGTGAGTTTTTCTTCTTCTTTCTCCCTAATGCCGTCCAGGAGCATTACCAATATAGCCCCTTTCCCCTGTGCACTTCTAGTAGTGAAGCAAGTATAGTACTCCCCTCCCATATTCCATGCAACCTCTGGTGGTGGGAAACGAAACACCAAGAAAATATAGAAATTCTTGGGTTTCTTTTGCGAGGGGTCCCTCACCTGTAATGCAATTCAGCTTTCAAGTGACTCGTTACTTGCGTTGTGGCTGGCCGAGCGAAGGTGTCGGAGGACCCTCCGCAGAGTAGGCGAATACGCCTTCTTTCCTTTTTTTTTTCTCTTAAAGCTTTTCTTTCCTGCTCAGAGTCACCCTGTATCCCAGTTTTCTAACACTAAAATGGCGATTGTAAGCATGCTTGCTTTGGCAGTGGCGGCTCTGCCTGTGCACGAGGTGGCGCGCAGAAGCATGCCGATGGTGGTGATAGGGTTCCCTGAAGCGGTGCTCAGTGCTGACAGCCTGTTTTTCTACGTGGCTGGGAACGGGCGTGTTGAGGTGATGCGTGCCAGCGACCAGCAGTGGGTAAACACTGCCGCCGCATCGGGTGGTGCCTGTGCTGATGTCCGCGGGCTGAAGAGGTTCAACCAGTGGCTCTTCCTGCTCTGCGGTGACGGCGTTGAAGTGTTCGATAGCAGTATTCCCGCTGCGCCCATGTCCGCAGGACGCTTCGCCCTCAAGGCCGGCACAGGCGTCGCAATGGACATCGACCACACACGCGGCCACCTGTGGGTCCTCGCAGAGGACATGAACTTCGAGCTGCAGCAGTACTCTCTCACCGGTAGCAACGTGTGGACGGGCACCTCCACGACACGCCTCCTCGACGCCATCAACCTGCGTCTCCCCCCCTCGCACATGCTGTCCGACCTTGCTGTGCACATCGACGGCGACATGCTGCTCCTGACCACCGCCTCTCTCACACAGAGGTGGGACCTTAGCAACACGGTGCAGCCCCAGTTCGTGCCTGGCAACCACAAGTACGTCGCCCTGGAGGGTAGCCTTGTCGTCTTCTCGAAGGTCCCCAGCAGCGGAGTGACAGATGTCACGGTGCACACCAGTGACTTGACGCAGGTGTCGAGCCACACGGTGCCCTTCGAGGTCGTGGACATTGCTGTGGTACGTGGTGTAGTGGTGGCTGCAGGTGCGGGTGGCAAGGTGTGGTTCATGGACGAGGCGAGCGGTTTGACGGTGCAGCACGACGTGGGCGGTCAGGTGGACATCGTGAAGCTATCGGTGAGTGTGGCAATGGGATGGGTGGTGGCTGCGTCCATGGACGAGGTGGTGATCCTGAGCATTGCCGGAGTTGTGACGGAGGTGACCTTCAACGGGATGCGTGGGGTCGACGCGGGGTCCAAGCTGACAGGGGTCCCCAGTGGCCTGGCAGGCATCGACGTGTTCAAGCCCAGCACAGGGCACCTGTCTGCCGGGTCCGACATCGAAGTGACTTGCGGCAGCATGGTGGGGTGCAGTGTGGTGTTGTCCGTGTACCACTGCCCACCGTGTTCTGCAAAGCTCAACGGTGGTCTGCCGACTGCCCTCATGGCAGCAGGGTGGACACCAAGGTCTTGCGCTCCTAGGTACCACGACCAGGACACGAACTTCGACCAGCCTATGGTGTCCTTCTTCAAGTCGCTGAATCAGGGTGAGTCAGTCACCCTTCAGACCACCCTTCCCACACACTCACTGGTTGTCTTTTTGGCCGACACACAACTCCCTGACCAGTGGTGCCCTGTTCCCACCTCCACACAGAAGACTCTTCCCATGCCCCCCAACCCGTGTCTCTCTAAGTGCGCCACGTTGTAGGGAAAAAAATGGTAGATGTAGCCTTTTTTTTAAAAAAAAAAAAGTACTTTGTTAAAAAAGAAAAGATTTTTCCTTTTTCGTTCTTTTTTCTCCATTTCTCGAAACGATTTCAGCAGCGTTTTCATTCTCGTAGTTCACGCAACCAAAAAAAAAAAAGAAAAGTATTTCTCCCAGTTCTGTTCCCCTTTCTCGCCGCTGCACGCAAAGTTGTGCAGCTGGGGACCCCTTTTTTGTTTATCCAGCTAAAGAGAGCGCGTCTTCTTGCAGCTAGATAAGGCAAAGGGGCAAAAGGGGATCAATATGGGCTTAACATTCTTCCTTCCACTTTCAATACAGCAAATCTTTAAGAGAAAGAACGAAAAAAAAAAAAAAAAAAAAAAAAAAAAAAAAAAAAAAATGGTATATAAAAAAGAAAAAAAAGAGGGGTAAACAAAAAGGAAAACCCGCAAAAGGCAGAAGAGGTTCTATTAATTTTTGATATCTCTAATTTAGCTGGCGTTTTATTTTGCAAGAATTATTTCAAAAAAAAAAAAAAAAAAAAGAAATACCCACTCTATTTCACTCTGTCTTTAAAACATATGAAGAGTGACCCCCCCCCCCCCCCCGGAAAATGCCCTCCTCGCGGATGTAATTGACCGTCGCCCCCCTCCCCTTCTTTGTTCCCTTGTTCTCTTTCTTTTCTTCTTCCTCTCGTCCCCCCCCCCCCCCCCCCCCTCTTTTATATTGACTTCTATACTTTTCTTCCTTTCCTTCGTTTTTTTTCCCTTTTGATTCTGAGCGGGAAAAAAAAAAAAAAAAAAAAAAAAAAAAAACCGCTTTAGTTTATTCTAAACAAAAAAAAAAAAAAAAAAAAAGAAATGAAGCGCTCGCTGGTGATGTGTGGAACCCTTCTGCTGTGGGTTCTAGCAGCAGTGACAGGGAGTGTGTGGGAGGGGTCTGACTACGTCCAAAATCGCAACGGACAAATGTCGACAACTGGGCAGTTCATCTGCCTGCTGTTATCAATACCGTGCGGTGTGCTAGGCACATGGGGCATGGGGAGACTCATCTTGGAACGAGGGTGCAACAAATATGCCGATGCGGTTCTCTGCGTTGCAATGACTGGCATGGCCACGGTTCTGGGGTACACCTACGGCCCGTGGCTTAACACAGCTAAGAACTGGAATGCCACCCTTGCGTGTCTTGGCATGGTGTACTGTGGGTGGGTCGTCGCGACGGTATGCTGCAAGCACATCAATGCTTGTTTTTTCCCGCCGACTCCACCAGCAGTCCCGTTCAAGCTCGGCGAAGAAACACCCCTCAACATCAACACTGTGCAGAGCACAGCGCCTTCCCTCCCTACACTGAAAGCTACAAAAATTTTAATTCTCACCGTCTTCTTGCCCACCCTGTTCCTCTCCACCACAGTCCTTCCCAACTCGTGGGGTGGCTATACCCCCGCAGGCGTCAAGGCTTACCTCTCCAACGATGGCTCGACAGGACGTGCCATATCCGCCCGCCTTGGTAGCTTCCCAGATGGGACACCGATTTATATGAAGGTGTTCCCTGATGTAGCAATATACTACCTCTTCTTATGGTTTGCTGTGCTCGCCGCTGTGTTCCGGAGGAAGTGGGTCGTGAAGCTCCTCTTCGTTGCCCTCTTCGGAGCATGGGTCTGGTACTGGGCTACGTACTCATGGTTGGGCGGGTGGCGCCATGTTAGCAATCTGGAGAAAGCCGCAAGGACATTAGGCCAGGTAGGGTCACTGTGCGTGTCCCTGACCTACATCCCTGTAGGGTTCTGGGTCGAAGGGCTAGGGTTCGAAAAGAAAGAGAGCCTTCGTTTCCACCGATGGATAGGCCGTGGGATCTTCCTTGTGACCTTTGTGCACATGGCATGCTTCATCGGGACCTTCACCGACCTCCCGAGGGACATCTTCATGACGCCAAAGTCCGTGCGGGACAACTTCACAGTCCCTGCCATGTTCTACACGTGGGTCGTGTCGCTCTTCACCATCCTCCTGTTGTCCCTGAGGCCTGTTAGGACGAGGTTCTTTGAGGTTTTCTACTTTGTGCACATCCCTGCTGTGCATGTCTTCACCTTTGTGGTGTTCCTCCACGCGGCGTCCTTGTGGTTCTTCCTAGCACCTGGGCTCCTTTTGTACTTCATAGGAAAAGCACAGGTAGAGACAGTGTATGTGCAGGCGCAGATGGAGAAGGTCGGCGAGTCGCATGTCTCGATCCACGTTCCTGAGCTGTGTGTGGACAACATGGTGGTGAAGGTTATGGCGCCGCAGATCTCAGGTGTGCAGTGGCACCCGTTTTCTGTTGTGAACCCTTACACGGGGAGGGGGATGAGGCTGATTGTGAAGTCGCAGGGGGACGACACGTGGACAGGCATGTTGCATGACGAGGTGCCGACCAACATCGCTGTGCAGAAGATGCCTGGTACCCCAGACTTTGTGGGTCTGCAGTGCTACGAGAAAACAACCATTGTGTGCGGTGGCGTGGGCATCACCTACGGGCTCGGGCTGCTCACATCCTTGCTTGGCACGAAGACCCCTCCGCAGCTTATCTGGGTGTGCTCAAGCCAAGCACTTGAGCAGCATGTACTCGACACCATCATGACACCTGAGCTCCTTGCAAACACAACAATATTGAGAAGGGCTGACTTTGCTTCACGTGAAATAGTCATGGATAACGTGAAGGAACTGGTGCTTGAAAACCGCGCAGAAGGCGACACCGGCCTTGTGTGTGCTTGCGGGCCGGCATCGCTTGTACGTGACTTGCAGATATTCTGCGAGGAATCGGCTTTGAGCTTTCACGAGGAGGTGTTTTAGGGTAGGGAAGGGGACGAAAAGAAAAAGAAAACCATTTTTTCCCTTTTTTTTCTTTCTTTCTCTTTTTTGGGTGGTGCAGGCACCCTTACGTACTGCAGGCACCCTTAAATAGTCTCTCTCTTTTTTTTTTTTTTCTTTTTTTTTTTTTTTTGAACAGTGAGCACACTGAAACTTTATCGATTTTTTTTTTTTTTTTTCAATTCATCAAAAGATTGATATTGAGGCGTTGTTTTGTTTTCTAAAAAAAGCAGGGCGCCGCCAACACCGGCCTCCTTTAACTCATATATTTTCTTTTTCTTTTTCTTTTCCCCACTTCCCTACCTTTTTCTCCCCTCCTACCTGTTCTTCCAAAAAAAAAGGGGGGGGGAGACGATGGAAAAGATAACAACAAACGGTGGAGGATAATAGAAGAAGAAAGTTGTCATTAACTTTCTTCCCCCCCTCTTTTGTAGCCCCTCCTTTTTTTTCCTTCTTTTTCTTCTTTACTGTCAATTATAACCTTTGCTGCTTCGATGAGGTTTAAACTTTTCTTCTTCTTTTCCCCCTTTCCCTTTCTTTCTTTCTTCCTCCTCCTCTTTCCGTTGTGTCTTCACGATGCATGGTATTGCAGCTTGCACTGATCATTCGCTCTTTATCTTTTTGGGGAAAGTCGTCAGTACAAGTGCGGACTACTTACTAGTGATGGGTCTAACAAGACTAAGGTAAAGCCGTGTACTCACCCAATCGGTTTTCTTAAACATTTTACCGTCTTTCGTCGACTAGGAGCACCCATTGAAACGGAGCAATTCCAGCAGTTTGAATGCACAACGATGCGAGACATGCACAACTCAAGTGGGGTAGGAGGCCCCTTTTTTTTCCCCCTTTCTTTTTTTTTTTTCTTTTTTCCTTAAATTGAGAGAACCGTTGTAGTTGTGAGACAGAAAGGATGAGATAAAGCGGAACGTAGGGAAGGAAAAAATAAAAAAAAAAAAAAGAAGAAGAAGAAGGCGGACAAAAGAAAATGAAGGTGTTATGTGTAATGTAAACCTAAGCAAGAGAATGGAACTGAACAAATGAAGGTCTTTGATGCTTGGTTTCCCCCCCCCCTTTTTTTTCCCCTTCCGAGAGGATTCTTAAGGTGATGTAACTTTTGGCGACTGTGAATCTGTAATGTTGGTAATAGGTTTTTGTTGCCCCAGATTTCTTTTTTTTTCCTCCTCCACTTAAAAAAAAAGTTGGTATTCATCAAGTTTTCTCATTTTCTTTTCCCCCCCCCCATTTTTTTCCCGTGCGCTCGCTACGATACGTGAGTATTGCATTGCTCTCTCTCTCAAACCTGTTTCAAGTGATGAGGGAGGATTAGTTAGTGCATTAAGCATGTTTACTTAAAAACCTTATTCTCCCCTTCTGGTGGTACGGATATTTACCCTCCTTTTTGTTCTCTCCTGGCATCCCCCCTTAATTGTTCGAGGACTCCATTCTCTCCATTGTTGGATGTAAAAAAGAAACCTTCTTTTGCGTGGTAGCTATCATTGTGAAACTTCTTCTGTCGCCTTTCTTTTTTTTTTTTCTTCTTCTTTCTTCTTCTTTTTCTTTTTCCTCCCCTCCTTTTCCTCTTTTCATTCTCCTGCTGTCCTTGTTCTCTATTCTTATATCTTTCTCTCTTTTTATTTCCCCCTGTCACATGTCCTTCATGGTACGCTTTGGAGCCGACGGTGGTGGTCGTGCAGAGCGCAGCTACCTTGTGGTATTCTTTAATTTTTTCTTTCTTTTTTCCTTTCTTTTTTTTTCTTTCTTCCATTATTTCTATTTCCACTTCCTCTCTCTTTGTTAAATCCTCTCTCTTTCCTGCTGTTTTAAGGGAAACCAAAATGCCTTTTTATTTTATTTACCCTCCCTATTTTCCATTACCAGAAAAAGTACACCATCACAGGACTTCAAAAAAAGAAGAACAAAAAATGAGTGGTTACCCTCCTCCTCCAAGCGGTTACCCCCAGCAGGGTGGGTACCCCCCTGCCCCTGCCCAGGGTGGCTATCCACCTGTCCCGGGGGTTCCTTTTGCTCCTCCAGCTCAAGGAGGTTATCCCCCTGCGCAGGCACAACAAGGAGGTTACCCTCCTGCGCAAGGGGGCTATCCTCCTGCACCTGGTGGGTACCCGCCCCCGCAGGGGGGTGGCTACCCTCCTCAGGACGCAGGCTACCCCCCACAGCAGGGTGGCTATCCTCCTCAGCAGGGTGGCTACCCTCCTCAAGATGCAAGTTACCCGCCACAGGGTGGTTACCCCCCTGTAGGTGGTTACCCCCCTGCGCCTGGTGGTTACCCCCCTGCATCTTGTGGCCCCCCGACGAGTGGCGACAGCGACTCTAAGTGGGTGATCGAGGCACCCGATGGCACACAGGTCGAGATCTCGGAGCAGGAGGCGATGGGCGCAGGTGGGGAGGGGCACAACTACGAGAAGCAGATCTCCACCAATGGTGCACAGGACCGTGGCAGTGGTAGTGATCGTGGGATCGGGAAGCTGCTGCTGGGTGCCGCCGCTGCAGGGCTTGCCTTCTATCTTATTAGAGGTGTCATCAAGAAAATCAAGAAAAAGGTCAAGAAGGGTAAGAAATCCAAGAAGAGCCGTTCCTACAGCTCCAGCTCCGGCTCCAGTTCTAGTTCCAGCTCCAGTTCTAGTTCCAGCAGCTCCAGCTCCTCATAGATAGTGGGAGGCAAGAGTGTTTGCACTTGTTGACGATGCAATCGGCTTGTTTGTAGACTGGGGATCTATCTTTGCTTTGTTCAGGAAAAAAAAGAAAGAAAAAAAAAAAAAGGAAGAAAAAAAAAGAGGGAACAAAACCTGTAAACCCTTAATTACGGGACGGTTAAGAGAAGAAAACAAAGAAATGTGCATCTTTTCGGACTTCAGTGAGTTTTTTTTTTGTTTATTGTTACTTTGTGATGCGCGAATATTTCTTTTCTTACCCCCCCCCCCCCCATTATCTCGGGACAACATTAAGAATGGTACTGGGACTGCTCAGAAAACGTGCATGTCGGCACACATTCTCTAAGTAATCGAGGATACTTTCAAGAGGTTTGCAGCACATTCAATTCATGGAATTGACCCCCCCCCCCCCCCCCCCCCGACTCTTCCGAAATTGTGAATCAGCGAGTACGTGGAAATTGAGAGCAAAAAGAAAGAAAAAAAAAAAGAGACAGCCCCCCTTGTGGCGTGATATGAAAAGTCATTTACTACCGCCAAGGAGTTTATTACTCGTTTGGCAGTTTTCTTTGTTTCACATTTTTCTTTCTTTATCCCCATACAAAGAAGAAATGTGTCGATACTTTCTACCTCCCTTCTTGAGCTTCAACCATTAGTTGATCAATGCGAAGGATGCTTAGTGTTCCAAAGCAATGGTCGGGTGGTAAGTTCACTGATACAACACCTTTACAGAAAAAAAAGATGTAAGAAGAAATGTCTGTGTTATCAGTGTTTTCCTTTTCATCTATTTTTCTTGCATGCCGTCACTTTGTGCTCCCTCCCTTTTCTCGGTTCTCCCTTTTTATTTTAAATTTATTTTTATATTATTTACACCTTTCTTCCCTTCAGCAGTAACACCACACATTAGGATTTCTTTTCACACTTTAAACAATGGACGGTTACCCTCCTCCTCCAGGTGGCGCAGGTGGCTACCCTCCTCAGCAAGGCGGCTACCCCCCTGCACAGGGTGGCTACCCCCCTGCGCAGGCACAACAAGGAGGTTACCCTCCTGCGCAAGGGGGCTATCCTCCTGCACCTGGTGGGTACCCGCCCCCGCAGGGGGGTGGCTACCCTCCTCAGGACGCAGGCTACCCCCCACAGCAGGGTGGCTATCCTCCTCAGCAGGGTGGCTACCCTCCGCAGCAGGGTGGCTACCCCCCACAGCAAGGGGGTTACCCTCCGCAGCAGGGTGGCTACCCTCAGCAGGGTGGCTACTCCATGGGCGGCGACAGCGAGTTCAAGTGGGTGATTGAGGCACCCGATGGCACACAGGTCGAGATCTCGGAGCAGGAGGCGATGGGCGCAGGTGGGGAGGGGCACAACTACGAGAAGCAGATCCCCACCGATGGTGCACAGGACCGCGCCATGGGGGGTGATGGTGATCGTGGGATCGGGAAGCTGCTGCTGGGTGCCGCCGCCGCCGGGCTTGCCTTCTATCTTATTAGAGGTATCATTAAGAAGATTAGGAACAAGAAGGGAAAGAAGGACAAGAAGGGCAAGAAGGGAAAGAAGGACAAGAAGAGCAAGAAGGGCAAAAAGTCCAAGAAGCGAAGCCACTCCGACAGCTCCAGCAGCAGCAGCGGCAGTAGCAGCTCGTAAAATCTTTTTGAAAAACAAAAAAGAAAGAGGGGAAAAAAAAGAAAAATAAAACTTTTTAATAAGTTGATATGTGCACCCCTTCACCCCTTGTTTTTTGTTTTTGCCCCCCCCCCCCCCCGTTTTTTCTGCCTTGTGTGTTTTATTAATTTATCCACTTCACCCCATTGCTTTGAACAAAAAAAAAAAAAAAAAAAAAGGAAAAAAAAAAGCGAAACCAAAATCTTTTCTTCCACTTTTCTCTTTTTTTTCGATCATTCGCTCTTTTCTGTGAATGTTTGGGAAAAGAGGTTCCTCTTAAGAAACTCCCCATATTCTTTTTTTTTTTTCGGAGGAAAAAAAAAAAATAAGTGTAAGGGAACACTAACAAGGATAATCCTCCCAAGAAGAAGCAAAAAAAAAAAAAAAAAAAAAAAAAAATAAATAAAAAAAATAGAAATGTGACGAAATGAGGCGAGAAGGAAAAAGAAAAGATAACAACGTTTGCACAAGTGTACGCCCCCCCTTTCCATCCCCACCTTACTTTTGCATCCTCCCTCTTATTTCATCTTCTTTTATTTCTTACCCTTTCTCTCAGATTTTTGCACTTTTTTTAAATTTTAATTTTCTCTTTTTTGCTTTACCATATGCATTTCAAAAGAAAAGTGTTCACGTGCGTCCACATTCCTGATATGGATTTATGAATAAAAAAAAAGAGAACAAAGTGAAAAAAAAAAAAAAATAAGGGAATGAACAAAGAAAATACATCGCAAGTCCCCATGGCAGCCCGCACGGCACGGGCAGAGAGCACCCCCATGTCGAGCATCCACGAGGAGTTAGCACAGGTAGAAGGCCTTCTCGATGAAGCAGCGGACAAGGCGAGAGAAGTGCGTTCGAGACAGATGGGAATCAACGAGAAATGGTGTGCAGTGGAGCACACGTTAGTGAGGGACGCGCAAGGGTGAATTTCTCCCGTCTTTTCTTCTTTTCTCACTTCACACCACCAACAGGCAATGGGAGAGGTAATGCAGGTAGCCAATGTGCTTGCCACTGCGGCCGACCTGGAAAACGGCGAGACCTCCAACCAGCTTGCCACCGTCCAGGGTGTGACTGTAGTACGAAAGAAAGAGCTCAGTCAAGGCCTTTGCATCTTGACAGTAGCAAAGCCCAGCAACACCTTCCTTACAATTGTCGTGAAGCAAGAAAATCTCCCTCATGCAAGTGTGAAGAGCATCACTCGCGAGGCAGGTGTTGGGGCTGAGATCACTGCTACAGGGTACATAGAAAAGTCCCCCCGAGGCGTTCCAGGAGTCCTTTGCACCCAGCCCTTGATAGTCACAACCGGCAGCACATCCACCAGAACAGGACAGGGCCATGTCACTACGTTAGAACGGAGCGAGTGCCGTCTGGGTGTCGACTGCCCTCACCAAGAAAGCTGCCCCTTCACCCATTCCAAGTCCCCCCCTCCGAAGGGAGTCTCAAAGAAGACACGCTTTGATGCCGTCTGCTCGTTTATTCTTAAGAAGCTGCCTGTGACGGATTTAGAAAAAGGTTCTGTGCTGGACATCGCAGGGGGCAAGGGGTACTTGTCGTTGTGTTTAGCATCTGCAGCACCCAGTTTGGAGTGCATTATTGTGGACCCTGCGAACAATGCGCGTGGAGCAGCGCACCGTTCGAAGGTACGCGAGGCAGGTGTGTCGCGGATGGCAGCAAGCGGTGCACTGCCGGAAGACCTGCTTGCATCGTGTTCGTGCCTTGTGGGCATCCACCCTGACGAGGCGACTGACGACGTCGTGCTGTACGCCCTCAGACACAAGAAGCCATTCTTTGTCGTTCCTTGCTGTGTCTTCCCCACCAAGTTCACTCACCGCAAGCTGGCAGACGGCAGCCCAGTTCTTACCCGCCCTGACCTCCTCCTCTACCTGACTGAGCGCTGCCACGAGGCGCACCGCCAGGCCACCGTCGAGAGGCTTGGCTTCCAAGGTGCTGACGAGATCCTCTACTCGCTTGCCTGAGGCTTCTGCGGAAAGTTCTTTCATTGCTTCCTTATTTTGGAGCCCAGAAGAAGCCGAACAGGGCAATAAAAGTCGCCTCTCTTTATATCTTCATGCTTTTCTCTTTCTATTATCAAACGGTATTATCACAGTGGTAAAATGTTAGCGCTCACGATGACCGCCGCAGCATTGGGCTGCGTCCCCCCCGGGCAATGCACTCCGCCCTCTGCCACCACGTCGCGCGTTTTCCCTATGCACCCGAGGAAGCAGTGGGGGAATGCTGGGGGGTTCTGCGGGAGTCTGTCCGTGCAGTCCAACGCGTTGATGTTCGGGAACTACATCTCGCAGGACCAGGTGAGGAAGGCGACGGATCACGGGCAGGGCCACGGGTCGGTGACGAAGGGGTTCGAGATCCTGCCGACGAACATCGAGCAGGCGATGGGGAACCTCGCGCTGACCTACGACAGCTGGGACTACAACGCGACGAAGCCGCAGGCGACCGCGTACAAGAACTGGATGAAGGCGCACCTGATGAACATGCACCCAGTGGTGTGGTTTGTCATGTGCAAGGGTGACGGGGACCAGGTCCCGTACCCAGGGTCGAACCCGAACGGGGGGAGGTTCAGCCACATCGAACCCGTGTGGGGGGTCTTCACGAATCATTCCCCTTCCGACCCAACGGCCTACGACGACGACTGGCTGGTACACGGGTCAGACTGGGACCAGTTCGGGTACTACAGACCCTTCCACACACTGGTGGACGAGCCCACCATGGATGGGAACTGCAAAAACGCAGGGACTCACGTCGGTACCAACGAAGCGTACCCCTGCATCTACTCCCAGGTGGACTACGGCTACGCCATCACAGGGAACATGGACCCCACGAATGTGACGTTCCCCGCAATGCTCTCTGTGGACAGCTATGAAGAGCCCAACGTCAGTGAGGGCGCTCCCCCCAAGCCTGTGAAGGGAACCCTCACCGTCTCCAAGTTGACCCCTGGCTCGAAGTACGTTATCTACCGCTACAAGGGCAAGGAGAACGTCCCGCGTGAGTCGCCCTTCAACAAGAACTTCGAGTCCTCTCATCAGTTCACTGCCCAGCACTCCACTTATGTCTTTGCGGACCCCACCACCTTCATGTCGGATACGGCAACCTACTACAGGGTCATTGCAGCCTAGATTGTTTGGTTTAGAAAAGGGGAGAAAGAATATGAGTTGAATGGGCCGTGGCATCGTGTGATTGTGTGTTGACCCCTCCTCCCCCATTTTTTGTTCTTTTGTTTTTGCTGAGGAAAAGCTTTGCGAAAGAGAAAGACCACGTTGCCCTTTAAAAAAAAACTATTCCCAGGAAAAAGCCCCCTCCCCCCATACTTTTCCCATTATGAACCCCCCCCTTTTTTAAATGTTTTATTCCTGGGTGCCAGCACAGTGCGATAGGCGAATGTGCAGGGTCAGATTTATTCTTTTTTCTTCATAACATGATGACGTGAATAGTCGATGCATGTACCTTGCACCACAACAGGTTGCACGCGTTAAACGGAAGATGAACCGTATTTACTTATCAAAAATCTTAAGTATACGACCCCTCGCCGGAGGTGGGAATAGAGGCCACTATTCAATTTAAAGTCCTGAGAAGAAAAAAAAAAAAAAAAAAAAAAAAAAACGTTCTCTCTTTTTTATTTATTTATTTCTCCCCTTTCGATCTCTCGCTACAATGTCACCCAAAGACACAGGTAAGGAAGGGGAGAAAACAAAAAAAGAAAATAAAGAAACAGAAAATGTGTCGATGAAAAAGTAATGAGCGCAGCTGAGACATGGCGCCCCGGTCAGAAATACCCACGGGGGTACAGGCCAGAGCCTGTACGCATCCCAGACTGGATGAAGTGGCGCGTTGGTGAGGCGTACGAAATGTTGGAAATAGAAAAAATCAGTAGAAAAGGAAAACGGCAGCCGAGGGTGATCGCTGTAGGCAAGGGGCATCTTTTCGTCGCGAAAAAGACGGGACGGTGCAGGAGGATACCACTGTCGGACATAAAGAGCGTGCGGTACCATGAGTCGACACTGCAGGAAACGCTTTTTGCAGTACACATGCGAACTGGCGAGCGCGACTGCAGATGGGCCATCGCCACACCACGTGTCGACTTCAAGTTTGTTCTAGCCATCAACTTTCTCAGAGAACACGGCACTGTCGCAACCCTCCTTCCAGTTGTAAAGGATCCATTGTACAACTACGTAAAACCGTTATCATTAGGAACCACAACACCAACACCATCATCTTTTGGAGGTTCTACTACGCCGCCAGCAAGCGGTGCACCACAGTGGCGCGAGGCAGTTGTCCCTACAGCGACGACACCGCATACCCCGATGACGGTCGTTGTGAAGTCACCGTATCGTGAGTACCTCAAAAGGTGTGTTGTGAAGGGGATGACGTTAGTGGATGGCCCTGCTGAAGTGCGGGCTGGTATAGGGCTCAGCATCACACATGTGAATGAGATCCCAGTCGCGACGCTGTTTGACGAGAGGGCCGTCGACAGCACGGAGCGCATACAGAGCTGCTTCACATTCCGGTTTGATGTCCACGATACAGCTGTCGTGGCGAAGCCCCCTGCAGCCGTGTCGCTAGGCTTGTCGTGCACGTCGGACAGCTTGCAGATCGCGTCTGTTGCGGTGGGAAGCCCTGCGTGTCGGGGGGGCGCCATGCCGTTTGCAGGGTATGCGGTAGCCAGTGTGAATGGTGTTGCCGTGAAGAGCCGTAAGGACTTGGAACAGGCGATCAAGACATCCGGTGACGAGGTGAAGCTGAGGTTCAAACTGTCCAACACGGTGACTGTTAGAATGCTGCCTGGAAAGGATTTGGGAATGAGGCTGAACCCGCAGTCCATCGTCACAGCGGTGGACAAGGGCAGCCCTGCATACGCCTTTGGCGTTCCTCATTTCATCGGTAGAAAGCTACTCTACATTAACTACAAAGCTCTCCCCGAAGGTCTTCACCTCCTCTCGCGACCCTTAGACAGGATAGATCTTGTGTTTGCAGACGTTGTTTCTCCTACGCTTACCCCTGTTCCTGTTCCTGTTCCTGTTCCTATCCTTACCCCTACCCCTGTCTCTATCCTTATCCCCACCCCTATTCCATTGCCCTCTGTCTCTATTGCGGCTCTCACGCCACCGTCTTGTTTGTCCACGCCATTTCTCACGAACCTTTCTGGGATGGGTAATGGGTCGATGTGTCTTAAAAGTACTCCTTCACTGAGCTGCGAGTTGTAAAAAAAGAAAAAGAAAGAAAAAGGGGGCGAAGGGCAGTCACTAAGACAGTCGATTGGTAGTTTAGCCCGATTTCACAGTTAAAGCACCACACAGGGCTATTATGGGTTCTATTTACGGACAACTTCTCCAACCTAAGTAGACTGGTCCTTCTGGTCCTAAGCTTTGAAAATGCGATATTTGAACCGCTTGCGAGCCCCTATTTGTCCCTTACTATTTGAGGAAGGACTTTTTGAGCTAGACTCTGTTTTTCGGCAAACCAAGGGATGAAAAGACTAGTTTAGTGCTTCATTTGTTTGTGTCACGGGTATTTTACCTAATAAAATAACCCATCAACTAGTTTTTTAGTTTCGATAATAATATTGTTTCAACAAAATAAACAGAAAAAAAGAAAAGAAATGTACAAACCCCTTGCAGTTGAAGTGACTTGAATGTGTCATGAGCAGCACTGGTGACGACACCAGGAGGTGTTGATCGTGCATGTGGCTGTTTTGTGAAAACGGCCCGAAATTACATTTGGTTTACCTCAAACCCCCTTTTTTGTATCTTGTGCGAATAGGAAAATGAAAATGAAAGAAGAAGAAAAAGAAACCGATCCTTGAGAAGCAAAAGAAAGAAAAAAAGGGAAAAAAAAAGAAAAAAAAAAAAAAAAAAAAAAACGATAAAGTTTCAGGAAAAAAAAAGAAGAACAGTACCGCGGCAACCCCCATTGTTTTTACGGTTGTCCGGATTTTCTTTCCCCCTTTCTTCCGAACTTATCACGGGCATTTTTCTTCAACAAAACTCCTCGCAGCTGCAGAATGCGCAGAAAAATGGAGAAAATGCTTTTTCGCGTTTTTCTTTTGGACCACCTAAGGGTTGACAGTTTTCTTCGTTTAGGCTCTTTAAAGGTCTGCATACGTGCACTTCGGTAGCGACATGCTATCTTCAGAGTTGCATCGAATGCCCTGTGTTTAGGAAAAGAACGGGGAGTAGAACTCTTCTTTTGTAAGGAGATAAAAAGATCTTCTGTTCTTTCTTTTCTTCACCCCCCCCCCCTTTTTTTGTGATATCAGTTGGTTGCCAGTACTGACCTTTCCATCCCACTTTGGAGGAGAGGTTTGAGTTTTCTTTTGATGCGTCTCGTTACATGCAAG
Organism: Diplonema japonicum; assembly: GCA_964019335.1. Lineage (NCBI taxonomy): Eukaryota > Euglenozoa > Diplonemea > Diplonemida > Diplonemidae > Diplonema > Diplonema japonicum. Next base: position 537,724 of record OZ025696.1, read on the forward strand.
TTATTAAGGGTGCAGAGGTTTTGTGATGTGGTCATCAGCGCGTCTGTGTCTTGTTCTCATACCCCCCCCCCCCCCCCCCCCCCCCCCAGGGCTATGCTGGCATGGAAACGCGTTTCCATGCATTTTTTGAAAAAAAGGGAAACGGAAACGGCAACGTTTCCCTATTTTGGGGCCGTTTCCTTGGGGCAGAAACGTTTCCTTATTTTGGGGGTTTTAGAGACTTATTTTTTTGGGGGCAAATCACTCGGAAGAAATATACGAGACAAAGGGGGCCAGTGTTGGTGGCGCCCTGGGGAAATCTTCTGGGTTTCGATGAAGGATGCGATTGTGGCATCCATTTTTTGAACAGCGTCGTCAACTGGCCTTCCGCTCAGAGCTTTCCTGTCCGGTAGCTCGTACGTGGCCCCGAGCGGAAGGCGCTTCACCTTCTCAAACAGTGCCTTGAATGTTCTGTGAACAGAAAATATGAGAGGACACGAAACAGATAAACATCATGTTCGACCCTCAAAAATGGGGTCCC